>CM031239.1:798968777-799568777 GCA_018340775.1 Taxus wallichiana var. yunnanensis | reverse complement strand
ATCATCCTGGCACTCAACAACATTAATCGAAGGTGAATCCTCTTCGATCATGTCTGGATACAGAAGGGGAAGAGAAGATGGATCCTCATTATCGCGTTGATAAGTGAGAGGACCTATGAAGATAGCATTTATGAAAAAAAAAAAGTTAGAGGGATAGATTCAGGGTCTATCGACTCTGTGGGTGATGATGGCAAAGTGGGTGATGATGGTTTGGTAGGGGTGACGTCGTCTTCTTCCAGGATACAACTGACACGAGGTGTCTCCTGTGTAGGTGTTTCAGGAAAACCGAGACCACTGCGATCATTGTGTTTGCGTGTAGTCACGGGAATGAGTGTATGTCGGCCTTGTTCAGAAGACCAAAACCAAAGCCTTTCCAAGCACAAATGAGTCAAGAAGGTGAGGGATAAACGACGATTTGTCAAGTATTGAAAATCGGATCGAAGGAACCACACCAAGAGGAGGTTCGGGGTAATGGAGGATGCGTCAACACCCCCATACGTTAGGGGTGGTGCGGCAATGGGGTGGTCCGTAAGAGATTACCTCCCCACGCGACTGGTCGTAGGTGGGATGTGCATGTAATCGTCCGTACTCCTGGGGTATGGAAAGAACTAACGTTATATAGCGGTACTCCCCAACAGTAAGGCGTTGAAAAACATCTACTAAGGGCCTCGGAGGTTGGGATGTTATCTCATGTGGGAAAGGAAGTAATATTTCAGAACGGCGGTTTCATTAGTCAAGGTGTAGTGCATCTAAGTGGATGGTCTGGGTGATGAATGGGTGTCTTGACGGGTACAAGCACATCATTAGGGCGATACAACATATTGCAAGTTTTGAAGGGGGGAGGATCAGCTTTTACGGTGTAGGACTTCCCCTCGTACTCAAATTTTATGCATCTATGTAAGGTGGAGGGAACGCATCCCATAGCCCGGATCCAAGGGCGGCCTAACAACATGTTGTATTGGAACTCTCCCTCAAGGACATAGAAGAGTTCGGGTAAAGTACGTGGTCCTACACGAATGTTAAGGATCACGGTGCCTAAAGTAGAAGTAATAGCATCATTGAATGATCGCAACATGATGGGGTTGGCACACATGCAACTAGAAGGGATATTCATTTGTTGGAAGGCTTTGAAGAGATGATGTTTAGGCTAGCGCCCCCATCAATCATAACACGACGTACCCGAATATCCCGAACGTACGCTGAGATGAAAAGAGCAGGGTCAGGATCTTCGGCACCAAAGTCGATAATTTCATCTTCAGAGAAACCGACAAAGAAGCCGGTCATTGCAGCAGAGACGTAAGTGGTTGGGGAGATAGATTGTTTGGTGAGCGAAGCAACATGATTGGGTGTTAGAATAGAGGTAACAGGCAAGGTTTCATTAGGTAAAACCTCTATCCTCAAGGATCTCAACGAGAGCTTGTCGATGAGATTTCAAGTCCGAATGAGATCATACAATGTCATTTTTACAGGTGATTGGTGAAGCTGTTTGATCATAGTTCGATGGGCAATGCCATTAGAGACGGGATAGGCGGGTCCGCGAATAACCACTTTAGGTGGTGGTGCAATCGGGATGGTGGACGGAGAAAGAGATGCCGCAGGCGTGTTTTCTTTCACTTTCCCATTGTTTTTCCGCCTCGAGTAAAGCAACACTAATCATATTGATCTCGTGAATACGAGAGGAGGAAGATGGTAGGGATAGGTCATGGTTTTCGAGAGGTGGGGCTGTAATAATGATAGATCTTGGTGAGGCGGGGACAGTGGTATAGGAGAGGGAATCAAGCTAAAGGTCTCTCTTCGTAAGTTGTCTTTCTTAACTTTTCTATCGAGAGAGGTGACTTGACGAAGTATGGTTTTCAACGCTTGCATCCCTCTACGTCATGTCCCGGTGTGTGGTAAGCGCAGATTTTAGACTCATCGTAACCTATAGGTCGAGGTTTAGATGGATCATAAGGTCTAAGTGGGGGTAGGGAAATGGTCGCATTCTCCACCAACATAGCAAGGATTTTGGCGTAAGACCCTTTGAGTGGGTCAAAGTCAGAGGAAAATGAGGCTATTGACTGGGTCGATTCGTGATGACGTGGTGTGGTTGGTTCAGATGGGGGTGGTTTAGCCAAGGAGTTTTGGTAATGGGTTTTAACTAACCGTGGTTTCTTTGACGTAGAGGCTATGTTTAGCTGGTTGGATGATGAGGCCACAGATGATGTGGTATCAGAAAACAACCACGGAGAAATAGGAGTGACCGAAAACAAATCTTTTGATGATGGAATTTGTTTATGGTCGATAGGTGGACAGATACGCGGGGCGACGGTGTTGCTATACCCTTGGATTTTGTATGGGTGCGTAAGGCGTAGGTCGCTTTAAAGAAAACGCAGGAGGTATGATATATTGATGTAAGGTAGAGGGATGGGGTCCCAATATGGAAGGTAGGTGTGACGATGAGGGTTTTAGTTGTGTTAGAGGCATAGATCGAGGAGATTGAGTCTGTCTCCTAATGGGATGGATGGCTTTATTTTTAGATAAACTGCCGCTTAGGTGGGTGTGTTAGACTAGGTATGGGTGAGGTCCCAAGCATAGGGGAAGATTTGGCTAAGTTAATAGAAGTGGACAAGGTATTTGGTAGAGATGAGGGGGGTGAAGATGAGAACATGGGCATTTTAAGCTTCTGTAAACACTTCGGGTATATGGTGGAGGCATCAGGATCGGTCATTTGCATTTGAGTAGAATATGGCGTACTCAAACGTTCCCATAGACCTGTCTATCTTCTGTGGAATGACAGTCCTCACGTGTGAATAGGAACTTTTGTATGGAAGAAAGGTGGGTTGTGATTCCGGTCCACTGTGGGTGTGATACAAGAGGTATATGAGGCACTGTATCAATGGGCGTTAAGAGATCAACCGGTTGCTGAAAAGATTTAGGTGATGAAGGACTAATAGGTAGGAGGGCGTGTTTGAGAGGATCTGTCATGTTTAAAGAATGTGGTGATGTCGGTTCAAGAGGTTTCTCGTCTAAGGATGACAAAAGAAGTGGCGAGCCTTCCTCTTGTACAACAAGAATGGTAGAAGGAGACGTTTGGGAAATAGATAAATTAGATAACATCCGCTCACAGTCTTGCAAGGATGTGGTATAAGAAGGCTCATTTGTGAGAAGGGAACTCTGGGCAGCTAATTCCTTGATGGGTAAAGGAACGGCAAGGATTTCAGTTTGTCTTGATGACGAGGAAGGGGGTTCGGTTTCCTACGTTAGTGAAGAGGCTTGATTCAGAATTTGTTCGATAGAGGTCTTTGGTCGGGAATCAAGACGCATGGATCTCATGAACACTCTCCTCGCTAAGATATCTTGGTTTAGATTATGTTAGAAGAATGATTCGGGAATGGTTTGTTGAATATTTTCAAATTTTCAAGTTACAGGGGCGTTAGGATTATCGAGGGCTATATCCCCGCATCAACCATTTCCGCACTATGTTTTTCAACATCTTGCAGCTTCTCATGACCGTGTCCCTTCACACGGTGGAAGTTACGTAAGTCATTTTTTTTGTACTCAGAAGGTATGGCGTGAGTGGAATCAAACCCGAATGAGGTTTAACAGAGGTAAGGTAATGGCTCCCGCTGAGCAATTTTTCCAATATCACACCATATGTTTCTCCCAAGGGAGTGTAGTTGATGGGTTCTCGCTTTATACTTATAGTGGTTTTGGGGGGTATTAGATGGTGGTTGGGATTTGACCATCACCGCGTGCACGGCCCCTTTGATTTCAAGTGGTCGATGGGTGAGGATTGGTGGTGTTAGGTTTGTTGGTGGAATCTTGGGTCTGGAAAGTGGGGTTTTTGTTACGCAACCGCAATTTCTCTTCCTCTAAGGCTCGAATCTCTAGTTTTCGAGCCATAGTAAAGGCCTCGCCAAATGTACGGAAAGTTTGAATTGGAGGGTAGGAGAGATGTGCTTAGCGCAGCCCGCATGTAAACAGCCTTCGATAAGTTTGGTCCGAGGCAAGGCATACGTAAGTTGGTCGATAAGGCCCCGCCATCGTCCAACGAAATCTGCGATAGATTCGCCTTCAAATCATTTGATGGCATAGAGGTTTCGGTGATAGATACTTTCTGGCAATGTTAATGGAGAAATGATCCAAGAAAGATTGGGCCAATGGTTAAAAGAGAAGATTGAGTGTGGTTAAAGCACCGTACCACTCCAAGGCGGGTCCCGATAAGGACATGGGAAAGGTGCGGAGTAAGTAAAGTTGTCGTCGTGAGCAATCGACAGCAGCATGTCTAAATGATCGCAAGTGTTGTTGAGGGTCCTCCTTACTGGTTAAAACGGGTAAATTTTGGTAATTCCCATTGAGGAGGATATGAATGAAGGGGGACTGAAGGGTGGATAGGCTCCCGACAAACTTGCTCGTATGTCAAGGCGCTACGACTTCCTGAAACAGAAGCCTCCAGGTTTTGCATTTTGTCCATCATTTGTTTAATTAAATCAGTAGTTGGATGAGATGATGGTGTGGTTGTGGTAAACGGAGGCAAATTGGGCCAAGGGCCACCGCTAGACAATGGTGGGGTTAAATGTTGATAAGGTATGGAGGACGACTGTGTTGAGGCAACCGAATAGGGATGTCCTATATAAGCTGTTGAGGTTACCGGATATGTGTGTGGAAATGAAAAGGTGGGCGGAGCTTGAGAAGGAAAGCTCGTGTGGATAGGTGGCAGAGAGCAAGTCATGAACGGAACAGTCTGCAAGAGAGACGAGGTAGGAGCAAATGGGGTAATGACATGTGGGCCCAAGATTAACCAAAGGAAAGCCAATCAGGCCGTGATGGACCCCCGAAGTCGCCGAGGTAGACGACGGACTAAGGATGCGGAAGGCAAAGCAGAGTTATCAAAGGAGAAGGGGCTAAATGAGCAGCTATACCGATAGGCATGCCAACAAGGAGTTGACCGTCATCGGGTGTACTGGTCAAGGGCATGAGACAAATAGTATCAGACAAACGCTAGGATTAGCATCCAAAATTTGGCAAATTCTTTATCTCCCACAGAATTTTAGAACCTCGCCGGTGTCCGTAGGATTCCCACGTAATGTGAAGGGGTGATTCAGCAAAGAAACAGAGCAAGCATGTGAAACCATGGCGGCGGCTTGCTTTGAGTGATAACAACCATGGACAGAGTTCACAAAGAGGGTTTCAATCTGTCAGAATGTAAATGCACTCGTGTAATGGTGAAATTGGTAGGTCAGGTTGGTTTGTCAGAATCGAAAAGACAAGAATCGATATCGGTCCGATAACCGATGATGTCGTTAGACTATAGCCGACGCGGCGTGGGCCGCTAACCGATGTCTGTGTAATAAGACCGGTATAAGAAAATATAAGAAGCCGATTTGATTTTGCTCAAGATATTTATCAAATTGTTCTAAGGTAATCATATAAGACAAAGTGTATAACAGAGAAAACAGAACTGAAAAACAAACAAGATGCACACGCAAATCCAGAGACTAACCCTAGGGTCAATTTTAATTATTGTGGGCTTATGCCTTTAGACGCAGAATGATGTCAATCCTAAACAAAAGACTTAGGGGAAATATCAAGTTTGTTTTGGCTTATAAGGTTACCTCAATCAAAGTGAGGAATACCGCTGAAAAGGGGGATGTTTTGAGTTGTGTTAATTGTGAAGTGATTCGTATGTGTGTGTGCAAGTGAAAGTAAGATTAATTTCCTCGTCAATACCGTGGAAATCACCCCACGTGTACGAATTGTTACTTAGTCTATGTTCACTAGAATGAAAAAAAGAAGCAAGAATGTAATGCACGTGTTTTAAACCCAAATCGAAAATGATATTCGATGAAGCAAATGAGATGACTTTCACTAATGCGAAACTAGGAAAGCAAGACAAATTCTTTACTAAATATAACAAAAACAGCAACAGCAAGTATGCTTCCTAAAATGAAAATAAGCAAGAGAAACAGAAACCCGAAATGGGTCCCACCGGGCATGCCAAAATGTTTCGCACGGAATGTTTCGGCTCTGCAGAATAGACTTGCTTCTATCCTATCATTCCTTCGAGAAACAGATAAGGGTTAGGGCTAGGAGGAATACCTGTTGAATGTTGAGATGGTGTGCACGTACAGTAGAGAGATCAGATCGATCGCGAAGAACTCCTTTTGTCTCTGGAAGGACTACCCGCAAGTAAGAATACAAGACCACAAGATTTTAATTAGACAACAAATGAGGGATCTCGCCTTAGGCCCGTGAAATATAAAAACTTCCTTTCAAGGTGGTCAGTTCCCCTTTAATATGATTTAACACAAATGATAATATAGAAAGCTATTGCAAAATCACGATTTAGGTATCTCGTTACAAAGCAATAGAAACTAAACTATCAATAATAAAGCGTCACGTTGTTTGTCTAAGCATCGGGTCGCCGATACGCTCGTTCAAAGTTGAGTTATAGGGATAAACCAGCTGGATTTGGGGTTGTTAGGTGGCAAATAGGCAAGCAAAAGGGTTTTGGGGTATAAGTCACAAAGTGACCGATGGTCTGTCACGGGTAACCGACCACGCTGTTAGAGAACCGCGCCAGAGAGGATAAACGACACCAGTAGGGTCAGCAATCTAGGTGCTTCCGGGTAGAGATTGGTCAGCAAGGTGATTGTGGGGTTATTGAGATTGGGGATGGCCGAGGGGAATGATGGGAGGATAGGAAGACTCGTGAGTGTGGTAAAATGGCCTTCTCGGGCAATATCGTGGTGTGTGGGTGAAGGTTAAGTGCAAAGTAGTGGTCTGGTAGTAGATCTAGGAATAAACTTATGATTACTATTAATCAAATGTGCTCAAGAAAATGGTGCTTAGAAACATATAACATACTACTTACTTGCCCCCGATGTAGATGCAAGTTTCCAGGATCGTGATGATGAAGACAGACCCAAGTCGATGCGCTCTCTTCCGATGCTGGATGAGTGTTACCGGGCTCGTTATTCACAGGCATGCAATCTTGGGCTTGATGTCCTTCTCTGCAATCTCTTCTTGTTTCTTCACTTGTCTCTGCTCGGCCAAGCAAAATCTGGATTCTCTCGATGATTTCTCCTTCTCCCGATCAAATGAAAATCCGATCCTTGTTTTTGGTTGGAAGTGGTCATTTACGGGGAACCGATGGCGGTTACGCAACCGACGGCGGTCGAGTAGGAACCGGTATCGGTCCGGTCAAAGCGGGCTATTTTTGGTAAAATAGCCAGCTTTCCCTCCTTTTCTTCCGAGGGATTGGTAGCGGGCTTGGTCAAGTCATTATGAAGTTGGTTTTAGGTGCGGATGAGGAGTAATTAGTCATAGGTGTGGAATTGGACCAAGTTATAGGTCTTAATTAGGTTAGTTTAGGGTTAAGACTAGGTCACGATGTACGATTGGCTAAAATACGTATTCTCCGGGCTCCCTAGGTCCCGTGATTGTCATATGAAAGAAAAATATAAATCTAATGAAATTTAAAGTAAACTAATTATACGAAGTTTATTCACAACATATATATAACTTCCTATTTTTTTATTTTTGATAAACTATTGAACAAAATTGAAAGAGCAATTATTTAAAATATCTAGAAATTGACAACTAAACTAATAACGAAATCAAAACAAACAAAGCAAAGCCAAGTGTAGCTACTTTTCTCAGTGTAGTTGTAAATCTATTCTAAATAACGAAATAAATGATCTAATCTTTTTGAAAGACTCTCGATCCTACCTCGAAGTGAGGAATGAATCATAGCTTCTCGTAAACTATCAATCCCCATAGCTTCCTAGAAATATTGAAAGTGAGATTAACTAAAATGAAATGATTTATGACTCTATTTGATATATTTTAACTAGAAATTTGAAAGCTTGAACTGGATTTTTCAGAACAGTGGCGAATCCGATTGTGTGTGGCTTTGTCCCTCAAGTGTGCTCCTCATTTTTTCGTGCTCACGTGAATCCGTAAAAGTGTGTAATGTTAGCATTAATAGAAGTAGGTATCGAGCAATGGTAGCTTTGGATGTATACTCGAATACAATCCGAGTAGGAGAGGGATAGCGCAAGAGAATAGAGCTTGGCTTATGCAATTCCTAAAGTGGGATTTATTACGAGTCATATGACACAAAACATCTAGAACCTAAAACTATCCTTTTTATGAACAAAACCTGTAACTCTAATGGCTTTAGACTAAAAATAAAACTATCTTACCTCAATTGATTGTATAAAATAGTAATAACACTAAGCACAAGAAGATCATGCAACTTTTAAACAGCAAAACAATACAAACTATGCATGTAATAAATAAAACTAATATAATTCCTAAGAAAGAATTGAAAGAATAAAATTGAAATGAGATAATGAGAGGAAAATTTTGAGGGGCCATTTTCTTGAGCACAAACCAACTATTTATAGAATTCCCATTTACCCAAAGGTGAAATCCAAATTGAACTCCTTTACAATAAATAATGGAAAAACACTATTACAGGGAACCGTAGAATCATAAATACGAGCAAAGGTGGTGAAAAAGATAAAACATTGAAATTTTACATGAGTCGCGTTAAAAAAGAGCATTCTAGAAAACGCGTGAAGGACCGCTGCCCGAGCAGGTGGCGCACTGAGACCAAAACAAAGAAAACACCGCGCCTGTAAGGCAAAGAAGTCACATCGAAGACCAAAACACAAAGAAAAGAAGGGGGAGAGCAAAACAAAGCACACAGAGACTAACCAGGGGCATGCGGGATGTTAATTTACATTTCGAGGATTTTTTAAATCCCAAGCACCTTGCGAGAGACTCGTATCATCATTGGGGCACGTGTATTGTTGTTCCAAATGCATGCAAGACCCTACAATTTTGGGTATGTACATATTGCCCCCTCAGAGAAGCATTTTAGACATGAAGAGGCGTAAAACGGTGGGTCCAAGTATGGTGGTCCCTGAAATGCGAAGTTAGAAATTATACCCGACACGTTCATGTGTTGAAATGACACCATCAAAAATTCCCACTACCTACAAAATGAAAAGAGGACTCAAGTGCGAGATAGATAAAAAAATAAAAATAAATACTGAAATAATATGAAATGAGGACTTACCATTTTCACGGGGGATAAGAACTTACCTCCATCGGCACTCCAAACCTGCGAAAAGGGGATTCAAAACAAGTCAAGATGCTATATATGTAAAAATGGGCCCATTTTCCTATTCATTTACGCGTGTTGATTTGATTGATTTTGAGCTCTGGGACCCACGGTGACGGTTTTTGATGAGAGTATAGTCAAAACATTTGTGATGAGATAGTGATCATGCCTCCGCGAGTGGAACATCAACCCGTGAGATCATAGGTTAGTTCTTTCGATTTAACGCTCTTACCCTCATAATGTTAAAATGATGAAATTTTTGTCATAAGGGGATTATTTTTGAAAATTTTAGTGTTAATGGGGTCACTTGGGGGCACCTAATGGGTAGTCTTTTTTTAATCAAAATAGTTATTTTTCATGTTTTTAGGCATTTTTAGGGCACATGACCCATTTGAAAATTCAGAGACACGATCACGCCCCGAGCAAGGCAGATTACATGACCGTCTCCCTTTAAGTAGGTGGTTACGGAACCGCCACCCCGCTCAGTGGTGGTGGTCCTTCGCTGTAACGCCAAAACTCAAGTGTTTTGAGCCAAATTTTGCATTTTTAGTATTCTTATATGTTTTAATGATTTTTCCAATGTAATTTGAATACTAACTTACTCCGTTTGGCATGTTTTTGGGTGTATGTAGGCGAAGGAGGAATATATCAGATGGAGCCGAGAGAGAGTGTGTGATGGCTTCAAAGAGGCTTTGGATGCACTTTCTCAGGATGAGCAGGATACTCTTCAGAGGGCCTAGCATATTGCATATATCACGGGTCCCGCATGTTGCACCTTCTAGTCACATACTTTGTGACTTGTTTTCATATTGGGATGCTGATCGGAACACTTTCTGATTTTTAGGAGTCAGGGGTGAGTGGACTATCACCTGGAGGATGTCTACCGCATCTTGGGAGTCCCAATCATCGAGAGACGACTCACACTTGAGACAGCAGGATCACGGGCTCTGATAGCTCAGTGGGCCACATACATGGGAGACGCAGTTGTCTCCACTGGTTCGAAGAAGGGGGTGAGGGTCCGTTCCATTCCTAGCTTGCCTATCCCCTTGATTCGTTAGGCTATTATGGGGATCCTTGCCTCGAGATTGATTGGGGAAAAGGGAGGGGACACTTTACTCTACTGCTGGTCCCCTATTATTGCATAGATTGAGGCACATGGTCGAATTTATGCCTGGGGAGCTGATCTACTTGGGACCACCTATCATGATTTGTACTAGGTGGTTCACTTACAGGACAAGATCTTTGAGTCATCCAACCCCGGTTATGAGCCGGGTCTACGAGCGTATCATCCCTTATGGGAGAGGTGTAGAGGTGGCGGATCCCAGAGTCTGTGAGGAAGCTAGATGGACAGATATGTTGCTTAGAGCACCTCACCGCCTAGTTACCTCCCCGACTACCGATGATATGGAGGCCACACCTTATCGTGCCATGGCAGTTTGTGGGGCGAGGAGACCCTCACTTTGATCTCTTCTCTACCACAGGGCAGCTTGTGGATAGGACGGGGAAGGTGGAGACATGCCCTTTTGATCGAGTACCTCACAGATTGGCCTTCCTTACGCCAAAGCATGCTTTCCCAAAGTGGTGCTAGTGTTAAGATCAGTTCGGGAGGCTAGGGGAGGTCCTAGAGGCTAGGTTGGACTGTTGTTTCTCCTAGTGTCCCTATCAGAGCTAGGTGGTACACGCCGAGGAGATTCGGTGCTCCTCGTGCACCTTTACTTCATATTACCGCCGATCTCGCCTACAGTAGCGATGACCCCATTAATATAGAATCCGAGTCGAGGAGTTCCTCAGTGGGGAGAGACGGAGGAGGAGACAAGGGGTATAGAGGTTAGTGAGTCGGGTGGAGAGGAGGACAAGTGATCCCAAGTGGCATGACACTCGGGGAGATCTCTTGCAGCCGAGAGGGCAGAGCAGAGTGCGGAGAGGGTGACTCTAGTCTCAGAGGAGCCACCCTCTCAGGACATAGGCAGGAGGATGAGTCCGTAGTAGGACGTTATGTTGCCCTGTGCACTAGAGGAGGACATCACCAAGAAGCATCCTGTAGCTGTCCTGGTCCTAGGATTCCTCTCGAGGCTCGGATATCCAAGTGAGTTATCACCTTTTTCTTAATATTTGTCTTTAACTAGGATTTTCTTAGTTGTTATCTCTCCTTTTGTTCATTCTTGGTTTTACCTTTTTGATCATTTCCTAATTCACTTTTCTCCTTTGTTTGCAGAGACTATTGATGAGTGGCGAGACTTGATTCATCGGGTATGCACTGATACCCTGATGATCCCCATGGAGAAGACTCACACGGAGCTATCCGTGGATGCAGGGAGCCTTTAGTAGTTGGTAGGCGTAGTGATGTATTTTCCATTTGTCCGGCATGTGGCCAAGATGGTGACTACCCTCCATACCAAGTTGGTCAAGTATAGGATAGCAGAGCCCCTAATGAGGAGCCACTCTCATGCGAGGCCACATCTACTATTTAGGATCATGAGCCCTCGTGCATTCAGAGTGCCGGCATAGCCAAATTCCTAGACGTGGTTGTGCACCTTCAGAGGGGTCTCATAGGGGTTGAGAGGCCACTGGCTCTCTTAGATTGTTTATACGATTTATTTTGTATTTCCGGGCTCATTGAGCATTTTGACCATGCCTAGTGCATGATGGAATTGTACAAAACTTGATTTTATATATATATATATATATATATATATTCTTTGTGGATCGACTTGGTATCTAGGATTTTGTGATTTGTTTCCACATGTAGATTATAATGTTGTTTTTATATGCTTTTCAAAATGTATGCGATGGAGAAAAAATGACACAAATGCTTTCTTTCTTTTGTATTTCATGATGTTGATATATGATAATGTAGACACAATGGGATTTTGAACTTTAGCTTTGTATAAGAAATTTTCCGGTACTTCATATAGTTTTTGAGAATGTGATGACAAGGTGGCATGATGAGTGGATGAACTTACCCCACTTATAACTCCACGCAACTAGTAAGATGTGAGGCTCACCACCAAGAGCTAGAAAGGGCACAAGTTATGAAATTTTTTTGAATGGTAGTGATGAGATATAGACAAAGATTTGGTGGAACCAAATTAGGAAGCTACAAACCTACTCTACTCAAGTGAATCCATAGTTTAGAATGTAACTTGCTTATGCGGTTTATCTAGACTTAGATCCATATATGGCCACATGGTTGAAAAAAATATGGTTTTGGGGTTTTGAGCTCTCTTGGAATTTTGGACATCCGATTCACTTGTTTTTGACTCAAGATTTTAAAGGTTTATTTGAACTATTTGCTTATGACCTTCAATGTTTATTGTCAAGAGGACCCCTACACCTTGCCCCATACTACTGGGTAAGAAGCATGGGTTTATCACCATGGACAAGGTACAAGTAGTAAGGGCATTCCCATCCTTTCCCAACCCCGTGTCACTAGTAAGAGATGCAAGCTCATCACCGAAGGTTGGTAGGCAAGGAAATGTGTAAAATAAAATTTTTGTTTGATCTCGTTTGACTTATTTATTTGAGCAAAATGTAAGTATGTTCTTATTTCCAAAGAGATATATATACGAGATAGATGTGACACTATGAAGCTTCTAGAATATACCATAGACAAGACACTGCTCTAGGAAGAAACAAAATTGGGAACAAGCATCCAGACTTGGTATGGCTACCATTAAGACTTTGTCATATCTAGCTTTAATTGATGAAATGATTTTGAAATAGGTGATGATGCTATGAAAATGAAGAAGTATGATTGAAATTCTTCTTCCAATACTATCAAAAGATTGTAATGAATTTCTTTGAGAATAAGTCCCTTAATCACCAATTTGTATGAAACCAAGTGAACAAAATGAACCTATCTAAATGAAGATGCAATGTAAATATAATTATACAAATAGTGCCGATGCTTCATGCGTAAAATCATTTAAGGTGCAGTGGAATTGACAATGTTGAATTCCTCGCCTTCCAATGTACATAAGAGATATGCACCATTTCCATAGTCTTTCATGACTCAAGATGGGCCCAACCATTTGGGCTAGAATTTTCTTCCTTCACCGGTCTTCTTATTGATCCGGCTTTCTAGTATTATAACTAGATCTCCTTCATATATATCTCGAATTCACAGACCTTTTGTTATATTGCCAAAGACATCCTAAGTTAGCATAGACTCTATGTCATTGTTCAAAGATTCAACCCGACCTCATCTAGGCTTTCTAGTTGGGAGAGATGTGTTTCTCTATAAGTTTCTTCATCTAAAATCCCTTGTAATGAGATGCGGAGATCGGGTATTTTAACCTCAAGTGGGAGAACTCGCTTTACTCCAAATACCAATGAGAAAGGATTTACCTGCTGGTGTTCTTATTGAGGTTCGATGGGCCCACAAGGCCGATATAACTTTAAATTCCAATATTGTTTGTTTTCTTTTCACTGCTTTAAGGATAATGGCTTTCAACGTTTTGCTTGTTGCTTCACCGCCCATTAGCTTCGAGGGTAATACAAGGAGGTTGTATGATGGTTTATTTTAAATTTATCGCATAGCTCACTTTGACCTCATCATTCTTAAAGGAAGTGCAATTATCTGAGATAATGATTGTGTGGGACACCATACATACAAATGATCCGGTTCAAGATGAACTTGGTGACCATGGCACTGGTATAGTGGTAAGAGGCATGGCCTCTACCCATTTGGTAAAATACTTTCAGGTGGCCGTGATTATGAAGTTATGGCCGCATCTCAGACATGGGAGAGAATTTCACTATCAAATCTAGGCCCCATGTAGAAAAGGGCCATAGAGTTGTTATTGGTTGTAGAGCTTATGCCGACATGTGAATATTGTGGGAAAATTCTTGGCATTTATGGCATCTTCGTACAAACTCGCTGCATCATGTTCGAGAGTGGGCCAAAAATGGCCCATTCGATGTATTTTGCAATGGGCAGTGGCATGACCTCCAAAATGACCACCACATATTCCACTATGGGATTCGTCGAGAATCTTCTTGGATTCTTTTGTGTCAACACACCTTAGGAGCATTCCATCGAAAGCCTTATAATAGAGCACTTGTTCTATAATAACGTATTTAGCTACGATAATGTGTAACCACCATCTTTGTTGTGGTGTGGCACCTTCTAGATACGTATAGTTCATGATATAATTAATAATATTAGTATACCAAGGACATTCAGAGATAGGAGGTGTGGTTTCAATGTAAGATATGCATTCATCAAGAAAATAAAGATCTACTAGATCACCTCCGTCTAACGGGTTGTTGGCTAACCAATCTGCAATGATTTGTCCCTTAACGGACTTTTGGTTTACAAAAGTTAATTCAAATTCACCCATTAAGGTTATAAAGCATCCAGCCTTTTTAGACAAGGACCCTTGCGTGAGGAAAGTTTGCAAATGGTCTATTTTTACAATGACCTTTGTTTCTTGGTTTAGCATGTAATGTCTTAGGCATTTTGATTACAAAGACTATGGCAAGGCATTCTCATTCTACTGCGTGTAACATGTCTCATAATTGAGCAATGTTTGACTAATGAAATATATCGCACATTCTCATTTATTGTCGCCTTCTTGAGCCAACACATGCAAGTGCTAGTGAGACATCTCGTAGCTTGTGAATATAAGATCAAAGGATGATCCGGTCCACGGGCAATAACATGGGAGGAGACAACAAGAAGCTGTTTAATCGCTTCAAGGCCTCATGGCATTCCTTTGTCCAAATAATACAACAATCCTTTTCAACAAATTGTTGATTGGATGAATAGAAATACTCAAGTCCGGGATGAATCTTTGATTGCACCGAAGCTTTCTAAGAAACGATCTAATGCCGAGTAATCGTTTGATGGTGGGATCATCTCAAGAAAGCCCAGCATTTTGGTGAGGTCCACATTGATCCCTCGTGATGATATAATGTAACCTAGGAGTTTCCCTCTTGTTACACCAAATATGCATTTTTCTCTGGGTTAAGGGTGACTCTGTATTCGTTCAAATGTGAAAGAATGATGTGGAGCACTTTTGGGTGATCACAGCGCTTCGGCCTCGCCAACAAGTCGCTCTACGTAGGATTCCATGATTTTATGAATAAGATCGTGAAATATGTATGTCATTGCCCGTTGGTATGTAGCACCAACGTTTCTTGAGACCGAATGGCATAATAACGTAGCAATAGGTTCCCAAAGAGTTATAAACATAGTTTTGGCTTGGTCTTATTTAGATATTCGATTTGATTATATCCCAAGAATCCATCCATGAGACAAAAGCTCAAATCCATATTATGTCTATGATGACATCAATGGATGGTAACAAGAAGTCATCCTTGAGACATGCCTTGTTAATGTCTCATAATTCTATGCAGATGTGTATCTTCCCATTATTTTTTAGAATGGGGACGATATTAGATACCCACTGAGAGTAATCGACCGGTTTGATGAACCCTACTTGGAGAAGTTTCATTACTTCTTCCTTCACCATGAGAGCTACCTTGGGTTTCATTGGTCTCAATTTTTGTTTAATTGGCTTTGCATCTGATTTGGTGATGAGGTTATGTACCACGATGTGTGGTGCAATTCCCATCATTTCTTTATAAGTAAATGCAAAATCCTTTTGATGTTCTTTGAGGATTCGAGTGTGTATTTCTATTTCTTCTAGAGTTAATGAAGATCCTAGTTTCAAGATCTTTGGCTCTTCCTCCATTCCGATGTTAATATCAATTGTTTCTTCAATTAAAGAAGCATTACCTTCTTCAAACTTAGGTGGGGCTAGAGGTAATTCTAGATCTTCTCCATTCTCTCGTGTATATGTCAAGTTCCTTTTATGGGGAAGTTGTACCATGGGATTTCCAAAAAGAGAAGATGAATGTGGGATTAAGGACAAATCTACCATGCGATGGGTGAGATGTAACTCGCATAGGCATTTAAGTAATCAAGAGTGGCTCTATCATTGTCAATGCGATCTAGGATAGTAGATGTATTCTCAACTATATTTATTAAAAGAGGGTTTGATATTTTCTTTACTAATGGTTCCGTATACGAAGGGATACCATGAAACGGGTGTCTTCCAACTCACTATTTGGAGTGAAACATGAAGTTGAGGTTGCTATTGAATCTATGAGAAGGTTTTGTTCTCGCGGGATTGCTTCAATTGATATGAAGTTAAATCCTCTACTCAAATCTAATACCGCTATTTTGTAGAGTTGTAAATGTTCATCTCTAGTCTCATACACTTTGATGTCATTAGTAGACTTGGTTTACTACTAATTGAGAATCTCCTAACACTCTGATGTCATTAACACCGAGCCTCTTAGCTATGATGAGACCAAGGAGGAGGGCTTCGTACTCAGCACCATTGTTTGTACATTTTAAATTTAATTTAAAGGTGAATGGTAGGATCTTTCCCTCGGGAGAAGTAAAGATCACACCTGCCCCAACCCCATAACAACATCTAGCTCCATCGAAATGGAGAGTCCAATATTTACTTGGGAAGATGGATGTTGGGACATTTTCTACGTCCACTTCTTCTACTTGATTACTTCTACCATGCAGAGTTCCTCTGCTGGAAGAGAACCAACTCCTAGGGTATATCCCATACCTACAGAATCAAATGGTAGGAAAATTGGTAGATCCTGTTCTAGCAATTCGACAATTTTTGTAGTAGTTCCTAATGATACTATTTCTACAACGTTAGCCTCATCCTTGAGGGCTGGGATGCTCTTGACTAGGTTCTTAATCTCTAGTTCTATTGTAGGTACCGACTTTTTTCCGATTTTGAGTCGGTTGGTTTCTAAGTTAGTTTGTTGGGAGTTCAAACTCGAATGAACACTGGCCTTTTCTTCAGTCTACTAGGTGTATATCGACTGTTTCGAGATCACCTTTGTTACGAATACCCTTCCTAAATGTAAGAATATTATTTCTTAAATAATGTAGAAGGTATTGCCTTCATACGGTGTATCCATGGTCTACGAGGATCATATTGATGCGCTGAATGCAGCGGGAACTTGACAAGGTCATAACTTGAGTTGGGTGTCCGTTTGAGTCCCTTTTTTTTTGAAACCACGTGTTTCGATGGGGAGACAGAACACATCGGCAACCCACCCTACCTATTGGGGAAAGTTTTTGACACATTTTGGGCCCTAAATCCACCATCTTGAGGCCAAAAATTAGGATTTAAGTTATAGTTTGGTTTTTTCCTATTTTTGAGCATTAGTTAATTTTAGTCTATTAATTGCATTATGAGTTAGAAAGTTGGCAATTCCTCTAATTTAGGGATGTAGAAGATGTGTGGAAATTTTTGTGCCCATAGGAATAAGCATGCAAACTTACTAAGAATAGCAGGTTCTAGTAAACTGCTAAAAATAGTAATTTCCGCCACCTAGAGTAGATTTAGTCAGAGTTAGCTAGAGTTTACTTGGAAAATCGAGTTGGGAGTTGTTTTCCTATTTAGAAACATTGTAATTCATTATTTGATAACAACGAATGAGATCTATTTTCTTTTGGAGTTCATAATATTTGCAACATATCCGGTTTGTTCTTAATTTGGCTACATTATCAGTATCGTGAGCTGGTTTGAAGTTTAAAAAAAAATGGCAGGAAGAGGAAGAGGAGGTGGTATTGCCTAGATGAATAGAAATATGCAAGATCTGCAGAGACAAGTTGATGCGCTTATCTGTAATGATAACCCAGAGAGGAAATCAAGGTGGAGATGACACAGATGAAGAAGAAGTTTGTGAAGAGGAGGAAACGCAAGCACCACCATTAGCTTTTGAAGAAAGGATGCTTCGAGCATTAGAAGGAAAGAATGATGGGATAAGAGTTGATGTTTTAGAGTATGGTGGTAGTCTAAAACCAGAGGAGCTAATAGACTGGTTGACTAGCATGGGAAATTTTTTTGAGTGGAAGACTATGTCAGAAGAAAAGAAGGTAAAATTTGCATGCATGAAATTGAAAGGTCATGCTATGTTATGGTGGGATCACCTACAAAAAGAGCGGTCAAGAAAGGGGAAAGAAAGAATTAGGACGTGGAGTAAGATGGAGAAGAAGCTAAAAGATAACTTTCTTCCTGTGGATTATGCACAAACCCTTTACAGGAGGTTTCAAAATCTTAGACAGAACTTACAAACCATGGAAGAATACACAGATGAGTTCTATAAGTTATCCATTTGTGTAGAGCATGAAGAAACTAAGGAACAAATGGCTGCAAGGTATGTTAATGGATTAAAATTTTCTATTCAAGATGAGATAAGTATGCATAGGATTAAAAGCATGGAGGATGCCTATCAATTAGCCTTAAAGGCTGAGGAAAAACAAAATCGTCAAAGTTTTAGGAGATCACCTGGAATGAATAGGGGGCCTCAACTTCCTTTCGAGGATGAGCTGGTTTCAGCCAAGGTAGGGGAGAATCATCTCGTGGATTGGAAAATCAAGAGGATACGAGACAAGATTTCTAGAATCAACAAAGAGGCAAAGAGGATTTCCTAGGGCATAGGATATGTTAGCGATAGAGGATGGGAGGCTCCACGAAGACCATTTGTTTATTACAGATGTGGTGAAGAAGGGCATTGAGATTTTGAATGCCCACATACTTATACACATGAAAAAAGGCAAGGAGATGCTCCAAGAGTAAATCTTGTTGAAGCTGAGCAAGTAGAAGATGAACATGACCTGGAAATCCCACCAGATGTTGGAGAAACTCTGATGATCAAGAGGATGATGATTGCTCCAAGAAAGGAGGTCAAGGGGGATGCATGGCTACGTATAAATATTTTCAAAACAAGATGCACTTTAGGAGGAAAGGTATGTAATGTTATTATTGATGGTGGTAGTTGTGAGAACATGGTTTCAAATGAGATGGTCGATAAATTGGGTCTGCATTGTGAGAAGAATCCTAACCCTTATCGTATTGCATGGTTTAAGAAGGGTAATGAAGTTATTGTTGATAAGAGATGTTTAATAATTTTTTCTATTGGGAACAATTACAAGGATGATATTTGGTGTGATGTTATTCCTATGGATGCATGTCATATGCTGCTAGGAAGACCATGGCAATTTGATAAAAAGTTATTCATGATGGGGAAAGAATACTTATACTTTCTAGAAGGATGGCACAAAAATAGTTTTTCTACCTCTTAAAGAAGAGGGGAAGGCTGAAAATATGCTTTCTGAAGGAATTTGTGAAGGAGGCAAAGGCAACCGGTTTTGTTATGCACTAGTTGCAAATAAGGATGAACTTGTAAGTGCTCAAATACCAATAGAAACATCAGAATTAATAGAAGAATTTTCGGATGTTATTCCTGATGAGCTACCAAATGGATTACCACCCAAAAGAGATATTCAACACCACATTGATTTGATTCCAGGGTCTTCACTCCCAAATCAAGCGACTTATAGGATGAGCCCGACATTGCATGCAGAGTTGAATAGGCAAGTGGCAGAGCTCATGTGAAAGGGGGTCGTAAGGGAGAGCATGAGTCCGTGTGTAACACCAGCTTTATTAACACCAAATAAGGATGGAACATGGAGAATGTGCACTGGATAGCAGAGAAATCAATAAAATTACAATCAAGTATAGGTTCCCAATACCTCACCTTGATGATATGATGGATGTGCTTGCTGGATCTAAGTATTTCACAAAGATTGATCTTTGAAGTGGTTATCATCAGATTCATATCAGAGAAGGAGATGAGTGGAAAACAACATTCAAGACGGAAATGGATTATATGAGTGGTTGGTGATGCCATTCGGGTTATCCAACGCACCTAGTACTTTTATGAGATTGATGAACACCGTATACATGAGTATAATGGTAAGTTTGTTGTGGTTTATTTTGATGATATCTTGATCTTTAGTAAAACTACGAGAGAAGAACATTTGAGGCATCTAAGGTTGGTATTTGAAGTGTTAAGGAAAGAGAAACTCTATGCAAATATGAAGAAGTGCACATTCATGCAAGAGAGTTTGGTATTCTTGGGCTTTATTATTTTAGCAGATGGGGTACAGATGGACTCAGAAAAGATAAAGGCAATTATTGAATGGCCTACTCCATGGAGTATAGCAGGGTAAGGAGCTTTCATGGTCTAAAGAACATTTACGTAAAATTTATTAAAAATTTCAGCAGTATTGTAGCACCTATAACAAATTGCACAAAAGGAAGGGAGTTTTTGTGGACAAAGGCAGCTGAGGATAGTTTTCAATTCTTGAAGAAGAAGGTGATAGAGGCACCCATTCGGCACTACCAAATTTTGATAAAGTGTTTGAGGTTGATTTTGACGCCTCACATGTGGGTATTGGGGCTGTTCTAAGTCAAGGAGGAATGCCGGTGAGCTTTATTTAGTGAGAAAAGAATGAGGTAAGAAAGAACTACTCTACTTATGATGTGGAATTTTATGCAATTGTACAAGCATTAAGGCATTGGAGGCATTACTTAGTGCCTAAGGAGTTTGTGTTATTTGAGACCACATATAGCCCTGAAGTATGTGAATACCCAAAAGAAGTTGAATAGTAGGCATGCAAAGTGGGTATCATTTTTACAGGATATACTTTTTCTCTAAAACATAAATCCGGAAAACAGAATCAAGTTGCAGATGCATTGAGTAGGCGTGTGACTTTGTTTACCACTATGGAAAATGAGGTGGTGGGTTTTGAAGCAATAAAGGGTTTGTATTCTTCTGATTTTGATTTCAAGGATATTGTTGAAAGACTAATTAGTCCATTGTCAGACAATGCAGGAGATGTCCTGGATGAGTATATTTTATAGGATGGCTACCTATTCAAGGGACACCAACTATGTATTCCAGTTGGGTCTATGAGAGAGAATATAGTGAAAGAGTTGCATAGCGGAGGGTTGGTTGGGCATTTTGGTAAAGATAAGATGATAGCCTTGGTAGCAGACAAATACTATTGGCCAAAGTTGAAAAGAGATGTGGTAAGATATGTGGAGAGATGTCAAATTTGCCAAGTCTCAAAAGGCCATGCATAGAATACAGGGTTGTATATGCCATTTCCTGTTCCTAAAGGGTCATGGACAGATCTGAGTATGGACTTTGTTTTGGGATTACCAAAAACACAACGAGGTAATGACTCAATTTTTGTGGTTGTTGATAGGTTTTCTAAGATGGTTCATTTTATTGCCTACAAGAAAACAAGTGATGCAATAGGTGTAGCAGATTTGTTTTTCAGAGAAGTTGTTTGTTTGCATGGTGTTCCAAAAACTATTACTTTCAGATAGGGACACAAGGTTCTTAAGTCATTTCGCAGACTTTATGGAAGAAATTTAGAACTCAACTACATTCAAGAGGCCTATCATCCGCAGATGATGGACAAATAGAGGTGGTAAATAGGAGTTTGGGAAACCTGTTAAGGTGCATTGTTGGGAAAAGCCGAAACAATGGGACTTAAGATTACAACAAGTCGAGTTTGCATATACTAGATTCCATAAACAGATCCATGGGAAAGTCTCCATTTTCAATTGTGTATGGGAGTAATCCAAATGGGGTGTTAGATTTGGTGCAACTACCAGTTGATGGCAGAGTCAGTGATGATGCAGAAGCATTTGCCGAACATATACAACAATTACAGGAAGAAGTGTGGAAGAAGTTGCAGAATAGTAATGATAAGTATAAAGAAATAGCAGATGTGCACAGACATGAGAAAGGTATTTACAATTGGTGAGTTGGTTATGGTATATCTACGAAAGGAAAGGTTTTCAAAAGGAACCTATAACAAGCTGAAGTACAAGAAGATTGGTCCCTGCAAAATCGTGAAAAAATAAACGATAATGCTTATGAGGTAGAATTGCCAGGGAATTTTGATATTTCTCCAGTGTTTAATGTTTCAGATTTGTATTCTTTTCATGGGGATGGTGCAGAAGGGGATTCTAGGAAACAGTTACGTGAAGAAGAAAGAAGAAGTGGATCAGATTCTAGATAAGAAAACAATGGACACACGAAATGGGAAATACAACAAATATTTGGTACACTGGAAAGGACTGGAACAAGAGGACAATACTTGGGTCACAGAGTGGGAGATTCAGAAGTTGGATGCTAGATAAATGGAAGCAGTTTGAAGAAGACAACTTGCAGGAGCTACATTTTTTCAAGTAGGGGAGAATGATGCGCTGAATTAGCAGGAACTTGACAAGGTCATAACTTGAGTTCCGGGTGTCCGTTTGAGTCCGTTTTTTGTTTTGAAACCATGTGTTTCGATGAGATGAACGCAGCGGCAACCCACCCTACCAGTTGGGGCAAGTTTTCAACACGCTGAGCCCTAAATCCGCCATCTTGAGGCTAAAAATTAGGATTTAAGTTATAGTTCGGTTTTTTCCTATTTTTGAGCATTAGTTAATTTTAGTCTATTGATTGCATTATGAGTTAGAAAGTTGGAAATTCCTCTAATTTAGGGATGTAGAAGATGTGTGGCAATTTCTGTGCCCATAGGAATAAGCTCATGCGAACTTACTAAGAATTGCAGTTTAGTAAACTGCTAAAAATAGTAATTTCCACCACCTAGAGTAGATTTAGTCAGAGTTAGCTAGAGTTTACTTGGAAACTTGAGTTGGGAGTTGTTTTCCTATTTAGGAAACATTGTAATTCATTATTTGATAACAAAGAAGGAGATCTATTTTCTTTTGGAGTTCATAATATTCGGCAAAGATATCCGGTTTGTTCTTAATTTGGCTACATTACATATTATAGTTGGTTTCCGATCTATAATATAAAACTCAGTAAAGATTATTTTGGGTCCTAAGGTGATTGGTAGTGTTATGGTTCTAATCAAAGTGGCTTTAAGGCTATCATAGCCTCTTAGCGTATTACGAGTTGTGGAACAATTTGTTTCTCCATACCCTAGCTTTTGAAGGAAATAAGGGGACTATGTTAACTATTGCCCCATCATCAACCATTATGTGTGTAATGTAGTTGTTATAAACCCATACTTGTAAATGTAAGTTTGGATCACCTCTACGTGTAATCTCAAATCATCCGTTGGCATTTTTTTATGTCGAATATAAACTCGGTGATCTCTATCTCGGCTGCCTTGGAGGGTGGATATCAAAGTCTTTATGGTTTACCTATGTCTCGGGAGGTGGAATGATGTTAATAAAATGACCCAAACCTAATGCTTCTAAAAGAGCAGCCCTATGGGTAGGAGAGTTCTTCAACAAGTCCAAAAGGAGATGTGAGAGAAGGTTTTGTTAGGTCATTAATTAAATCATAGGCACCTACGGGTTTTACTAATGGTTGTTGAATGTTATCTCTGTCTCAGTGGGTAACTTGGATTTGGCTGAGAGGAATACTCTCATGTCCTTATTATGGCTTCCATTTGTAGCTTGGTGTCTAACTCCACTAAACTGATTATCTTGGGTCAGTAATGACTTCCTAATTGTGGTGCGACAGGTGTGGATTTAGTGAAGTCAAGGCTTCATGATAATTGTTTCTTGTCATTGCACCCTTTTTTGTCCCATTTGGATTTATTTTTTTGTTATTGTGATTTGGGAGCAGATCATTGAAGATTTTGAGGGGAGAATTTTGAGGGGAGACTGCTCCCGTGAAAGTATTTCACACAAGTGATGCATGATCTGCTAAGAACATATCTATGAAAAGTTTTCTTTGTTCTTTTGGCAAACGTTGCATGAATTTATTGTAATCACGACAAGTTCTAGTGTCATGGCCTCGAATTTTGTGGAAACCACAATACGAGTTAGGATTGTAATTCCTAGGTTGCTGGTTTGGCATGTGTTGTGGTCCAAAACTCTAATTAAACTGTTGACTATTAGGATTAAAGTTTTGCATTTGTTGTCTTTGGTTTTGGTTCTGGTTTTGATATCTAGTTGAGTTTTGACTTAGACCTTCAGGTCTGGACCCACCTTGTTGTTGTTGTTGTTGTTGTGGTTGTGGATGATTAAAATCCACTGCATTGATTGTTGGGGTAAAATTGTTGTTTCGTTGATTGTTAACCGGTGGTGGAGTATTTACAACATTTGCCTTTTTAGCTTGGTCAGTTACTCCATCTGTTGTCACACCGTAATTTTTTAAGAATTTTAGGTCCTTGATTGACACATTCTTGTATTAGGATAGGTCGTAGTATTTTGGTTGGGGATGATTAACCTCCCATTTGTTCCATACGTCTTGTGACCACTATCTATTACAGCTTGATCTATTCGGAGGGCACTCTCAAGTACTTCATCGTAAGTCCTTAGTGGGAACTTTTGGACTTCTTCCTTTATCTCTCTACTGAGAGAATGAAGGAATAAATCACATAGTTCCATCTGATCCATGTTTGGAGCACTTGTCGAAGAATAAAGGACTGTACGCCATCTTTGGATGAAATGAGCAATAGATTCATTATGTTCTTGCTTAATATGCAAGAATTCCCTGATTCCTGTTCTCAACAGTTTGTTCATGTCGAACGCCTTGATGAACTCTGAAACGAGTTGTTTAAACGAATGGATGGAAGCTTCAGGTATTCTGTAATACCAATCGAGGGCAATGCCCTCTAAAGTTTTGGGGAATATTTTAGCAACAACCCCATCCCAAGGGAGCAATTCTTGAATGGTCTGTGGCATAGGCCTTGATATGTGCATTCGGGTCTCCCTCCCCTTTGTATTTGGGAAAATCGGGAAGAGGTCTTAGAAGCATGACGCTTTGTATAGTGAAGTCTAAGGTCTCTTTCAAATATTCTGAATAAGTTCCTATTGCATAGGTTTCAACCATTGATGGTATTTGTTGAGGGGGTGGAGGTGGAATGGGTTGTTGATGTGGTGTAGCGTATGCATTCGCAGGAGCATAAGGAAATCCTTGAGGTTGATCGAACATGCCAGGAGAAGAGAACATATCTCCCTATGGTGATTTGGAATACATGTTTAAGTATGGAGGAACATTTCTCAAGAATGAATTGGTTTGCACTAAACTAGGAGGTATCACATTTTCCATTGGAGTGGCATTAGAAAACGCGGTTCTAGTTGGCATTTGTTATGAATACTGAGGAGGCATGCCCAACGTGCCTATTCCCGCGAGGAGGTCTACTTGGATAGGATGATGTGGATTGGGGATTCCTACTTGCCCAAAATATGAATTTTGATTTGCTTGAGCAAGCTCCAGCCCTCTAACCTTTTTAGCCAAAGTCGAAATGACCTCTATTGGTGAAGACACAGTATTTTTCCTTACGGGTGTTTGTTGTGTCATTTGAGGTTGCAAAGGGGTATGATACCCCACTATGAATTGGTCATTTATCTTGCCAAACTTCACCGAGGGCATTTCCCATAGGTGGAGGAATGGGGGTGTTTTCCTGGAATAGGGTATCAAATTGTACTTGTAAGCTCCCTACTGGTGGATACATGTTTTGGAAGCGTTGCTCGCTTTTAGTGAAGCATGCTAAGTATTCCTCATCCAAAAAAGGGAGTGGGTCTAACTATCTACTGATCTGTGGTCTGAATAAGACCCGAGGAGATGAAATAGATTCTCTAGTAAATGTCATATTATTAGAGCCTGAAGGCTCTAGTTGTTGTGTACGTCGATCGAACTCCTCAATTTGGAATGAAGAACTTGAGCTAGTTCTTTGAGGGGGAGTTTGAGACGATAAGTAATTATTTGAATAATTATCAGCCCATGCAGAAAGCGAGGGCGATGGTTGTCTATTTGTTTGACTATAGCTGTTTCAAGACCTGAAAGAGGTCTACCATATGCATCGTATCCCGACATATTCAAGGGGTATATGAATACCCGCAGAATAATGGGAAAGAGCGAAGGTGGATGGAAGAAGTGAAAAATAAAAGAGAAAGAACTATTTGATTCACATCGGGTTCACCAATTTTGTACGATGGAAAAGTGACAAGCAAGCATGGGAATCTATAAGTAACTCTTCCTCGCACCCGACCTCCCGAGGTCGTGTCAAGATAGCCGGTGGGGATGGAATATATGTGGGGTACAGACAAACTAGTTAGGAAATCTTATATTTGACGCGCGTACTAATGGAATCTGTGAATCTAAGGCAAAGAAGGCCCTTCTAGCCCGAATCGGCATGATAGATCGGTTTGTGAGGATGACTACTTAAGGCTCCAATCAATATCAAGCTCTAGCATGATTCGATTCTATAGGTTGTGGGATAAGTGGAAAATGACTGGGATTGTTTCATGTATGTCTCTGCACAGGGTCATAAGATGGATGATGGATACATAGTGGATTCTATGGGTGATTCTCCCGGTCTAGTCCAAATCCTTAGCTTTGTTATCTGCTATATCTAACAAGGATAATTGTGTGACAATATTTGGTGGAAATGGAGAGGACACGAATATCAAGGTGCATAAACCAAAGTGTCAACGTCTAATTGACCTATGATCCTATTGGATTGTGGGACCTATGGATCAAAACCGTAGATTTGTGTTTGTTGTGGACCTCCTATGGTCATGTGCGTAATCAATCCCTAATCCCTAGTATCAATAGTCGTATGCCTTTTCGGCCTCTATATTTAGAACTAATTGTGCAATCTTCTCGAGTATCTTACAGATTTCGGAAACTTGAATTCTTAAGTGGTATCTATGTTAGTGAGAATATCTCCCACGCCTGGATGTGGGACCAAATGATCACAACCGAATGTTTTCTCTCTTTCAATCCCTTCTGAGTCACCATGCGAATATTTATCTAGGGTAATCTATAGTTTGGCTGGTTTGACCAAAACGTATGTGCTTTGTCATCTTCTATGTTTAACCCTCTTAACTATGCACCGATTTCTTGTAGGTTCGTTGTCGTTGAAGACCTAAATTCTAAGATTCGATCTAAATCGATTATTGCTATAACAAGATTGAATCGATGCACGATTGGCTCGAATACGTATTCTCTGGGCTCCCTAGGTCTCGTGATTGTCATATGAAAGAAACAATATAAATCTAATTAAATTTGAAGTAAACTAATTATACGAAGTATATTCACAGCATATATATAAATTCCCTATTTTTGTATTTTTGATAAACTATTAAACGAAATTGAAAGAGCAATTATTTAAGATATCTAGAAATCGATAACTAAACTAATAACGAAATCAAAACAAACAAAGCAAATGAGTATAGCTACTTGCCCATGCAAGATTTATAAATCTATTCTAAATAACGAAATAATTGATCTAATCATTTGACAGACTCTCGATCCTACCTCGAAGTGAGGAATGAATCATATTTTCTCAAAAACTATCAATCTCCACACTTCCCGGCAATATCGAAAGTGAGATTAATTGAAATGAAATGATTTACTAGTCTATTTGATATATCTTAACTAGAACTTTGAAAGCTTGAACCCTGGATTTTGTAGAACACGATGGCGAATCGATTATGTGTGGCTTTGTCCCCTCAATATGATCTCCTTGTTCCTTTGTGCTCACGTGAATCCGTAGAAAGCGTGTAATGTTAGAATCAACAAGAAGGTACGGAACAATGGCAGCTTTGGATGCAGATCAATACAATCCAAGTAGAGAGGGATAGTGCAAGAGAATAGAGCTTGACTTATGCAATTCCTGGCGGGATTTATCATGAGTCATACGACACAAAACGTCCAAAACCACGAAACTATCCTTTTTGATGAACAAAACCTACAATTCTAATGGCTTCAGACTAAAAAAATAAAACTATTTTACCTCGATTGATTGTATGAAACAATAATAACACTAGCACAAGAAGATCATGTAGCTTCTAAACAAAAAACAACACTAACTATGCATGCAACAAATAAAACTAATACAATTCCTAAGCAAGAACTGAAAGACTAAAATTGAAATGAGAGAATGAGAGGCAAATTTTGAGGGGCCATTTGCTTGAGCACAAACCAACTATTTATAGAATTCCCATTTACCCAAAGGTGAAATCCAAATTGAACTCCTTTACAATAAACAATGGAAAAACACTATTACAGGGAACCAGAATCATAAATACGAGCAAAGGCGGTGAAAAAAGCTGGTAAACATTGAAATTTTACGTGATTCGCGTTAAAAAGAACATTCTAGAAAACGTGTGAAGGACTGCCGCCCTTAGCGGTGCGGTGAAGTTACAGAGAGCGCCGCTGCACTGGGCACAGGCGGTTTTCACATCAAGACCAAAACACAAAGAAAAGAAGGGGGGAGAGAAAACAAAGCACGCAAAGACTAAGCGGGGCATGCGGGATGTTAAGGTACATTTGGAGGGCTTTTCCGAATCCCGAGCACCTTGCGAGGAGACCTATATCATCATTGGGGCACATGTAACATTGTTGGTGGTGCGATGTACCTTACAATTTTGGGTATGTATAGTTTCCATGTGAAATCCTCCACCAAATTTGTATTCTTTTTCCTCCTAGACCACATGCAGGAATAATCGATATATCCCTCTTAAGATGTCATCAATTAAAACTTATGGAGGTCTCGGCAGAGGATACATTGAGGTCAGTATTGAAATGATCCAAAATATTTCAATGCATGAATACAATTGTAAACAAATCATATGGTTATGAGATTGTAGCTGACATGAATGCTAAACTCCACACCTCAACAATTCACACCATCTTTCAATTTCATTATTATTATGTAATTCTTTGTCGATATATTATTTATAGTAACATGGTCACAAGCTAAAATTTTATGGAACATTTTACCACTTGCTATTCTAAAAAACTAAGGGATTTATTACGCTTTTTTATGGAGACTTTTTACCTCCCTAAGCATAAATATCTTAGTCTGTATTTATTACAGTGTCAGTGTCTGCTTGTTTGTTATTTTTTACCTGCACTTTCCCAGGCACCTATAGGAATAATCCAGATTATGAGTGAATAATCCGTTTACATATCAAATCAAATTTGATTGTCTTTCACTTCAGTTTAAGATTAAAGTCTACAAGTGTTGAATTTTGAAACATAATTTTATATGTAGCCAAAACATTCAATGTGCAAGCTCCCCACTGTAGAAGATTCCACAACTAACATCCAAACAAATTGAAGAAAAAGATTGACTGTAGAAGTTTCCGTGACAAATGCTCAACACTGAGCACTCAGACTATTTTCATACGGCACAGATTTTTCAGGTCCTCCATAATAATACGACTACTTTGCTGCCTACGTTAGTCGTCATTTCTATATATAGTACATTATTTTTTTCTGGATGACCATACTCTATTATAGAATTATACATTTAATGAATGGTGTAAGAATGATAGTAAACTCTTCTTCGTTATTTACTATTTCAAATTATAATGATCTAATTTCATTCTAAATATTTCAAATGAGTGGCTATTATTGTTTCTCATAGAGATCTATGATGTGGCTTACATTTTTATTGCATATTCATGGTAAAAATTTGTTTCTTTTACAACTATTTCATTTTCTACACTTTAATAGGTTAACATAATATTCCCTTTAATAGTGACTACATATAATAAGACCATGATATATATTTATCTCAAATATATAATATAATTGAACTATTTTTCAAAATTATATATTATATTTAACTAACTTATGTTTCAAAAAAATAAAAAATAAAAAATTGTTATATTGTTAAGATTTTTCCCTTTTAACTAACAAAAATGTTTGGTCATTGATTTTAAATCATTATCCCATATTTGTATTTAACTTTAATAAAATTAAATAATAGTTTATACAATTTGAGATAATAATGACGTGGTAGATACATTTTAGTATTATTAAAAGTGTGCCTATAAGATGTATGTTCTGTGCATTTTTGTTTTCCACTTAACATAGTTATGCTCTTTTAGGAGTGGGCATTGGAAAGGAGTAGCTTTGGTGTTGAATTTTTCCCAAATATATATATATATATATATATATATATATATATATATATGAATGCAAGATAAGGAAAAGAGTACAAATTGAATTGTTCCCAAAACCTGTACCTTTTTACATAAAATTTTACAATGTAAGTCCTACTAAAGATGATATTATACCTTCAAATGGGAAAAATATGCCCGTGCAATTAAACACAAATGCTTGTATTGTATCCTTTTCTCATATTCATCATCATCATCATCATCATCGTACCCAACTTCAAGTTGTGCATGTTTCTTTTTTTCTTGGTGTTTTATCTCAAAGAGGAACCACTCAATCCATCTATCTTGGAATAGTTTCTTGAATTGGAGATTGCCAATATTCTTTAGTTCTTCCTTTAAAGAAAAGAAAAAACCTATGCTATCTTAACGTACATAATTGTGTGACATGCATGTGTTGATGAAGTCAAAGATGTCATGCAAATATGTTCTAATAGGGTTTGAACGAGAGATTTGTCTTGGTCTTTTCCACTAGTAAATTAAAACACATTTCTAGCAATGGCTTGCGTCGTGGGAAGGCCACGAACTCCAAGCAATTGTGTCTAGCTAAAGCCTTCCGAAAGTTAAAGAGAACAAATTAATTGGTTGTTTAAGCAACAAAAGGTAAAAGAAAACTATTACCCTTCCACATGCAGCTCAAAATGTTTTCAAGTTACTACGTAAATGTTGTCAGGTTTTTCTTCGTTTGCGTCTACTAAAGCTATGGACAATGTACAAGGGTGTCTTTGATCTAATTGGATTGCTTCCACTTGTTAGAGAATATTTATTAGTGATTTGAAAAAAAAAATCTTATCTGGTGATATGAGTGTCATGACAAATATCAAAAATTGTGAGGGGAGTGCCCTCAATGTGATAGGGATTAGAATTGTGTCGTTAATCTTCTCCCTGAGTTCTATTGTCTTAGCTCGAAGTTCAACTACTTGTCGCAATAAATATTTGACCTTCTCTCCAGGAGACATATTGAGCAAGGATGTTTCACGCCCTAGGCAGTTTCCTAGGGTGCATAATCGGGAGGGGCACCAAAATAGTTTTACTTAGGTCAACCTTTCCTAGTAGGGTCATCTCTCTCAGCTAGTGTGAAATAATAAGCAACCACCCTTCATTATTCATATATATACAAATAGTAAATTCATTACACATAATTAATTATGAAAGACAAGTCAGAAGCGATGAGCTAGAGTTAATTTAATTTATGTAATTGAATTGTTTAGATATGTGATAGAATTTTATACGATTATGAAGAAAAGGTCCGTAAGACATGATAGAAATTCGGTTTCTACTTTTTAAAATTTGAAAATTAAAAATATTACAAACAATACAATCACGATACAATTACTTTTGCATATCAAGTGTTAACATGAGCGCTAATTTGTTGAGTGTTATGGAAATGTAAACGTGAGTTTGATAAAAAATTTGTATTATTACTAAAGTTGAAATTTAAGAATATTATAAATACAAGTAGTCCTACAAGAACATTAAAATTTAACAAATTGAGTGAATTTTCTAGTAATCATTACTGAAATATTTCCCAAAAGAAACATCTTCAAAGAAAAACGTAGATATATAATGAATATGAAGAAAAATAAAAGGAAGAAATATAAAAGGAGAAAGAAAATATATTTGGGTTTTGTCGGGAGGAGCATTGCAATAATACTATTTTTGGGTTGTGCTTAAGAAAATACAAGAGTATTATATAATGTTACTAAATTTGTTTCGTAGTCAATAGAATTTTCTTAATTGCATTACTATTTTGGAATTTATTGTCTTTGAAGATGTTTGAATTGATTTTATATTTAGAGAGTACAATTGTATGTGTTAAAAATTATACTATATATATTTTTAAAACATGCACAAGTAGGTGCGTGGCTAGTCCAAGAAGAGGAGGGGGAGGAGCGTACGCTCCAAGTACTGCCTAGGGCACTCTGAAACCTTAATTAGGCCCTAATACTGAGTGTATGCAACATTTATTGAAGATGATGTATAGTTTGATTATTTGCTTCATAGATAGTAGATAGAATGTCCCAAGTGGCCTTAGATGTCGTTGCATCCCATATTTGTGGTTTCCGTCATTGGTGACACAGAGTATGATCAACATCGAGATTTGGCAATTTCTTTGTCAAAATTTGTCTCAGTGATCAAAGTGTCGGTTAGATGGGGTACACTACGGGTGACAATTCCCCATAACTCTTCAAATTACATAATCATGTGCATTTTTGTTTCCTACACAACATAGTTATGCTCTTTTAGGAGCTAGGCATTAGAAAGGAGTAGCTTTGGTGCTGAATATATATATATATATATATATATATATATATATATATATATATATATATATATATAATTGAATGCAAGATAAGGAAAATAGTACAAATTGAATTGTTCCCAAAAATTTTACCTTTTTAAAAATATATATATATAACAATGTAATTCCTACTAAAGATGATATTATACCTTCAAATGGGCAAAATATGCTCGTGCGATTAAACATGAACGCTTATATTGTATCCTTTCCTCTTATTTATCATCATCATCATCATCGTACCCAACTTCAAGTTGTGCATGTTTCTTCTTTTCTTGGTGTTTTATCTCAAAGAGGAACCACTCAATCAATCTATCTTGGAATAATTTCTTGAATTGGAGATTTCCAATATTCTTTAGTTCCTCCTTTAGAGAAAAGAAAAAACCTATGCTATCTTCACTTACAATCGCGTGACATGCATGTGTTGATGAAGTCAAAGATATCACACAAATATGTTCCAATAGGGTTTGAGCTAGAGATTTCTCAAACACCTTTCCAGAATTGTCATATTGATTTATTCGATAAGTTTGTGCACAACCGGCAAGTAGGAGACAAATGTACGAAGGATAATGTGACAACTATGGTAGACTAAGTCTAATGTAAACTTAATCTAACAACTTTATGGTAAAGGTTGGAGTTAGCAATGATGCAATAAACCAAGTTCATTCTATTTTTATAAACTTCCGAGTTGCAAACATTTTTTGTTTATTAAGTTCAATTGAGTAAATTTGTATGGCATGGGATGTTGAGTTCGTTTGATTTGTCCCTATCTCTATTGTTTTACGTGGCAAACATAATTTAATTGCCTTGAAAATGGTGTGGGGTCTAACTATCCACAAAACAAAACGATGCAATTGTACGGAGAAAAATTTGACTGTGGGAGTATTAAAGCTGCGAGAGATTTCTTTTAGAGTTATCTCAAGAAAATGATGTCTTAAGTATCTATGCATCACAACCCGTTTCTCCTTTGGGAATTTCAAAAAATAGTGTGTGGTCCATATGCGAGTTACCGAAAAAATGAAGGGAATCTCCTATGTTCCCTCCAAAAATTTCCCCATCCCTCGAATAATCCTCACTTAATCCCCTTGTTCATCATCCCTCTTCCTCTTCCAATGTCTCATTTTCATTCCAACTTTAGCTATCCTTGAAAAATAAAAATGCAAATGGTTTTCAAATACTTGTGATGATACACTTGAACCAAAAAATATTCTTGGCTAAGGCAATGGGTTATGCTTATTGCCAAATTGTGGGTCAACATTAATGTATTCAATGATGCAATTGGGGAAATCGTCTCCATCATGAACAATTTTTTTGCAAAACATCCAAAACAACCTTCCTTTGTGGTTATCACGTTTGACAACCATATTAGACAACCTAGAATATTCACTCTCCCCAATTAGAATAAGAGGCCACATACACCTACCTCTAGAATGGGTTGGGTACTCACATTCCTAGAGCAAGTATAGACATTAGTGGTACTAAACGTGAAGGACTCACTTTCACATCTATTTCAAACATTCAACATGTCAAAGATTTGTACATAACCCCTCTTTTCTCTTCACAATATTTCACCAAATTAACCCTTTTCCTTTTTGTTCATTTCATAAAGAAAGAAGAAGAATCAATATATACTTAGTGTGTCCTAAATCAATAGTACTCCCTCCTTCCTAATGTTGCATCCTCATCTCAAAATGCTCTATCCTCTTGGTCTTGAATCACTTCTTTTTCATTCAGTTTCCCAATCAACATTTCAAATTTGCCACTCACGAGCGATTTTAGTTGCATGTATTTGTGGAAGGTAAATGCATTGAACCAAAAATAATGATATCCTAATTTTGTATGGCAATACACTCCTCTCTCAACATAATAAAATTCAAAATGAGATCTTTGAATATTTTTCTTGAAACGTGTATTCGGAAGTTTATGACTATTGTTTTAACTTAACGTCACATAAGTCTTCGGAAGTTTCAAACCATCCAAGAAACGAAGTGTGAGGTATCGCCAAAGGCCAATTTTGTCATGATTCTCAGCAATTGATATTAAACAAACTTCGCCACGAGATTGAATAAATTGCGGCAATAAATGCGTAGTGGCCGGGGGCCCGGGGCTATTCATTCTCACACGGCACGCCTTTTGCGGGTCTAACACGGCAATATGACTGAGATTTGTCAATTCTAATGCAGTGTATACCCACGCATACATTATAAATTTGAAGGGCTAGTCCCAATTTCATTGTGAAGGGTAAATATTGGACCAACCCTTCAACTATGAAAAGTAGTATAATCATTTTACACTTCATATGAAAATAGTAAAGCAATCACACATGTCGTAAAAAATTGAACACTTTTTACAAAGAGAGATTTCATTTTTTTAGATGGGTGATTTTACAAATTAAAAATGTCAATGTATCATATCTAATAAGAGTGTCTCCCCTTAAAATGTAATAAATTCCATTTCATAAATAATGTATGAATAAGTTATATTGCGAGATCCAATAAAAAATTTAAAATTAAACTCTCTAATTGACATTGGAATTACAAAGTGACAAACAAAATTTTTAACACACATAATGAACCTAAAAATTAATGACAACACAAGGTTCTTTTACTCAAATTTAATTTGTTAAATATAAGAGAAAAAATAATTAGTTGTATAAAAATAATTCATGTTTCATCTAATAAATAGTATCAAGAAAAATATCAAACTACCAAAAAATTTGTGATCTAAATAGAAATGTTTCTTGTGTTCACCTCAATGTAAGCAAAACATATCACCAACACATTTTTTAAGCTCCCTTCAAAAAAGAAAATACCTGAAACACAAAATGAGATATAAGTCATTACAAGACACATTGATCAACATTTAGACCAAGTCAAATGTTCTTGACAAGTATTCATCAATTATTTTGAAAAAAAATCTTATTAAATTAGTAGTAAAATATTGAAAACACTTATCTAAACTTCCAAAGAATTTTTTTATAAATAAAAAACAATAAAGAACATATTTTATAGAAAGAACTTCCAAAAACTCACCATCTATTTGTCTAATGGAAGCGGTTTTCGAGTTTTTTTATTCTTCCATGCATCATAAATAGCATCCCAATCTACCTCATTTAGAGCATGAGGTGCACAAAGAGATAGAAACATTAGCATATCCAATGTGCTCAAAGAAAGCTGGATCTATCATCATTCTTTATCCTATTTAACTTTGAAAAACCTCTTTCACATACGGTGTGCTTGCTGGAATTACAAGAATAGCTTGCCATAGTTGCATCAAACATGGAAACCCTTCAAACCATTCAGGTTCACCGCCACATAGATCCCATGCTCCAAACATATGTTTTTTTGGATATGATCTATAAATAGTACAAATAAATTCATCCATCTCACCCAAACATTTAACACTTGTCCACAATAGGTGAGTTTCCAACACTAAATTTGTCACATAAACATGTTAACCATCTTTTTGTTTGACGATCTCTATCTTTTGTCTCCTCGTAGTAATTACGAGGTCTAAAAAATTTAGCAACATTAAATATAGGTAAATCTATGAATCTTGTATCAAGAGAATCAATTACCTTAATTATAAAGCTTTTCCCCAATTCAATGCAATCATCTAGTGTCCTCGATCTTTGTGACTTAGGCAAGCTCTCAAATCTCAATGCATGTACATGTAATGTACCTGTTCCATCTGCAAACTCAAGAGATCCTCCTTGTGCCTTGGTTAGAAAAGATGATGTATGTATAGTACCTGCCCCAAATATGCCTCTTTGAAATCTCCTACGAAGCATGTCAATTGTAATATCTAAAGTAGTGCCAATGGAAGTAATGTCAACATGATCCTCTTGAAATTTTTATTCAACTTATTTAACTCAATAAGCACATCGTGTAAGTAAATGGATGCAAAATTTGTATTTGAAATATTGTTGCCAAATCATACATTTTTTTCTCCTCTAATTCCCATTCTTTCAACAAAGTAGGCATGAGTTTGACAAGTCTTTCCATGACCTTTCCTCTAGAAAGCCACCTAATTTGATGAATTTGTAACACTTCCAACCTGTTGATTTGAAATGACTCCATCAACTCTCTCAATGCTCCATGTCTTTTAGCAGATTTTCCAAGCCATGAATATATTTTATTTGCAAATTTATCAATAAATTACAACTCTGGAAAATAAGATGAAGCATCATTTGCTGCTAATGCTTCTCGATGAGCTATGCAATGAATATCTAATAAATGAGGAGCATCTCGACGAAGCTTTGTGGACAAACCTTCACGAATTCCCCTCATGGCAGACGCCCCATTAGATCCAAATCCAACTAACTTCATTAAGGATAAATTCATCTTTGTCAAAAGAGTGATCACGACATCATACATAGCTTGAGCTGTTCCATCCTTTATTTCAAGGAGTCGTATAAATTTTGTTACACATTGACCTCTTCCTCCATTTGTCAAGTATGTAATATAAACAATCAAATGTTGTTCCATAGTACAATAAGTGCTTTCATCAACTAAAATAGAGTAAAATGGACTATGAAATATCTCATCTTTCAACTTTTTCCAATAAACCTCCTTAGCAACTTGTAAAAACTCTTTTCCAGATGTTGTATTTGTATATGCAAAATATTCATCTGTGAGAGGCATGTGTGGAGTTCCTTTATACTTGTTAAAGTCACAAATCGGCTTATAGAGCTCCAAAGATAAATCATGTATGGCAACAAAATACATATTTTCCATCACTGATATGATTCTCTCCTTCTCAGCATCTACCATGAGTTCTATGTGTTTAGTGATTGGAATGTTACTTTGTTTATTTTCTCCCTCCAAACGTTGTGATGCAAATTTATGAGGCTCTAATTTTGCATGGGTAAGAAGGCCACTAACTTGAAGGGTGGTGCTTCCATCTTTAGCAAATGGAGTATCTCTCTTATATTTGACACACCAAGAACATTTTATCCTTTCTACACCATTGCAGTCTTTTATAGCATAAGCCCATGGAAATCTTGTTTTCCATTTGGCCTTGAATGTCCTTTTAGGTTTCTTTGATGGGTGTTCCTCTTCCACAAATTCTGCTCCATCTAACTCGTGTTCTTCTTGTGCAAGAATATCAAATTCTTCATTTTGAGAATCACATGGTTGACTAGAATGTTGAGAGATGCCAAATGCATCACAAGTGACAATTGTTTTTTATCCTTCTTTGGACGACCAATGGAAGCCATTTTCTCACACAACTTACACGACACTTGTCACCTATTCCAATGAAATAATTATAAAAATATCAAAATAGTGTTTTCACATGAATTTTTGTGTATTATTTTGACAATTTAGAATTAGAGATTAGAGAATATTTAAGAAAATAATTTAGAGTAATTTGTATAATCATGCAACACTAAAATCTCAAATATAAGATTGCACTAACAAAGGGTCATGGATTCCTTACCTCTTCACGCTTGGTGAACTACTCCTCGTTAAAGCATCCACTCCCTCAAAGTTCAATGTTCAACACCAAATAAGTTTTCTGTCCATTTTCTAGACAATATATTATGTAAGCACACTTGAGTAGAGCTTATAATTTTTTTTTATAAAAAAAAAAAAACTTCTTTCACAAAAATAAAAACAACAATAAAAACCTCTTGCAGAGATGTTAAAGAAAAGACAATTTTGAAGTGGCAAATAATTCTGCCACTTATTTGTTTTCCAAAAGTGCAATTGAATGTTAAATGCAATAGCATACTCATGAATTTTTACTTTCATCAATCATAGAATACAAAACTTAAAAATCATTCAATAACTACAATAATATTTAATTTTAAGATGGAGAAGTGTTTAATCAATACTTTTAGTAATGAAAATATAAATTGTGCAGAGTTTATTCTATTTTTAGTATAAGCTGACTCACAAGTGTACCTGTTTCAATGTCTGAAGAAAGATGAAAGCAATACCCCAACTGGTCCCTTTGATTCTGTACCTTAATTTGTATGAACCAGTTTGCCCCTCAGCGCTGAATAGAAATCTGAAAATGATGAAATACTTATTTTCCTTACAAACTCATACAACGTACTGGCCCTCTCCACAATCCAAATGAGATTTTTAATGTGTAGCTGCATGTATTATTGTCTTCAACTCAAATCAAATTAATGTATAGTTGGAGTCTGCCCCATATTTTTGTGAAACAATTGTCAAATTAATAATCCACAGTTTTTTTAACAATTTTCATTGAGGCGCCCTATCAATCATCTATTTTTTTGATGTACCACGCACAATATGGCAACAGGCTATAGGTAATAGTTTGCCAGTTTCGTGAGCATCTAGATTCTAGACTCCTCTATTGGCAATGACATTCAATACAGTCTGCGCTGAATCTCCAATTAATTTTTTTTTATTCATTTGCACATTGGATACAGTTTGAGTTAATGTTTATGTGGACCTTCAGGCTTCAATTGTGGACGGTGTGACCGTGTGAGGTGGAGAGTAGGAGACTAGAGTCGTGGGACTCGAGAAGCACAGACAAGTCTGTCATGACAGTTGCACTGACCCCTGGGACGGCTCGGAGGCTCGGAGCTCCACATTGATTACTGCAGTCTGCAATTTGCTCTCCCCCTATGGCTATTACTCCATTCTAAATTTTTGATACGTTAAAACTACTAAATAAATTTCTAAAACATATTTTACCCATGATTTACAACCACTACAGTCTACCAGATACAGTTGTCAGCGCCGATGGTGCAAGTCGGAGTTGGTGAGGTGAGTTAGACTGAGACATAGCAAATTCAATGAGCCAAAACAAAAATGGTGGGGTATTAAATGTGGTGGCACGATGTGTCAAAGGAGGACTGCAATTTGAAATTTAGATGGATGAGAACACTGCTCGGAGCCTGGAGGAGTATTCAATACAAAACCAAAGTCAAGCGGAATCAGATAATACAAATCCCGAAGGGGATTTCAATACAAATCTTTACAACACATAATTAATATGATGCAACTGCAAGTTGTTCTTTGTCAATGGTGTCATTGTCGACTCTCGGGCCACTACCAGTCTACCAAAGCCATGTTCAAGCTACTTAAAAAGTTAAATGTCATCTTGCCTGTCCCTCCAAATTCTCAACTAGCTAAGTGACATTTTCAAATTTTTCCCTTCATATGACATTTTTACTAAAATGCTAAGCTTCGACATTGTCAAACAATTTTTATATTTTGAATTTCTTTTTACGGGCCAAAATTTTTCTGCACTTTTCTGACGGGTTAGAAGCCCTTTAAGCACCAGAAAATGACGTCCGTCGTAATTGCTTGTATTGTCATTCTGTGTTACTCATTCCGTGGAGGTAAATTAAACATCAGTTTAATTCGCAATAGGTATCTAGAATCTGATATATACGTTATGAATTACTTTTTGAGGAGGAGACATTAATTTATTTGTATTTTATAATCAGCGTCTTGTTTATGCTTTAATTCTTGACTTGACTGACTTGATTTGTTTGATTCGCAGATTCTGCAAAAATTGGAGTCAACTACGGAAGGAGTGGAGACAATTTACCAGGGGCAGGCGACGTGGTAAATTTGATGAAGAACAACAACATCGGCAAAATGAGGATCTTCCAAGCAGACAGCGATGCACTGCAGGCATTCGGGAACTCCGGAATCGAGGTAATTGTAGGTGTGGACAACAGCGAACTGCAGGCCATCGCCTCCAACCAAGATTCAGCAAACGGGTGGGTCAACGACAACATTAAGCCCTTCTATCCTTCCACCAATATCAAATACATTGCTGTGGGTAACGAGATTTTGGGAATGTCGGGCAATGCGCAATATGTGTCCTACCTTGTTCCTGCCATGAACAACATTCAGACAGCACTGGCGAACGCTAATCTTCAGAACGACATCAAGGTCTCCACCGCACACGCCTCCACCGTTCTCTCAGACACCTCCTTCCCTCCATCAAAGGGAACATTCAGTGACGCGGTGAAGGACACCATGAACTCTATCCTGCAATTTCTTCAAGACCACGGCTCTCCTTTCATGGCCAACGTCTATCCCTATTTTAGCTACGACGGAAACAGGAATTCCATCAATTTAGATTATGCTCTATTCCAGTCTACATCTGCTGTGGTGACAGACAATGGATCAGGTCTGAGCTACACCAACTTGTTTGATGCCATGGTTGATACTCTCCTTTTCGCCATGCAATCCTCGGGACATTCCAACCTGCCAATTGTGATAACTGAAAGCGGATGGCCGTCTGGTGCAAAGGACATCGCCACGATTGAGAACGCCCAAACTTACAACAATAATCTTATCAAACATGTACTTTCGAATGCAGGGACGCCAAAGAGGCCCGGAAGCGCCATCGACACTTACATCTTCGCTCTTTTCAATGAAAATTTGAAGGAGGCGATGAGACGGAGAAGCACTTTGGGCTCTTCTATCCCAGCGGGCAGCCTGTCTATCCTGTGAACTTTTCTCCTAGTTAATTTTATTCTGTGCTATACAAGCCAAACCTTTACTATCACGCGCTCCGCAGTTCGTAGGCTAAATATGTAGAAAACAATCAATAAGTGGAGATTAAGATTATATTGTATTGAACTAAAGCGTCTTACTGAAATTTCAATAAGTGGAGATTTTCATTATATTGTATTGAAATAAATGTATTTGAAATCTTAATAAGTGGAGATTAAAATTATATTGTATTGAAATAAGCGTCTTTGATGGCAAATTACTGAAATCTCACTAAGTGGAGATTAAAATTATATTGTATTGAAATAAGCACCTTTGGTGGTAAATTACTGAAATCTCAATAAATGGAGATTAAGATTATATTGAATTGAAATACGCATCTTCGGTGGCAAATTACTGAAATCTCAATAACCCCGATAAATGATTTCATGGAAACCCGATAGCCACAAATTGATTTGTTTGAAATCTCTAACACAATAAATCACATTTGTTTGTAATGTCTAAGCACAATAAATCACATTTGTTCATTAATATTGATCATAAATGAACTAATATTATGTCATAAGAGCAAATTTTTTGAGTGTAAAAAAAATCAATATTTCATGAACTAATATTATGTCAAAAGAGCAAATTTAAAGACATTAGTTGAGCCATTGATTGTGCACCTTAAGTTGAGGGGTATACGACAAGCAATATAAATACCATAATTTTTTTAAAAAAGATACCCTTTAATAGATTTTGTTATTTTTTATCTAAATATTTTCTTTGGAGCATTTATATTATATGGAAAGTGGTTTTTTAAGGTATTTAAATCAAGTAGTTTTCCATACAAAGGAATTTAGGGGTGGACCATTTGTTGGGCATTATGTCATACATTTTTTCATTTATGTGGTATCATTTGATTCGTGATTTGATGTGACACATTTTATTGGCTACTTTTAATTCAAATTTTAATTGAAAAAGTGACATGTACTAGTCCATAACTTTACATCTACCATCACAAGTATTGGTTCATGCTCAACAATTGGCTCCTCTTACATGTAAAAATATACATTGCTATTAATTTATTTGGATTGTAGGGTCATTTTGTATTAAAAAGTTTACACTCGATCTAGAATTGAATTTTTTTAATTTGAATTTACATTTGAAAATGATGAATTCTTGATTTTAAACTTAAATTGTTGAATTAATTTTTTATTAAGGATAAAAGATTTTTGATCTGGGATCCTACCTACTTAGAAAAATGGCCACCGCCAAGATAAGATGATGAAGACCAAAAGAAACACAACCGAGACACGCTAGGAGATAGAAACAAAAGCATCCGTGCATCACCAAATCCAAACCAAATGTAGTCAACCGAAAGCGAAAATTGAAATGTGAGTGTCATGTGGGAAGGATTTGAATGCTTCTCAGAAGAGTCCTTTCTCTTATTTTAGACCAACATCCATTTCTCCTTGTTAATATTGTCAATTTTTATTTGTTTTCAAAGGAGGAGAATGTCAATAGAGGAAATAGGTCGAAATCGGACCTATAATGAGAAGAGGGTTTTACCATTCCTTGACCATTCCAGAAGAGCTATGGGTATTGTGAGTCACATAAACCATCATTGATGGCTTTGACGTGGGCTCACGATAAATTTTAAACTTGAGGCACATATCAAGTAGAGTCAACATAAGGATTAGATTAGGCATTCACATTGAAGTGAGAACGGAGGGAATCGTTCCACCAAGTTAGCATAGCCCCATTTTTTCTCTTAGGATGCCCACAATTTCTTATCAAATGTCCAGTTCAAAACATATGTTACAACACAAGGCCGACCTTTCATAAGCAAGAATTTGAGTAAAAATCCTATCTCCAATCCATAGATTTATTTTTGCAAGTAAATTTAGGGATAAATATAAATGCACCCAAATCCAAGCATATTTGGTATGTAGTTGTTTGGAGGTTACATCATCATATTTTTCAAAAGTCCCCAACTTGCTTCCAATGGCTTCAAGACAAGATTCATCCCATAGTTGGAGGGGTATACCTTGGAGTCTTACCTAGATAGGCATTGTGTCAAATGAATCTTTTAGTGGATCAAAAAATTGAAACCATGTTTTCTTCATGAGGGCGTACTAATCTCCCCAAACACAATACACACTATCGATGGCCTCAAGGTCCTTAAAAGATTCAGAAAAAACTATGAAATAAGATTTGGAACAAGGATAAAGTTCAATCTTACCCATGATTTTAGGGATCCATCTCTCTATGATCCATTCATGCAGCCTAAGTGATATTTAGCCAAAATTGTGGAACTTATAGATGAGGCCAACCCATCAATAATATTCCTCTAGCTCTTGAACCTTCTAGGTAACATCATCCTGAAGATTCAGCTCCAGGATGTCACTAAGGTTGTAAGGAAATATCCTTCCCCTAGAATCTTTAACGTTATCGAGAGACGAGTTTCAGAAAATATTGAACAACACTTGGTTGGAATTTTGGAAATATGGTGACATGTTAGCAATTTTAAAATTTTCTTAGAGGCATTTTCTATAATGCATGGAAAGCTACTATTAATTTTACCTAATACGTTATTCAAAAATAGTAATTTCTAATTTTAAGAATTTGTTAGCAAAACAATTATTAAAACAAATGAATTTAAATGATACGTGGATGTAGTAGGACTAAAGGCTATAAAATTTTGTGTCAAGTAACAATAGAAATTTGTCCTCAAATTTTGTTGTTATAGTACATTATTCACTCTTCCCCATCACAAATACTTAAAACAATTTAAGATAGCATACATTACACTACAAATGACAAGACAAAAAACATAACATCATCCCTTATTTGTAGTGAGATGGATTTGTACACCAAATCACCGTGCTATAACCTCTTATGATTATTGTGAGGGTGATTTTAACACTCTAGATTCATTACACCATAAACACCAAATTGCCCATTTAAAAAATTGACGGCCACTTACAATTTTTTTCTAGATTTTATACTATTAATACTAATCATGTCATATCTTTCTTTGTAATTTTCTTATTGATCGATGTCATAAAAAATAAGACACATTAAGCTTGCATAAAAGTTGCTCCATGTAGCCCCTTGCATGTATTCATTTCTACCCTAACCACACTACATTCATAAATGGAGCATTCTTGAACTTTATATTTAAAAGGAAAAGTGATCCTTGTACTTAACATTAATGTTTGTCTTCATCTAATGTTTTGTGTCATTTTCTAAAAATAAGTCAATTGTAATTGGATGTATTTGTATTGTTTCTATAATGGGTTTTATTAAGGTGACATATTTTGTGGCATATCTTAGCATACATGTAATGTTGCACCTCCTCTCTTTTTTTTAACTTCACCTATATATTTACACAATGTGTGAGCTTTTATACACTTTATTCACCTTATGTACCTAGAGATGAAAATCACCTTGTAACCTTTTCTCCTTATGTATGTACAACCATTCTTAAATTTTGTAGTTATCACCTTCTAAGGTCCAAAGATACAACACCCCAACTTTCCTTCCTAAGTTGTAATAAAATTCAAAAATACAATGGTTTTCCATGAGAAATCCTCCACCAAATGTGTTTTCCCCGCCTCTGGACCACATGCGGGAATAATTGATAGATCCCTCTTAAGATGTCATCAATTAAAACTTATGGAGGTCTGCGGAGTATACATTGAGGCTTGATTGAAATCATCAAAAATTTTCCAATGCATGGATACAATTGTAAACAAATCATAGGGTGATGAGATTGTAGCTGACATGAATGCTAAGCTCCACACCTCTACAATTCACACCATATTTTAATTTCATTATTATTATGTAATTATTTTTCCATATGATATGTATAATAGCATGGTCACAAGCTAAAATTTTATGGAACATTTTACCACTTGCGATTCTGAAAAATGAAGTGATTTATTACTCTTTATTTTTAAACTCTCTCTTGCCTCCCTAAGCATAAATATCTTAGTCTCTATATATTACAATGTCTACTTGTTTTTTGTTTTTACCTTCACTTTTGCAGGCACCTATAGGAATAATCCAGATCATGAGTGAGTAACATACATCTCCAAAATACTAGTCTCGACTCTACCTTTCCTGTATGGTCTCAAACTCCGCCACCGCATCTTTGAGATGAAACCATGAATGTTAGAATAGGATGTACAATTCCATCAAATTGATATTATTTAATGTATATATTTATTTCAGATTTTATTATTGATAGAGATGATCCAAAATATGAATAAGAGTATAACCTTTGAATACTCCCCATGAAGGAATGCTTGAACATGAAAATAAAATTCACCGAATAGACAAATTTAAATGCAATATCTAAATAACTTTACATTGTAATCTTCAAAAGCATAATTTGTAACTCATATTGTTATTTTTAACTTAATAAGAGTGTTCATTCTACCAAATACTCGTTGACTGATTTCAAATTCATTTTCATTGTTATTTGAACCAACTATATTCCTTCCTTTGCATATTAAATCAAATTTGATTGTCTTTCAACGTGTATCAACATCGTGGAGACCATAGTGGTCAATTCTTTTAGTTTAAGATAAAAGTCTACGAGTTGTGAAGTTTCAAACATAATTGGCCGATAGGCTTCTTAGAGACAACTTTCTTTGTAACTAATTTTTTTGGTAGTAGTCCTTTATTTAAAAAAAAAAACCATGTTGTCATAATCATGCTGGCATTTTGCTATAATAAAAGAAAAGTAACTGCCCAGCTATTGTGAAGTTTTTTTGCACATTTATTATTAGTATTATATTCTTTTCCCTGAGGATGTGTATCTGTAACACCTGCTGCATTGGCACTGAGGAGATTAAAAACTGCTGAAAAAGAATGGAATCATTAAGTAACTGTTGCATGCCAATCTGTAACAACTGTTGCATTAGCCTTGAGGACATTTATATAGAACTATCTCCTTTGATTAATTGATTTCTTTCAAGCAGAGAATACATAAGAGGTGAGAAGGTATGCAATTTTTTCGCAATTTTTGCAGTTGTATTTTTTAAATCTATCCATGTGCATAAATATTAGCATTTCTAATCCATGCATACATTTTTGATTGATTCTGGTTTTAATTAGTTGTTTTTATATGTTTTTGTCAATAACTAATTTGCATTGTTTGATAGGATTGTGTTCGGCATATTGTGGTGCTCCACATATCGTTAGATCGGTCGTGTTTCTCCAGGTTCTTCTTCATCCCCTTTATCTCTTGTTCACATACCAATACTGTTAAATATATGAAAAATATGTCTGGAATGTTTTATTGATCCACGGTAATGGCCATCTTATAGTAGATTTTATTCTACTACCTGTTCTATTTTTGCATTTGGATGATTATTTCTGTGCACTTTTAGTTCGTCTGTGTTTTTGTTTGAGCTGCAAAAGAAGTAGAGACTATAATTTTTTTGGAATGTAAAACTTTAAGAAATTGAATACACCGCAGAACACATTTTTATTGAATAATCTGTATGAACAGTTTTTTCAAAGAACTGTGGATGTTTGAAATCTATAATAATTATTGTCTGCGGAATATGCTTGTTAGGTTTTTGGAAAATTTTAGTGTTTACTGTTTACTGATATGAGGGCAGGACTATGAATTTAGTCTATATATGTCCTTAACTAGGACGTTTTGTTCAATTTTAGTTTTTGTGTTTTTGTAATATCGATTTAAAACTTCCACGAGTGATGGTGTGATTGTTCAAAAAACTGTAAGAAAAATTTCACTTTGTAGTCATTAAAATGGTGCATATTAACTTCCCTAATTCTAATTCTAATAGAACCAATTAATACCAATTTGAAAGAAGAATTTCCTATGTCAGTAGTAATATATAGGAAAACGAGTTTCTAATATTTTTTAAGAGAATCTGACAAATATTCAGCAAGCTACTTCATGCCCAACACAATTAAATAAAAAAATAAACGTGTAAGTCGGCCAATGAACTCAAAGAAATATCTCCATTTCCAAACATTTTGTTTGTTAAAATATGACTGTTCATTGCAAGTTCCAAATACACACCGCCCCAAGAAAACCTCCATTAAATAATCCAAAAATGCAACTGTGATATTATTCATATGAATGGAAAGCAAAAAAACAAAATTTCCTATGTGATAAATACTTCTAAAAGCAACTCTGGTTCTACTCAAAGATAAGCAACAAATACATCGACCTCCTAATTTTGATGTGATATCTTCATCTTCCATTTCTTTGCACACCAACCTCTCTCTACAATGACTTGTGACTTCTAAGAACATTCAAACAGGCTATAAGATAAATAGATTGACTCATTAAGTACCTAGGACAACATTCAGAATACAGAGGCATCTTGATTGATTAGTTAGGTGCTTGGGACAGCATACAGATTACAGAGGCATCTTGAAGACAAACAATAAATAATATTAAGCCTCCTACTTAATGCAATAGGTTCATCTTCCATTTCTTTGTGCATCAACCTATCTCTAGAATTAATTCTGATTTCTAAGAGCGTGGCCGCATTACAGACTGAAAGATTCCTGATAAAATCACAACTGCAGATAAGTATAATAGATAACAAGAGTGGTAACATCTAAGCTAGACAATTTCCTTTCTTTATCCCAATGGAAAAATCTTTAGCCTATTCATTTTTAACAAGTTTCATTTCCTCCTTTGCTTAAGTTCATCTTCTCAAATAAGTGATGCACACAAGATTTTCTCCTAAACCATTTGATAACAAGTTCAGTTCAATCTCTATCCTATACATTTTTGAACAAATTTCAATGCCTCCTTTGCTTTACTTAATTCCATCTCCTCAATAAATCATGCAAAAATTTCATCTCCCTAACCATTCAACATGTCACAGGTTGCATCCTACTCAGTAAGAACATACTTTAAAATAGGCTTTCTATTCATACATTTGATGGAACAAAATGAAAACAATCTGAAACGTAAACACTAACCATTTTTACAACAAATGCTTGCCAGTCGGAGAAGCAATCAAAAACATCATGTACACTCGGAATGGTGGATTGAGAAGTGGGCTTCCACCCCCCCTTTCCCCCCATCAAAAAGCTGAAAACCTTCCAGAAAATTCCATTTTACACATACTATCCGCAGCATGCAGACAAAATTTTACTCTAGGCTGCCTCCTCTGCAATTATGACATGTCATTCACTATCCAAGAAAATCCTGGCATACAAATTGCCCTCATATAAACTCAACTCACCTCCAAACTGTCCAAAAATGCAGGATTCACTGCAAAGACATTCCACCCATTTGACCATATTTTACTTAACAAGGTAAAAGCAGTTGTCCCATGCATTGAAAATGCATGAATTGATCTAGGCGTTGTCCAACATTTTCGAGTTTCTCCTATACTATATGGGCCTAGCCAGTGCAAGAGCATGCCCAATTCACATTCCTTGTAGATAAGGTGCTTTCCTGTCCAAATCAGAAACTATGATAGGGCTGACCTTTCTTTGCTTATTATAATAATTGGAAGAATGAATTGTAATTCATGTATTTATATGCTTTAAAAGCTCTTTGAAGGAAGGCTGACTTCCCATACAAGATTCCAAATTGAATGTTCATCCCAACAACTAGGGACTCATTTAAAAACACTACTGATTGTGAACAAATTTTTCATGCCACCTTCAAACAATGCCTGCAATTGAAAGTAGATTCACCCATTTTTTCCTATTATTTTAACTATTTTCATTACCATCATTTGTTCGATATACATCCATGTCATGTTGATCAATGTATGTGAGCTCTTTGAACCACCAAACACCATGTCATGATATGCTTTACCCCTTAAAACGAAATCAAATTTTCTAATCATTATAACTAAGTTACGTTTCTCCATTCTTTTCAACTGAATTATTTATTATTCAATTGCATTACATGGATTCTTGTCAGACTAATTACGAAATACATTTTCCACCAGTGTACGACACCAAGAATAAATGGAACCAAGACTAGGGCCTTCTTTTGAAGTTCAAATAAAGGTTATCAACATGTACTTAAATCTTATGTTTCTACACTTCCATTATTTGTGCCTCCAAACTATGATGCTAATAATGATGTTAATGATTGCAGGATTTTTCAATCGTAATTAACCTTGAACACCTTCAATTATTGTGCATATCTTGGATGTCTACTAACTCTTGCACGACTTGCACCGTTGTTTCATATACCACACATTTGTACCTATATTTTTCCTGTTGACTATCTTGGTGGTAAGCCAATTTTTTTGGTTGTACCATGGTGGCCAATCCCTCACGAAAAACCTTTATTCTTGATAAACAATGAATTTCTCATGGATTGTTGTTTCTTTTAAGTTTACATCCTACTTCCATAAAATTTGCATTTTCTTACTAATATACTACTTGCAAATACACTTACATGCCTATCCGCTTCTCACAAGCACCTATGGATGCTTTTGCTAGTTTTATATGTAGCCAAAACATTCAATGTGCAAGTTCCCCCACTAAAGAAGTTTCCGCAACTAACACCCAAACAAATTGAAGGAAAAGATTGACTGCATCTGCAATTTCCGGGACAAATGCTCAACACTAAGCACTTGGACTATTCTCATATGGTACGGTTTTTATAAGTCCTCCACAGTAATACAACTGATTTTTTGCCTACGTTCGTCGTCATTTCTATATATTTGTCGCTCGACAAAGCAATAACTAGCTATAAATAAGCACGCTTTCATTTATCTCTTCACTCGATCTCCCCATTTTATTGACAGGAACACATTTGTTATGGCAGCCGTGAAGCACAAGAAAATGACGTCCATCCTAATTGCTTGTATTGCCATTTTGAGTTGCTCATTCTGTGGAGGTAAATTAAACATTAGTTTAATTTGCAATAGGTATCTAGAATCTGATATATACGTTATGAATTAATTTTTGAGACAGAGACATTAATTTATTTATTTTTATAATCTGCATCTTTTTAAAGCTTTCGTTCTTGACTTGACTAACTTGATTTGTTTATTTCATAGATTCTGTGCAAATTGGAGTTAACTACAGATGTAATGGAGACAATTTAATGTACAAAATCTGCAGTCTTATACAACAAACAACATAAAAGAAATAAACAGAACAATTAAATAACTTGCATAAACAGAAGAATATTCAAACCAACACTGTTGTGCGTAATCTCCATTAATTAACTCATACTCAGAGCTTCGGCTCAAATTACAATGAAGTCTGTGCGTGCAACACTTCTCTAATTCTTCCTATGTAGATTTCACACTTTTGTGTGTGCATACAAAGCAATTACAATTGTTGTTATTTAAATAGAATAACTCACCCACTAATAGCTCTTCAACTAAGCATTCTAAATTTAAACTCATGCTTTAAAACAAGTTGCATGTTGTGCATGAATTAAAGCAAATTTATTTGAATTAAATCTAATCCTAAAAATAGGACTTTAACTAAAGCAAGACTCATGCTAAACTAAAGCAAATTAAATCTATTTTTAATCCTTCTAAAAAATCTACGGTTGGAATTAGCAATGCATGGTGCATGCATATTTCCAACACTCCCCCTTAATTTCAAACTTGTAGCTTTCACTCTTTTGGAGCTTTGTTTGATTTTTTCATATCTTCCATGCGCGGAATCACAAACTCCAAAAAAATCTCTCAAATATTCAAAACCTCTTTCGCCAAAGCCTTTTTAAAAATCTCGCAAACCGATCTTTCGGATATGTAAAATTCAAGATGAATTTCCTTGTTGTTTACCAGCTCCCTGATGAAATGATACCTCGTATCAATATGCTTTCTCCTTTTATGAAAAACATGATTTTTAGACAACGCTCGGTTGAGTTGTTGTCACAAAAATATTCGTAGATTCCTCTTGTTTCGATTGTAAATCATAACACTATTCTCATCCAAACAATTTGACATATTGCTCGTGTTTTTGCTACATACTCGCTTCTAATGAAGCTAACATGACAATAGGTTGCTTCTTTGATGCCCATGAAACCACTCCTAATCCAAAGTGATAAGTATAGGATGTGCTTTTTTGATCATCTATAACTCAAGCACTATCACTATCTCAGTATACCCAATTAATTTTAACTCATCGAACTTGAATAAAGAATTCCATGATTCCTTGTTCCACGTACGTACCTCAAAATTATTTTTCTATCTTGCCAATGTGAATCTTTTGGAGATTCAATTAACTTTGATATGAAGCTCACACCATAGATGATATTTGGCATTGTGGCCTTCAAATACATAAGACTTCCAACCAACTTTTTAAACAATGTTGGATCCAAAATGATCATTTATCCTCTTTGCTCAACTTCCAACCTACTGCAACTTGTGTTGGCATTAGATTACAATTCAACATAATAAACCTTTTCAAAACATCATTTGCATACTTTTCTTGTGAGATAAAAATCACCTTCGATTCATTGTTGAACATCAATGCCCAAAAAATAATGCATAAGACCATGATCTATCATCTCAAAATCCTTCTTCATGGCTGATTTGAATGAATCTATAGATAAATTTCCAGTAATGATCAAATCATCTACGTATAAACAAACAATTAAAATTTTACCTTGCTCATTTATCTTGGTGTATAAGGTACGCTCACTGCTGCTCCTACTAAAACTATTCTCAATCAAATAATAATCTATTATGTTGTACCAAGCTCTAGGTGCTTGCTTGAGACCATAGAGCACTTTCTTCAATCTATATACTTTTCCTTCATGACCTTCAATCACATAACCTTCTAGCTGATTTACATAAACTTCCTCTTCAAGGAATCCATTTAAGAATGTTGATTTAACATCCATATGATAAATATGCCATTTGTTTTGAGCTACAATTGCTAAAACCATTCTTACCATGTCTAAACGTGCTACTGGTGCAAATGTTTCATTGTAATCAACTCCATATTCTACTATGTAAAACCATCTGTAACTAGCCTTACTTTTTGTTTCGTACTTTTCCATCAACATTGTATTTTTTCTTTTAGACCCACTTAACTCCTATCACATTCTTTCCTTTTGAAGATCCATTATCTCCCATGTTTGATTCTTCTCTATAGCATCAATCTCATCATCCATGGATTTTTCCCAAACTTCATTCTTTATAGCCTCTTCATAATATATTGGATCTACAACTTGAGAAAATAATGCAAAAACTTAAAATTAATTAGTTGTATCAACATTATAAATCTCACTTAGACATCTTGTTTTCTGCTGCACAGGACTATTCAATGCAGGACTACTTTGTGGTGATGGAGTAGCTTCTGGTGTTCTTTGTGGTGTCTCTTGCATGGCTGAAGATGGCTGAAATATTGCAGACCTACTAACTGTAGATGAAGGTGTAACTTGTGCTACAACTTGTGGTGCATGTCCAAGATTTGTAGATACAATACACTGCTGCTCTAATGTTTCATCTCGCCATACCATCATGCGGAATAGTTGTTGCTATACTCACTATTTTCTCTATACTTCCATCCCATGCTTCATTCTCAATAAAATGTACATCCCTAATAATAAAAACCTTTCTAAAGTGACTATATTTTACAACTTGTATGCACTTTTTATTCTCTAAATACCCAAAAAATACACTTTTCTCATTTATTGTCTAAATTCTTCCTTAGCTTATCAGGTAGATGTGCATATGCTACACAACCAAAAACTCTGAAATGTTAAACACTTTGTTTCTTGTTATTCCATGCTTGTTGAGGAACCATGTTCCTAACAAGTTTTGTTGAACACCTATTCAAAATATAAATGAAATTTTCTACTACTTCGCTAATAATCATTTGGAAGATATTTTCCTTCAACATGCTTCTCGCCATCTCCATGATGGTTCTATCTTTCCTCTCTACCACACCATTCTGTTGTGGTGTATACCTAGTAGTAAACTACTTTTGTATACCATGATATCTGCAAAACTTCATAAAATTATTAGAAACATACTCACCTCCTCGTATCCGTTATCGGGAAATTTGATGTAGTATCCACTTTTATTTTCCTCTAATGCCTTGAATCGCTGAAATGTATTAAAGGAATATGATTTATTTTCATAAAATAAACCCATGTCTTCCTTGTGTAATCATCAATGAATGCCATAAAATAAATACAACCTCCGATAGAAGTTGTCTACATAGGTCCACATAAACTGAGTGTAGAATCTAAAGTGGTGCACTTGCTCTTGATGTTTTTCCAACTGGGAATGAATATTTGTGTTGCTTCCCAAACTACAACATTCACATACCCTTTCCGGATTTTGAATCAATGGAAAACTTTAACCGTATTCTTTCTATGTAATAAATTCAAACCTCAAAATTCAAATGTCCATACCTTAGATGCCAAAGCCATGATTCATCCTTCTTGATTGAATGAAAAGATAATTATGTTCCTTTAGCATGAGAATCAACTCGTATTTAGGTAGGAATTAGTGCAAGACTCTCTGTTGTCACGCACACTTGATTTGCGGGCACAAGACTTTGTTACACTAGTGTAGACTCATTTACCTCAAGGAGACTCATCTGTTTGAGCAGAGAAAAAGGCTGATTTGCTTAAACAGACTTACACTAAAGTAGTGATACACCGAGCTACTAAGGAAGTGGCAAACATATTTGATTTCTTATTTTTCTAGGTTTCAAAATCAATCACAAACATAGGACTATTGCTTCTCATCTTCACTTTTGCAATCAACTTTGTTAGGAGTTTTGTCCACAATCATGCACTCATTTTCTTCCATATAGACGGATCATTAAACATAGCTGTCCAATACTCATAAGGTTATGTTTCAAACCTGCAACATAGTAAACATCTCGGCATACTTGTTTGCTTCTCCTATCTTGTTAGAATACTAATAGTTTCTTTTCCTTTCACAAGACACAATATTATTATTTCTAAGAGTTAAGTTGATGCAAAATCATACCACCCCCAAATGGCCTCAAATATGAGTGGGTCATTCAAAGATCTACATAACATTTGGACCATCTCTCAAGTTGTAGGACTTGCGAACTTGAGATGGACCTCCAAGAAGAGAAGTTTGGTTCTTACTCCTAAACTACCCGCCACAAGTTATTCTAATGATGACAAACTATCTAATCCTAATCTAACATTCCATGGGACCAGAGAGAGAAAGTGCATGAAAACAAAGCCTACACTAAAATGGTGATACACCGGAGTAGAAGGAGGTGGCTGATCACAAATCCAACCACCGAAATGGAGAGAGGTGAACAATGGAGAGGATGAACAGATGCATGGGTGACAAAGAAAGATTTCACACATGTAACACCACTTCAAAACCCATTAAACTCTGGGCCTCCTAGAACCTCCAATAGACATAAGAGATATGCACATTATAACCGTAATGATGAGAGGAAAGAAGAGACAATAAAATAAGGAAGGATGGACAAGATGCATCATAAAACAAATTTTATTACTCCAAGAGTTCACAAAATACATCATTGTGGGAAAGAGGTAAGAAAATGCCTTTACAGAGCCAAGAGAGGAGGCTTAGACTCCACATTTGACCCTAAGGAAGAAAGAAAGAGGGGGGGGGAGAGAAAACAATGACCAACCTTTAGAAATATGTCCCTCCTTTACAATATATAAGAATGAAGAGAGAATAAGAGAGGGAAATTTTGAATCCTACTTCAACCACCCCCTGCAAGAGCATTCAATCCACCTACTCCAACCACTTTAGAATGTATTGAAATCCTAGTAACAATGATGGGTTTTACTGCAAGACCCATGCCTCCATGTGTTGTTCCTTCTTGGAAATAAAGGAGGACCATTCTTCATCATCACTAGGTGGGAGGCTTGACAACCTTGAAAATGGTAGAATGGATCATTAATGGGCCAGGGTTGGCAATCACCGAGAGCTTGCCAAAATTCCTCTCTCGCCGAATCCAACTTCCAATTGAAATATATGGCCATCTGAAGGCACTTTAGGTTTGGGGTCTATCCCTTCGAGATCTACATGGAGCCCCACACGTTTTGAAGATTCAGTCCCTTCCTTCACTCTTGAAATTACGCCGAAGAGACACACGACGTCATCCACAATCCCGCTCTATTTCCTTTGTCTTCTACCTAAGCCCCTCTGTTGGTAGAGACATTGTACTCGATCCGAGACATGTGGAGGGATGGCGCATTTTGGGGACCTACTTTTGAATTTGAACCTCTAAAGAGTGCTAAAGAGATGCGTGGTGGAGGCTTTGCTATGTTTCTTTATGTTTTGGCTAAGTCCCTTTTATTCGGCAGGCCATATGTCTGACCCTGGACATGTGGAGGCTCAGCGCACATTGGGACCCGCCTAGATTTTTCCTTTGAAGTTACGCACTGAGATGACACATTGAGGATTCTACCTTCCTATCCCGAGCTTGGATGTTTTAACAATCGCTACCCATTCAAAATTTTTCAACCTGGACACGTGGAGGGATGGCGCTAGTTTGGGGTCTTTCTTTAGGCCACGCCTTTGAAGATGTGCCGATGAGACACGTGGTGCCATTTGTTGGCTTAAGACTTTTTCAACTACTAGATCTATCTCCTTTTTGGACCTGGGACATGTGGAAAGTTGGTGCTCATTTGGGACTACCTCTTTGGGTCATTCCTTGGATTTGCACCATGAGACACGTGGAGGCTTCCGCCGCCCTCTTCTTTCCTTAGCTGATTAAGGGCATCGACCGAACACTTCCTTTCTCCATTTTTCTCCCGTGCGCTCTGATCTCCTTTGACACCATTAGCCTCCTTCACCAACCCTACCCATTCATTGTTAGATTTGGAATGTGATTGCATGACTAAACCAACCTTCTCATTTTATTCTTTTCATGGGTCATGTTTGATCAATTTTTCTTCGGGATAACATTTTGGCGACTTACGGGGACATATGCTTACTAGATGAAAAGACCAATATTTGTAAATCCATTAGGCATGAAGTCATGAATGATAGCCTATTATTTATCGGTTCTTGAAAAATCAATCCTAATCGCTTTTTCACTGACTCCCAGCTCGCCTTCTATTATTCGCACTCTCAATTTTCATAAGAAAATCTTGAAGATGAGGTTTTTGAGAGTAGAAAATTGCAATGACCTGGGGCTTTCACCTATCTAGAAATGGACTGTCACAAACCTGATTTTAGTTTCTCTTTATTTGTTTCATTTGAAATTAAGAATCACATGTGGAACTATGGGTAATCTCTACCATAAATATCGAAGGTCCAATGTGCATACTGTGCAGACTTGAGCAAGCAATACAACAAAACTTATATACAAATATTAAATCATACATGCCTCAAATAAGACATGCAGAGTGTGCAAAAGCACTTGTTCTATTGAAAGAAAATCTACTCCTACTCCTACACTAACCCTAACAAAGAAAATCTAAAAAATCCTACTATAGGCATGGAGAAATATCTTCCTTTCTCATAAAATTGTGGCCATGTATATGATTTGGCATTAACATGGATCTTATAATGAGTGAGAAACCAACAAGAGGCCGATCTTCCACCCAAATCATTAAGGTATCAACATTAATGAAAATAAATGCCTCTTTTAGTGGACACTAGATTTGGAGGTGTTGATGATTAGTTGATCCTGATGCTATGATACTCATCCTCATGCCCTGAAGTGGGCATGACTGGTTTTGGATTCTCTTGGCTCTAATGAATCCAAGTACCTGATTGGGCATGGTATGATCTGATGGATGTGCCCATTGCTCTAAAATTAAACTCCAAGAGTGGATTTTTCCTATGGACCTTCTTGGGTTAATGATGTGGGAGAGATGGGGTCTTCGTTATTTCCTTCCTCCTCCTGAGAAGAACATGGAAGATTATGATCCTCCAACCTTAGTTCTAGAGGGCCGCCATTGTGAGATGAAGTTGTTGTCCCATGATGCTCTCCTCCTGGATACTCATGTCTTGGAAGGTGGATGATGGAGGAGAAAATGATGTGATCTCCTCAAGATCCTCTCCATCAAGACAATCCTCCAAGTCATACATGATAATTTACCTCCTCATTGTCCTGCTACGCATGTGTTTGACCTCCTCCATGGTGTCCTTTGGATCTACAATTTTCTCACCATGGTTCCCCTCATCCTCAAATATGAATTTTGAAATCTCAAACTCTTCTTCGACATTAGAGCTTGAAGGGGATGAAGTGGGAGGAAGAAATGAAGGTTCTTCTATGGCCTGCTCCACACTTGGAGCCTCTGAAACTACATGGTTCTCCTCCACAGCCGGAATGTACTCCTCTTCTTTTAGATTTGGAGTAGCTCCTTCTTCCCATGCTTGTGTTGTAGTTGAAGCTTCCACCACTTGTGGCTTGACCTCAGCCTCCTCCATAGGCTTAACCAACAAGGGAATATTTTAATTCCAAATCTAAGAGCCAAGATCACTAAGCTTCTAATCATCTCTTCTTTTTTGGATCTTCTTCTTATTGCTCTCCTTGATTGGTTTTTTGAGTCTCTCCCTAACATGGACTTGGGAGAGTAGGAGGAGTGGTGGATGGGGTCTCCACTAGTTGTTTCCTTGTTTGTGGTGGAGGGGAAGGCATTGCTTTTGGCTCTTGTAGAGGGGACTTGGATTTGGAAGGGAAAAGGAAGAGGAAATGAGGTGAGATGGAATACTAGGGGATGGAGAAGGAAATCAACACTTGGGGCAGCAGATGGGAAGCTTGGGAATCAAGCTCTGGTTTGAGATGGTGATATTTGGGGAAAGGAGAGAAAGTTACTAGATGATGGTGGTGGACTTACCCATTGACAAAGCTCCTTAACACCAAGTTCATAAGACCTCTATCTCTATGGTCCATGTGCAAGATGGGGAAACATCTCAACCATGAAGTCAAGCTTTTCTTTCTACTGGGCTATAATGTCTCTGGAAAAGGGCCAACCCATGGACAAGGTTCCCTACAATGAACTCAATGCTTTGAATGAGGTGTAGCCCTGGAATGCACCATGTTAGCCTCCATTTTTTGAATCTTCTCCTACAAATCAGCATTCTCCATATATTTGATTACTATTATATGCATACCCTATTCTTGATAAGTTCCATGGCCAAACTAGTTTTGACCATGCTCATATGGGTAAGCATAATGGTTGTGGATTTTATCATAATGCTGATATGAAGGAGTTGGGAAATACATTGAAGGTGTAATGCATTTTTGTTGTTGCAAGTGTGAGTTCCAAGATGGGAATGAAGTCATGATTGCACAAATTCATGGGATGGAAGAAGATGAAAGATGTGGAAAGAATAGTGGGTGAAAATGGATGGGAGAAGGTCTACAACTTAGAGAATGGGTTGTTGACCAGATGGAGTCACTAGATGTGCTTGAAAGTGCCTCAAAGGTGAAATATCTCACCAAGAACACATCAACCTCATGAAATGAAGTGGTAAGGTGCTTGATCTCCCACCGGGTGTGCAAAACCGTTGATGTGGTCGCATGGTGGCTTAAGATTTTTGTTTGATAATGAGACACCTTAGAAAGATGAGAAGATATAACTCAGTGTCCCTCTCGATGCCAAAATGTTGATGCAAAATCACAACACCCCCGAATGGCCTCGGATGTGAGTGGGGCATCTAGTGTGATTTGCATAACATGGGACCATCTCTCAAGCTATGGGACTTGTGAAATTGAGATGGACCTTCATGATAAGGATGGTTCCTACTCCTAAACTACCTACCACAAGATATTCTAATGCAGTAAACTATCTAATCCTAATCTAACCTTCCAAGAGACATGGAGAGAGATAAAAATGCATGAAAACAAAACCTACACTAAAACGGTGATACACTAGAGAAGGAGGTGGTTGATCAAAAATATAACTTCTTGAAATGGAGAGAGGTGAGCAATGGAGAGGATGGAAGATGCATCATAGACCAAAGATAAGTTCACACATAACACCACTTCAAAACCCATTAAACACATCTCTCAAAACCTGCAATAGACATCAAGATATGCACAGTACACCTTGTAATGATGAGAGGCAAGAAGAGACAATAAAATAAGGAAGGATGGATAATATGCATCACAAAATAGATTTTATTTCTAAGAGTTCACACAGTACATCATCAGTGGGAAAGAGGAAATAAAATTCCATTACAAAGCCAAGAGAGGAGGCTTAAACTCCACATTTGACCCTAAGGAAGAAAGAGAGAGGGGGCAGAGAGAAAAAATGACCAACCTTTAGAAATATGCCCTCCTGCATACAATATATAGAAGTATGAGATAAGAAGAGAGGGAAATTTTGAATCCTGCTTCAACCACTCTTACAAGAGCATTGAAATCCACCTATAACAATGATGGGATTTAATGCAAGACCCATGCCTCCGTGTGTTTTTCCTTGCTTGGAAAGAAAGGAGGCCCATTCTTGATCATGGTGGTAGGTGGGAGTCTTGAAAGCCTTCAAAATGGCACACCGGATCATTAATGGTGGGGTGAGTGGCAAACCGAGATATTTCCAAAAAGTTTTCTCGCTCAAATCGAGCTTCTAGTTAAAATATATGGCCATTTGAAGGTTCTTTGGGTTTAGGGCCTATCCCTTCGAGATCTACATGGATCCCCATGTGTTTTGAAGATTCGGTCCCTTTTTTCACTCTTGAAATTGCATCAAGAGACATGTGGTGTTGTCTGGCCTCAGCTCGCTTTATTTCCTTTGTCTTCTACCTAAGCCCTTCTTATTGGTGGAGACACGTGCTTTGACTTGAGACACATGGAGGGATGTCATGCGTTTTAGACCTACTTTTGGATTTTCCCTTGAAAGAGCGCTGAAGATACACGTGGCTCCCTTTGTGGCTTTGTTCTCTATTATTCTTTTTTTGGCTAAGTCCCTTTTGTTTGGTGGGGCCATATGTATGACCCTGAACACATGGAGGCTCAGTGCACATTTGGGACCTACCTCCAGATTTTTCCTTTGAAGTTGTGGTGAGATGACACATGGAGGCTTCTACCGGCTTATCCCGAGCTTAGACATTTCAACGACTTAAAGTGTCCCCTTTTTGGACCTTTGAAATGTGGAGGGATGGTGCTAGTTTAGGGTCTTTCTTTCGGCCACGCCTTTGAAGATGTGCCAATGAGACACGTTGCATCATCCGCTCGCCTAAGACTTTTTCAACTACCGACTCTATCTCCTTTTTAGACCTGGGACACATGGAAAGTTGGCGCTGGTTTGGGGACTTCCCATTTGGTCCTACCCTTGAGTTGCACCATTAAGACACATGGAGGCTTCCATTGTCTCTTCTTTCCTTAGATGATTTAGAGCCTGAGTGAAGACCGCCTTTCTCCATTTTTCTCCTATGATCTCTTATCTCCTTTAATGCCGTTGTCCTCCTTCACTCGACTCTGCTTCCTTCATTGTTGGATTTGGAATGTGGGCTCACATGACGAAAGCCTGGGCCCTTCGATTTTCTTCTCATGCGGGGTCGTGTTTGATCAATTTTTCTAATGGGAAAATTGGGATAACAGCTACATTACTCTTAACTAAATCATCGAAACTAGAAAAAATCTAGATTGTATGTCATGTGATTACCGTAACTCCGAATCCCAATACCATACATCTAATGGAACAAATTACATTCAATAGGGGACAAAGAAGGTATTGCTTTTGCAATCCTTGTGCATGCAATAAACATAGGTTTAGAAATAGAGCTTCCAACCTAATTTTGATTTTGCCTCTCCTGATCATATTGCTTTTTTCTTGTAATCATAAGCATAGTTCACATACTTTTTGCAATAATGGCACTAAACATGAGACTTATCTTATTTCGACCATAACTCGCTTCTTTATTATGTCCTCTTCCACTTGATCTTGATGAACTACCGCCGCGTCCTCTAGATGGACTTCTTCCTCTACCTCTTGGGCTGAAACTACCTCTTCTTTTTCCATAACTACCCGATGTCTAGGATGCAAAAGCCCTGATCTACATTTGCATGTGATCTATTCATCCTTTGTTCATGATTTATTATTGATGCGTGTAACTTATCAATATAAAACTAACTCATATCCTTATTTTATTCAATAACAACAACTAAAGGATCAAATTTTGTAGGTAAACTTCTAAGAAATTTTTACATAATCCTTCTGTCTTCAAGAGTCTCACCATGGGATTTGATTTTATTGACTAATCCAACTACATAAGTAAAAAGAGATTCTACGTAATTTGAATCTTTCATTTCTAAATTCTGAAAATCTCTACGAAGTGTAAACAGTAGCTTCAGCGGTTTTTACTTTCTCCTTACCTTGATATGCAACTTGTAAAGTATCCCATGTAGTCTTTGATTGACTGGTTGTTGCCACTCTTGAAAGAATGCTTTCATGCATCGCATGATGAATATAGAAAAGAGCTTTTCCATCCTTATTTTGTATCCATCTTCAACGATCTCCCACACATCTTGACATATGAATAGTGCCTTCATGGTCAACCCGACTAAAGTATCCATAATTTTTCCATTAAATTTTGGCATCTCGTATATCGGATGTAGAAGCCATAACTTGCTACCAATTTAATAATTTGCTAGAATAACCTGCTCTGATACCAATTTGTAGAAAATCTACAGTCTTATACAATAAACAACATAAAATAAATAAATAGAACAATTAAATAACTTGCATAAATAGAAGAATATTCAAACCAACACTATTGTGCGTAATCTCCATTAATTAACTCATACTGCAGCTTTGGCTCAAATTACAATGAAGTCTATGCGTGTAACACTTCTCTAATTCTACTTGTGCAGATTTCACACTTCTGTGTGTGTATACAAAGTAATTACAATTCTTTTTTATTTAAATAAAATAAATCAACCATTAATATCTCTTCAATCGAGCATTCTAAATTTAAACTCATGCTTTAAAACAAATTTGCATGTTGTGCATGAATTAAAGCAGATTTATTTGAATTAAATCTAATCCTAAAAATAGGACATTAACTAAAGCAAGACTCGTGGCTAAACTAAAGCAAATTAAATATATTTTAATCCTTCTAAAAAGCTATGGTTGGAATTAGTGATGCATGGTGCATGCATATTTCCAACATTTACCAAGGGCATGTGATGTGGTAACTTTTATGAAGAACAAAAACATCGGAAAATGATAATTTTCAAGCAAACCATGATGCACTACATGGTATTTGGGAATTATGAAATCAACATAATTGTTGGTGTGGACAACAAAGAATTGCATTCGTTGTCGCCAGCGGTCAAGATTCAACAAATGGGTGGGTCAACAACAACATTAAGCCCTTCTATCCTTCAAACAAAATCAAATACATTATGTGGGTAACGATATTTTGGGAATGTTGGGAAATGCAATATGTGTCCTACCATGTTCTGTCATGAACAACATTCTGACAACACTTGGTGAACACTTGATTTTCATAACAACATCAAGGTCTCTCGCCACACACACCTCCTTCCCTCCCTCAAAGGGAACATTCAATGAATACTGAGTGAAAGACACCATGAACTCTATTCTGTAATTTCTTCAAGACCATGGCCCTTTCATGGCCAATGTCTATCCCTATTTTAGGTATGACGGAAACAAAGATTCAATCGGTTTATATTATCGTCTATTTGAGAGGATGAAATAGAGGAGAGAGAATAGAGATTAGATATCTCTTATTATTCTATATTATTATCAGAAGCACGACACATATTTATAGGTATATTGAGTAAATAATATTCCCCTGAATGGATGGAGAAGATACAAACAAGAAGGAGAGAATAATGGAATAGATAACAACTAGTCTAATAATAAAATAATGTACGTAGACTATGCTAACATTCCCCCTTATTACATTATTCTTGCAAATGTGACCCCTGAAAAGTTCAAATTTCACTTTTCCAAGAGATTTTGTGAGAATGTCGACTAACTTGTGCTTTTGTAGGACAATACTAGAGCTGAATGTGATGGTTCAAGACGTTCTCTCGAATGAAATGAAAATCAATCTCAATATGATTTGTTCGTTCATGAAAAACTAGATTTTGCATGAGCTTCAACACACTCTGATTATCGCAATAGAGAATAGGTGACTATTTTTAAGGAATTCCTAGGTCAACCACAATACGATGTAACCATAACACCTCACATGTAGCCTCCTTATGTGGTGGAATATTCTACCTATGTGGATGAGATAGAAACAACATTTTGATTCTTTCTTATCCAGGAGATAGGTCCAAATCCGAGATGAAATAGGTATCTTGTAGTTGATTTCCTATCATCAATAGATCCGACATGGGGCAAGTCGACGTATCCCTATAAGAAGAATTGATCATTCTTCTTATATTCCATACCATAATCAATTATACCTCGGACATACCTCAAAACATGCTTTGTTGCATTCCAGTGACATTTCTTTGGTTCCTGCATGAATCTAGAAAGATAACTGACATCATAGCATAAATCTGGTTTGGTATATGTCAAGTAGATGAGTCCTCCAACAAATTTCCTATAGAGAGTAGCATCTACTTGAGGTGAGTCCTGGAATCTTGAAAGTTGCAAGAATTTCTCCATGGGAGTGGATATAGGTTTACAATCAAACATTCTGTACTTTTCAGGAGTTTCTTAGCGTACTTTATTTGGGAGAAAAAAATGTGTTGCTCCTTTTGCCATATTTCAAGCCAAGATAGTAATGTAATAGCCCCAAATCTTTCATGTCGAAGGTTATTTTGAGATCATTCTTAACAATATCAACTCGATCTTCTAAACTTCAGTGAAGACAAGATCATCTACATATACAACAAGAATGAAAATTTCCTTTCCAACATTATTTATATAGAAATTTGAATTTGAGGGGATACAAGTGAACCCATAATACAAAAGGTGATCATCGATCTTGATATACCATGCCCTTGGAGCTTGTTTCAGTCCATACAGTGATTTGATTAGACGACATACCTTCTTGGGATGTTCTTCATCAACAAATCCTTCAGGTTGGGTCATGTACACTTCTTTTTCATATCACCAATTAGGAAAGAACTCTTGACCTCCATCTATAGAACTCTCCATCCATTACGTGTTGTAAGTGTGCAAACAACTCGATGTTCGATCTTCACGGTGGGTGCAAATATTTCTTCATAGACAATTCCCTCTTTCTGAGCATACCTTTTTGCTACAAGTCATGCTTTGTATTTTTCGATGGATCCATATGCCTTATATGTTGTCTTCAAAACCCATTTCCAACTTATGGGTTTCTTTCTTGTAGTGCAGATTGACAAGTTCCCATGTCTCGACTTTTCATGAGTGAGTCCTATTATATATCCATGGATTCTTTCCATTGAGGTTGATCGAGTGCTTCATGAACATTATTAGGCTCAAAGCTATTAATCAGTGAACTCATGAGTGCAAAGTTTACCTCATTTTGTGTTTGACTCCTTGTTTTGACTCGGATGATGTATCCGGGAGTTATTATAAATGTGAGTCCTTAATGGTGCTTTATACCCACTTGAGATGACAACTGGATGCTTTTGAGAAGAACTGCTTTGTTTCGTGTAGATTGATGTGAAGTCAAATTCTCCAGTTCTCCAAGGTCAACAAATAGTTGTCCTGATAACATTTCTTTTCTCTAAGTAGTCTCCACTCGGCTCATCATCCGATTCGTGAGACTAGTCAAAGTGAGAGGTCATTTGAAGTGGATCTTCTATTGATACTATTGAGTCAAAGGATGACTCATCATAAACCACATCTTGACTCTCATATATTTTCTTTATCTTAGGATCCATGAGATGATATGCCTTCAAGGTAGTGTTGTAGCCAAGTAGGATACACAAAAGTGTCTTTGGCTCAACCTTCTTTCTCTTCTAAGTTGGGACATGCATGTATGTTATGCAACCAAATACTCACAAATGAGAAATTGATGGCTTTCTACCACTCCATACCTCTTCTAGAATTTTATTTTGTAGAATCTTTGTTGGTGCACTATTGAGAAGATATACAACTATTTGTACTGCTTCATCCCAATAGTGTTCCTCTAGCTTTGTTGTTGTTAGCATGCAATGAGCCATCTCCATCACTATGTGATTGCAATGCTCAACAATTCCATTATGTTGGGGCTTGTAGGGAGTAATAAAATTCTACTTAATACCATGTTTGTTAAGAAATGCCAATAACTTATTTGATGTGAATTCCCCCTTCAATGAATGAAGTAGGATAAGTGGTTGTTCGGTCTCTTTCACAACATGATGATAGAAGTTCGGACATTTTGAAGAGCCTAAATTTTCTTCTTCAGGAAAAACACCCACATCTTATGAGAGTGGTCATCCACAAACAGTTGGAAGTACTTGTATCCTAAAAATGAAGCAGCAATCGATCATTTAGATCGGTATGAACTACCTCCTGACGCTTTGGCATGGAAGGTGTTCACCTGAAATGGATCCCTTTGATGTTTTTCTACAAGACAGCTAGGAAAAGAAGAAAGGTACTAGACAATTTGGGTATTCCGTGAACTATTGCTTTTAAACTCATCTAATGTAATGAACTAGGTGACAAGTGTCCATATCTAAAATGTCGAGTGCGTGAGATTGTATCGTTGATGTAGATAAAGATATTATAGAAGATGAAAAAGTATCTAAAGTAAATAACTTATCTTTTATAAATGATCTAGCGATAATATTACTCTTATTGCTAAATCAAACATGATTTGATGCCATTTTGGACAAGAAATTTTAGAGGTTGCTAGTCAATCCAGGAACATATAGTACCTTTGTAAGCGTACATTTTCGTGGTCCCATAGGAATGGTGAATCTTCCTATTCCTTTTGCAACACACTCTTTGTCATCAGCTATCCAAACCCGATCACTAGTGGGTTGTTTGTCTAGTGAATCAAACAAATCCTTTTCATATGCTTACTTACACTGGAGTCTATCAGCCAGACTCTCTTCATGGGCTGTGAAATCTAAGAGATGAGTACAAGTTTCTTACCACAATGGGATCCTTTTGATGTGTCATCATCAGATTCGTTATCATTTTGGGATGCGAGATGTCCCTTGTGATTTCTCCAGTGGGGACGTCATTTGGACTTTTGAAAATATTTTTGCTCGATGTGCTTGTTTGACTTGAAGACCCTTATTTCAAGCTATTGTACCAACAGTGATCAGTTTCATGAGTGTTGGTTCTATAAATGTGACACCACCTCTTTGACTTTTGATCTTTCTACTGTTGATTTGGTTGCACTTGATTTGGCTTCTCTAGGGGACCCTTTCGATTCTTCTGGCCATGATATGGAGTTAATAAATGTGGCTTTATCTTGAGTCTCCTCTTGGAATGAATTGATGGCATCTTCTTTGTTGCAACAAATTCATAAGTTTTTCTAATGCCACTGTTTATTAAGATACATTCAAAGTGTTGTAAAAACTCATAATTGAGAAGGAAATGCTCTCAAGGTGATCGATATGAGAATTTTTTCATCCACCATTTCACCAAGCACTAATAACTCTGATCATAGCTCAGCCACATGACATAAGAACTCCTCAAATTTCTCATCTGAATCTATAGAGAGCGTGTGCAGATTTGACTCTAAATGGAGGATCTTAGTCTGAGTTTTGGCTTCATAAATTATTGTCAGCTTGTCCCAGGCCTCCTTTGGTTTCTCTGCATTCCGAACATGTGTTTGCACATCGTCATTAATACTGAGTATTATTAGCATCAAGGATTGGCACTAGCCATCTCATAATTTATTAATTCATCGGGGTTGTGTGAACAATCGGAGATCCGGTCACGATGCCCCATAATCCTTCAAATTGAAGGATTATTCACATCTTCGTTTTCCAGGACGCAAAATTGGCCCCTTTAAGAATCGAGCATCGAAGAGAAGCAACTTCGGAGTAGAAATTTTTGATAAAATAATATAAAAACTTATTTATTTATTTATTTCAAGAGATATTACAACTATGACTCGCTGATTTGAAGTAATAGCTAGTAGTTGCTCTTGATAGTTGTAATGTTGAGAGATGATGACACATGTTGGGGCATTATTTTTCATCTTCATATTCAGAGTCATACCCTACTTCTAACTCTTCCTGAACTCACTTTACTTGGCAGTTGACGTCAAAAAGTAAATATTCAAGAAGTCCTCATCAAATGAGCTCATTGAAGACTAGATTACCAGTGTTCTGAAGCTGATTTAGCAAAACAAATTAGAACCCGTGAGCTCTCAAGAGCTTCTTCATGGTGTTCTCTCGGATTTCGATTCGATGTTCATGGATTTCAATAGTCTTGATCATTTCATTCATGCTTGACATTCAACGTCACTTTGAGAGACTCCAAGTTTCTTCTCCTCTACATGCACTCAAAATGTTTATGCAATTCTCCTCTCTTTGAGTATCCTCCACGTAGCCACAAAGAATAAGTTAAATTCTTCACGCAGGAACTAGAGTCTATACTCAGGTAACAAAAGACAAATTACAGGCATTAAAGCTCTTCCACGCAGGCTTGGGAATTCTTTCCCATGCAGTCTCTCTCCTTTCCATGCAGGTAAGAAAATATTCACACACTTTTCCTCTTCAACACAGTAAACAAATGATATGCATCTTTTAACTTTTCCACCCATCTTATTCAAATGTCCATGTTCTAGGAAAAGAAGACAATAAAGAGAAAATAAAGGTGCGTTGTTTGCTAAAAAATGATTCCACATGTAAGATTTGATCATGGATCTCTCTCCTTCTTTGTCTCTTTATGCACGTAGGTGGATATTCCCTTTCTCCCACATCTAACTCTTCGACCACGCAGTCGCTTCATATTGTATTCTTATCTCCACGCATCTACACATAGGTCGAGTATTTGATAGCTTTGTTACTAGATTGAGAGGCTGAAATAGAGGAGAGAGAATATAAATTAGATATCTCTTATTATTCTATATTATTATTAGAAGCACGACACATATTTATAGGTATATTGAGTAAACAATATTCGTCTGAGTAGATGGAGAAGATACAAACAAGAAGGAGAGAATAATGAAATAGATAACAACTAGTCTAATAATAAAATAGCGTATGTAGACTATGCTAACACTATTTAAGTTGACATCCGATATGTTGAAAGATGAAAACCGAGCTACACCAACTTGTTTGATGCCATGGTTGATACTCTCCTTTTCACCATGTAATCCTCAAACATTCCAACTCACAATTATGATAACTAAAAGTGGATGGTCATGCGGTGGAAAGGACATTTCCATGATCAAGAATGCCAAAATTACAAAAAAATCTTATCAAACATGTACTTTCAAATGTAGGGAAGTAAAATAGGCCCAAAAGTAGTATCAAGACTTACATCTTCACTCTTTTCAATGAAAATTTGAAGGGAGACGATGAGACGGAGAAGCACTTTGGGCTCTTCTATCCTAAATGGAAGCCTGTATACCCTATTTCTTGTTAGGTGTTGATGTCTTTTTCGGAATCATCCTTTTATTAAAATAACTGAAATTACTAGAGTTTCTAAAGGAGAAGCTCCAATTCCGAATGTAATTTCCTACAATTGTATTTCGAATTAATAATGAACATCTACCATTGATTTTACATTCATTTGGTTGTCCTCCAGTTTTCCATCATCTTATGAATCCATATTCAATGCTTTTACAATTGTTTCATAACGTCAACTCGCAACAACCTCATAAACTAATTCTAAAGTAGTTAAACAATAAATGCATCCATGCATGACCTTGTTAATCATCAAGAAATCCAACGTACTATATACAAGGTTTATTAGTGTTGCGGACCACCCAAAATGGGTCTCTAATATTGTCCTTGTCATGAAACCGAATGGTAAAGTTTTCTACAATGCTTAATTTTGTGATCTAAATAAAGCTCCAAGTAAAGATGGTTTCCCTTACCACTTATTGACCCTATTGTTGATTCTAGTGCGTTTTATGAAATCCTTTCCTAAATATGGATTTTTTTTTCTTGATATAATCAAATCAAAACCAACCCTACTAATCAGAAAAAAATATTTAATAAGTCCATTGGGTACATTTTTTTATAATGTCATTCCCTTAGGTCTTAAAATTCTTGGTGCTACACACCAACTAACTATGACTCACATATTCCATGATTATATTCATAAAACCATCAAGTATTATGTTGATGATATCCTTGCTAAATTGCAACATTGTGCTCAACATGCTTAAGACCTTCATATTTTCTTTCGACGCTTATGACAATATTTGGTGGCTTAATCTTTAAAATGTGTTTTGGATGTAACTACCGACATGTTATTAGGATACATCATCTCTCAAATTTTTACCTTGAAAGTGATCTAAAAATATTAGCACTATCGTAGCCATTCCTCCCACTCGTAACATTCATTAATTGCGATCACTACAAGGTAAGATTTAAGCTACATCTACCGATTCATTACACAACTAGCTGAAAAAACCCATCCCTTTACACGACTCATAAAAATGATCTCACGTTTACATGTGATGAAAAATGTAAACATGCGTTTAATGATATCAAATCTTATTTACTCAATTCACCTTTCTTGACTACTCTCGCTCCGATCACCGCTAGCCTTTTATATCTTAGATACAATTCATGCCTTAAGATCCTTACTCGGTGCTAACATGATGTGACCCCGCATGAAATTTTCATTTATTAAATTATCCAATCTCTACTTTCTTATGAGTGCATTTACAATTTGTAGAAAATGTAGCACCTACTAACTCGACGCACTAAAACCATGTCCAAACACTATTATTTACTTAGGAAAATTATGGGGAATTTTATTTAAATACATTAATCACATTTACAAAAGTGTTCTTGTGTTAAGACATTACTCCTCTAATCAAATTAAAAATATCTTCTAAAATTTATTGTGGAATTTAAACCCTTCCTCATTGTCCAGATAATTAATTCTAATTTAATGTTGATTATTTATATTCACCTGTGTCTCAATTAAATTTATAAAATCATTCTCTAATTAAATTAATCTAATTCACCTAGGTAATTAATACCTGGCCAAACCCTTAATTTAATACTTGATTAATACCTTTATGTCTTCCATTAAACCCCTTTAAATTATTTATTTATTTAAACACAACCACTTAATATTTATTTAACTATCCCATAGTCCAAAATAATAATTATTTATTAATTTATCTCAAAAGGGAAAAGGTTCCAACATTTCATAACCCTTAGTGAGAATACCCAGGTGACACATTAATTAATTGGCCCCATCCACTTACTTTTTACAACCCATTCCCATAAAAGCATTCACCATATAAAATGGGTTCGGTAAAATCTCTACCCTAGGATTGAATCATTTAGGACCATTAGATCTAAAGTTGTCGTAAAAATCCATAAGAATCCTTATGGATCCCTTTTAGTCACTTTTTTCCATAACTTCCTCATTTTCGCTTGCATGATTGAAGGGAGGAGAGCAAGGAAGCCATGAAATCATGGAGAAGCTCTCATGGAGGTTTATTGTAAAAATGTTTTGGTATTAAGCTTGGGTATACTCACAAATTGGGTATATGTAATATGTATATATATTTTTGAATGGATGAATGATATACTCACTCAACCTGGAGTATGTTTACTATTATAAATTTGAGATGTGTGTGTGTGTGTGTGTGTGTGTGTGTGTGTGTGTGTGTGTGTGTGTGCTGCTGCGTGCTAATTTTTGATCTCCGCCTTTAATAGGACCGAATTTTTTTTTTTGGTGGTTGAATAAATTTGGGAGGGCAGGAGGCACCACCACAACTCTCTCTCCCCCTTCCCCGCACTCACTATTATAAACCAATATGGCGCATAGGCCATACGACCTCCAATAAACACAACACCTCCTCTTATTACAATGCCCAATCAAATTATTTTTTTTTGTTTTTTTAATTAAAAATGTCGGGATGCATTGAATAAAAGTGATTGATTTGATTTAATTTAGATTTTATCGGTTTATATATATATATAAATTTCTCAAGTTAAGATATAAATTTTGGTTAAGTATATAAACAAGTATTTATAATCTAAAATATATTATTTAATATATAGATATATTTATACTATTATCACATACAGAAATACATTTACGTAAATACACACACACACACACACACACACACACACACACACACACACACACACACACACACACACACACACACACACACACACACACACACATACACACACACACACACATTTTTTTAAAAAAAAATTAAGCTTTTAACAATCTTTTGTAAACTAAGATCCACTTAGCTAACTCAAATATAAGAACATACAATGGATAAAATTTATCTATTTATAAATGATGAAATGGTTGGGTTTATTGTAAAGGGTAAACATGTAAGGAGGATTAGTTCTTTTTTTACTTAAAAATATATATAGATGCTTCATCATTTAATTTGTAAGTTTTATACTCATAACCATGATACTAAAATTTCACAATTTTTCAATTCATTTGGAAAAGGAAAAAAAAACAAGTATGCTTTTAACAAATAGTCTGTCTTTTGAAATAGAAAACAAGACAAAACAATAACAATTAAGGGAAACAAGATATATATTTCCTCATACTTCCAGTTTAAAATAGGAACAAGATCCACTTGTAATGAATATATATACAAGAATTAAGTTGCATATTTAAATGAACTCCAACAAATAATTAAACATACATTTAAATGCCTCCTTTCTAACATATACATTCCTTGAATACTTTATACAATCGAATTTAAATAATACATTTACAAGAGTTCCATCCTTTAAAATGTAAGTATACAAAATCCCTCCACTTAAGTGGAGACAACATGATAAAATTTACAACAATAAACTTTCTCTTTATTTGTCTTCTACACAATCCTTCATCCCAAGAACTACTTGCAACTCCAAATATTTTCTTCATCTCCAAATCACAACAACAAGGAAGGGAGCATAGGCAACACTCACCTCCCAACCTTATTCCAATGAGAAGGAGAATCCATCCTTCTCATTGGCCCCCGAGCCCCAACAATGGAGAAATAGGGAATGTTTGCAACCATGACAACTCTTTACAAAGGCTTCAACAATACATATATTCATGCCAACAAAAATTGTAACACATATAGACCACAATAACATCAAATTACAAAATGCAAATTCCAAACAGAAAGGCTTAAAATCTAAGCCAAAGGAGAAGATAAATATGGGAATCCCTTATACCTCCCAATGGGTTAAGTGTCCACCTTAAAACCTCAAAAATCTTCATCCACACATACCAAAACTCATATCCCTCCTCAATCTCTTATCACTCCCTCATATAAAACATACAAAGATAAGAAAGAAATCTTCTTATCTTCACAAGGTGGGACACCCAACCCAAAATCCCTCCAAATAAATATACAAAACTCTTATCCCTCCCTCAAAATATCCCCATTTTCCTTCTTCCCCACACCATCCTTAAGGTCATACTACCCCAAATCCAAAAACAACACAAACATTCATTCATTTTACAAGCAACACACAACAAAAATAAAATAAAATGCAAGGTATAGACCCTACCTTGCCATTACAAGATCCTTCAATCCACAAGCAACAAGCTCAAACTTCTTCCAAGTCCAAGCCAAATCTAAAAGTAATCTCCCAAGATCCAAAATAATTAACTCAAGCCAAAATCCCAAAATATGCAAGTGTGCAATTAAACCAAGTAACCCCAAAACTCTAAAATAACTCACATAAATAGAAAATGTGGAGAGGAGGGTGAGGTGGATCCATGTAGGATGCCACATCACTTCTCCTCCAATCCACTTCACCAAGTCAAAAACAAAGACCAAGACTCATAAATGGGTGGGTGAGGATATGACAATTTTCCTTCAACACACAAACCACTACTCCATACTTCTAAGGACATAATTAAAAGAGTTTGTAAGAAAGTGCAATTAATTTCCTCTTTTTCCTTCAAAAACACATAATGAGGCCTAAATTAACCCCTACATCATAGGTATAGTTGGTGGGTGAGTTTAAGAGGTATGGGACAAGCTTAACTTGTCCCACAAGCCTCCAAAAGTGGCTCCAAAGCCAAAATTCGAGATTTGAAAGGATGGGGTTGAGTACACAACTCAAAATCAAATGAAATCCATCAAAATTAAATAAGATAACAAGGACTATCTACCACATTAAATGCCCACATAGTCACATCTCAATTTAACTTAATCACATGATTAATTAACTAAACAAAGAACATTAACTTAAGAAATAATAAAGTGAGAATAACATTACAATAAAGAATCATACACAAAAAAATAAATAAAATAAAGAGGGAAAAAAACACACAACCCATGGCCACATATGAGGTCACCCCATGGGGACCTCCAAATAAACAACTCAACAATTAAACAATAATACACATGAACACAAAGTTTTCAAGGTGGACATTACAAAATCCAAAATCCCGATATTCTTCCATGTTAGTCTCCTAGCCCTTCTTGTTTATTGTGATATAATTTTCTGCAATCAATCAAACAATACCCCTTTGGCCTCAAGGCCACATCAAATACATCAATAAATAAACACACATACATATCATCCAATAACATCATACACATAGCTATATCATCATCATCATCAAAATTAGGAATTTCTATCAATTATTTACAATCACTAAACATCTCAATTTTGATAAGTCATAACATCAATAAGATCATAAGGTCAGTCAAACATCTAAATGTAATCATCATCATCAAAATCCAAAAGCATTAGTATACAATGAAACAACACTAGATCATCATCTATCAATGTCTGCTAGTAGTCCATACCATCTATAATATGAGTCATAACATATCAATAATCAAAATGTCCATACTATCTATCTAACATGCTAATCAAAATATAATAATAATGTCCATGTCTCTAATCAAAAATGATAAAATCATGCATCTATAAAGTATGCTAATCAAAAGAGGATAATAATGTACATGTCCCCCCATAATAGAATCAAGATTCCTCAAAGAAGTCACTACACGCCCAATAGATGTGGGAACTAGGCTCGTGTAATGGTGGCATCCTCCATGTAGCTGATGTCTCATCATACCAATCCCACTAGATGTGCACTTGATCAATTTGATGGCCTCGAACACCAAGGATCTGTGCTCTAAAAATACATGTGCTCCACCATCACTTATCCTTCTCCTATACCTATAATGTAGCTCTAATCCAATGCATGAGATGTATCTGATATGTACCTCAAAGAAAAGAAACATGGAAAACATCATGGATGCAAGACAAGATGGGTGGCAAGGCTAAGCGGTAGGCTAAGGGACTAATTTGCTCCAAGATCTCAAATGGACCCAAAATATTAGAGCTAGCTTAGAGCCTTTTCTATAATGGATGGGGCTCTTATGAGGTCTAACTCTAAGAAACACCTTCGTGCCAACCTCAAAAATGTGATCAACTCTCCTTTGATCTACATACTTCTTCTACCTATCATGTGCCTCTTGTAATCTCTGTCTAATCAAGATGACTTGTTGCTCCATATCCTATAACATAGCTAGCCCAAGAGATACCCTATCCTCTAACATGTCCCAACTCAAAGGAGTCTGCACTCTCTTCCATATACAAATCCTGAAATGGTGTCATGATGATGGAACTCTAAAAATTATTGTAGTTATGAAAACTCTACCAAATATAGATACTCCTCCCATCGTTGATTGATGATCCATGACATACATACATGTGAATCATATCCTCTAATATCTAGTTCTCCACTCGGTCATTCTAACCATCTATCATCTCAAGGTGATAAGATCTACCAAAATTAATCCTTTCCCAAGAGAAAACTGCATGGTAGTCAAAAAATGAGAGGTGTACAAAGGATTGTGTCACAGATAATCTTCCATAGAATCCCATGAAGTATGAATATCTCATCCAAGTACACTTATGCCACTACACTAGTTGTATAGGTGGTCTTCATTGGAGAAAAATGAGCCACTTTCATCAATTTATCCACCATGACCATGATGTGCATCATTGTGATATCTCGACATAGGTATCCCTACTATGAAATCCATGGAAATGGTGTCCCATTTCCACTCGGTATAAGCATGAGGATAAAGAAGGCCAGTTGGATGTTGATGCTCAACCTTCACCCTTTGACACTCTAAACACTAAGACACAAACCTAGCTATATCCTCCGAAGTCCTCTCCAATAAAATAATTGTCTCATGTAGTGTGCATCTTCTTCACCCCTGGATGGGCTGAATAAGGTGCATGATGTGCCTTTGCTAGAATTTCTTGTCTCAAATATCCATCCCTAGGCACATATATCTAACCTCTATGTTTGATAAGTCCATCTGGCTCCAAGTGAAAATCCCTCAAACTTCCCCTCAAGGGTCTCTAAGACTCAATCTCTACTCTAGCTGAAAGGTAGAAGTTGTCGTGTGGAAGATGCTTGATAAGATCTGGATCTGTAATATGTATCCATAGATGTATGCCATAACAAGATGCCTCCGATGACTCAAATCATCTTCTACCACATTCTCCTTCCCCTTCACATTCTCTATATCCATATCATACTCACATAAAATCTCCATCCAACGCCATTGATGGGTGTTGAGATTAGGCTATGTGAAGAGGTATCATAGGCTCAAATGATCTATCCTAAGAATGAACCTCTTGCCTAATAGAAAATGTCACCATCAAACTAAAGCATGAACCACTGCTATAAGCTCAAGGTCATGAGTTAGGTAATTAAGCTCATAATCCTTGAGTTTTCGAGACTCAAAAAACATACTCGGCCATCTTGCATCAATACTCCTCCTATCCTTGCCAATGAAGCATTTGTACATATAAATAAGTCCCTCTAGATTTGGAAGTACTAGGATAGGTGTTGTAGTAAGGTATTCCTTCAAAGTCCTAAAGGCCTACTCACATTTGTCTGACAAAATAAAAATTCTTCCCTTTCTACTGCAGGAAGTGATGGGATGAATAATGCATGAGAAGTCTTAAACAAATCTCCTATAATACCTTGATAATCCCATAAATTTGCATACCTCGGTCACACTAGTTAATACTAGCCAATCAATGATAGCTCTAATCTTGGAAGGATTGACTACGATACCTTCCCCAAAATGATGTGACCTAGATATTGAACCTCTGTCTAAAAGAATGCACACTTCTCTAGGTTCTGTATAGTTGTTACTCTCAAAGACACGTTGTAGAAATTAGCAAAGGTGTTCCTCGTGCTCCTCACGCATGCATGAGTATATCAATATGTCATCTAGAAATATGAGCATGAAGTGGTCCAAAAATTTCCTAAATACCCCATTCATCAAACTCATGAATATTGTGGGGCATTCATCAAACCGAATGGCACAAATGAACTCATAGTGGCCATATCTCATGTGGAAAGTTGTCTTATGAATATCTTCCTCCACAATCCTTGTTGATGATAACTTGACTTAAGATCTATCTTGGAAAACACAATAGCCCCTTCATCTTAAAAAATCATCAATGTGTGGAATGGGATAATGAATCTTGATCTTTACTTTGTTCGGGTGTATAATCAATACACAATCAAAAGATCCATCCTTCTTCTTCATCAAAATTAGTGCACCCTAAGGAGATACTCTAGGATGGATTAGGCCTTCTCAAGAAGGCCCTCTCTCAGTAGCTTGAGCTCAAAATGCTTGGGGTAGTCATCCTATATGGCACCCGTGAGATAGGCTCTTCTCCAGGAACCAAATATATATGAAAATCTATCTCACATGGGGAGTTAGGTGAGTAACTTTCCGGGAAAAACATCTAAAAACTCCTGCAAAATGGGGTGATTGATCATCAAGTGAAGGCCCACTAATCTCATCTTCTAACCTATCACTAATTCATGATAGCATATCGTTGACATCCTACTACATGCGCATACTCCTTCAACTGCATAGTGGATATAGTGTGAATATAAATGGTCCTCCTAACCCCAACTATCACTAACTCAACACCCAAATCATGCACAAGATATCACCTTATTGTAATAATCTACTCTAGCTCTGTGTGTAGATAGCCAATCCATACCCAAAATAACCCCATAAGATCCCAAAGGAAGGATGTGAAGATCCAAGGTCATGGTGAAGGGTCCTAGGTCAACTACACACTCCTTGACTAAGGAGTCCACATTGAGAGCTTGGCTCCAGAATCCATCTCAACGTCCCAACTATGACCCTACCTAACTACCACCAACTTGCATCTCTCTACTAAAGATGAAGAAATAAAGGAATCAAAAGAGCCTGAATCAAACAAGATAGAGGTAGAAATACCACCGATGCTACCTGAATTCTCTATCACTATGCCATGTTGCTCTTTGATGAGATTCTCACCACCATACATAAATATTGTGGCTCGATCCATGTCACCAACTATCAACTCAAAATGGCCCTTACCATTTTATTAGGGTTATGCAGACAATCTCTCAAAAGGTGTCCCGATATGACACATATATAACAAATACCAAGATCTCTCCAATGAGAAGTGGCTCCCGGGTGTTCAAGTTGTTTATGGAGTAGATCCTTCCATGGAATGTTGTGTTCTTCATGGAAGAGCTCCTACCTGAGTGAGCTCTAGGTGATGCATGTGTCTTGATGGGTCCCTAGGAGGAGGCCCATACTCCCCCCTTTGTGCATCATATCTATGTGGAGGCCTGAATGGTGGATGGTTTGTTGCTGCTACTATTGATGTAGGCGATGTGGTGGCCTAAAGGAGGATTTGTGTGAATCCATTCTTGCCACGTGAAAGAGGGGTCACCCCTTCGACCGATTGTCTTATAAGCTGGTAGATATGACTCCTCACCATGTCTCTATGCCTGTTATTTCTTACCCATATTTTCCTATGAAATCTAGGCCTTCTCAACAACCTCTACTAAATTTTGTGGAAATTCATACGCACATTGCCCCTCTCAAATCTAAGTTTAGGCCCATGATGAACCTATGTCATCTAACATGCTCATCCTACATGTAGTTGACATACTAAAGCAAGTCCAAAAACTGACTCTCATACTCAGCCACTATCATGGATGCTATGTCATAGATCATGGAACTCATCGATCCTCTATTGATATAAACCATCTAGATAAATATCAGCTCTAGAATCACTCCTCAAAGAGCTCCCATGTCATAGTCTCTAAATCGATGTGTTCTTCTTCTACTCTCTTTCCTCCATCAAACACCATTCCCATCTCTCAACAAATGGATAGCCACACAAGCCTTGAGTCCTTCTTGCTAGAGGATGAATATATCTTCAAGCATCTACTCAAGCTAACTAACCAAGCCTCTACCTGAAATCCTCATGTATCTCCATGAAATGAAGTGGGTGAAGCTTTAGCATCTCTCCGATATGATCTTCCAATCTCGACTGTCTACCTAACCCCTAGGTCTCTCCTCATGGTCATCCCACTATACCAAGACATGTCTATATGGCTCCACATGTGAACTCTCGCCCTATGCCCCTCAGCTATGTTATCGTGTTCTAGGTTTAGGTTGTCTAGATTAACTTGTTGTGGGGTTCATGAGTTGACCCTTGTCATGTGTTGAACCCACGACTCGATACCAAGTGTAATGGCCACTAACTTGATGCACAAAACCATGTCCAAACACCATTGTTCACTTAGGAAAATTACGAGATTTTTTTTAAATTCATTAATCGCGTTTATAAAAAGTGTACTTGTTTTAGTACATACATTAAACAACTTAAATATATCTTCTAAATTTATTACGGAATTTAAACCCTTCCTCATTGTCTGATAATGAATTCATTTAATTAATTCTAATTTAATGTTGATTCTTTATATTCACCTAGGTCTCAATTAAATTTATAAAATCATTCCCTAAGTAAATTAATCTTATTCACCTAGGTAATTAATACCTAGGCCACACCCTTAATTTAATACATGATTAATACCTTTATGTCTTATTCCATTAAACTCCTTTAAATAATTTATTTATTTAAACACAACCCCTTAATGTTTATCTAACTATCCCATAGTCCAAAATACTAATTATTTATTTATTTATCTCAAAAGGAAAAAGGTTCCAACATTTCCTAACCCATTAGTTAGAATACCCAAGTGACCCATTAATTAATTGGCCCCATCCACTTACTTTTAACAACCCATTCCCATAAAATTTTCACAACTTAAACTTTATAGGGTGAAATATCTATCCTAGAATTGAATCATTTAGGACAATTAGATCTAAAGTTTCCTAAAAGGCCAAATAATCCTTTTGGATCCTTTTTATTCACTTTTTTTTCCTAAGTTCCGTCATTTGTACATTGCGAGTTTGAAGGGAGGAGAGGAAGGAAGCCACGAAATCTTGGAGAAGCTCACATGCGGGTTTATTGTAAATTATTTTTGTATTAAGCTTGGCTATAGTCACAAATTAGGTATATATATAATATGTATGTATGTATGTATATATATATATATATATATATATATATATATATAAAATAGGTATATTTAATATGTATGTATGTATATGTATATATATATATATATATATATATATATATAATAAATGAGTGGTATACTCATTGATCCGGATATGTTTACTATTGTAAATTTGGGAGATATACACAAATGGGTGTGTGTGTATTATATATATGTATGTATGTATGTATATTTAAACTAATTTTATTTTGAAGCAAAGTTGTGTGGATGAGATCGTGTAGTTTATGCTAGTCAACCCATACATTTGTAATGTTTTATATTTGCTATGTTTAGGGTCGGCCCCCATAGGGTCACACTTTTTGTTTGGTGGTTGAAAAATTGTAGTGGAGGAGCTACCTGAGCCCCCTCCCTAGTCATTGTTATAAACCAATATGGCTACAAAGGCCATCTGACCTCACCTCCACTAAGCACAATGTCTCCTCTTGTATATAGTGCCCAATAAAATTAAATATTTTTCTTTTTTAAAATAAAAGTTCTAGAACACATTTGGCAAAAGTGATTAGGATTGATTTAATTTAGATTTTATCAATTAATATTATATATATTTAAATTTCTAGTTAATATATAAATAAGTATGTATAATCTAAAATATCTTATATATATATATATATATATATATATATATATATATATTATATTTGTAGATAGTTTTTTTATTAATTTGCTTTTTAACAATCTTTTATAAATTAAGATCCACTTAGATAACTCAAATATAATAACATACAATGAATACAATTTATATATTTATAGATGATGAAATTGTGGGGTTTATTATCAAAGGTAAACAAGTAAGGAGGAATAGTTTTTTTTTTTACTTAAAAATATAAACAAGTAATTATAATCTAAAATATCTTATATATATATATATATATATTTGTAGATAATATTTTTATTAATTTGTTTTTAACAATCTTTTATAAATTAAGATCCACTTAGATAACTCAAATATAATAACATACAATGAATACAATTTATATATTTATAGATGATGAAATTGTGGGGTTTATTGTCAAAGGTAAACAAGTAAGGAGGAATAGTTTTTTTTTTTTTTTTTTTTAAAAAATATATAGATGCTTCATCATTTAATTTGGAAAGTTTGATACTCATACCCATGATGATAAAATTTTACTATTTTGTAATTCATTTAGAAAAGAAAAAAACAAGTATGCTTTTAAAAAATATTGCCTTTCTTTTGAATGAGAAAACGAGTCAAAACAAGAACATTTAAGGGAAACAAAGTATATATTTCCTCATACTTCTAGTTTAAAATAAAAACAAGATACACTTCATAATTAAATATATATACTTTAATTAAGTTATAGATTTAAATGAACTCAAACAAATAATAAAATGTACATCCAAATGCCTCCTTTCACACATATACATTCCTTAAATACTTGCAATACAATGGTTTCAATAATACATTTACAATAATTTCATCCTTTAAAATAAAGTATATAAAAGCCCTCCACTAAGTGGAGACAACATGAATTTTTTATAAAAATAAACTCTCTCTTTCTTTGTCTTGTATCTCAAAGCCTTCATCCCAAGAAGTACTTCCAAATCCAAATCTTTTCTTTAACTCCAAATCACAATAACAAGTAATGGAGCTTAGGCAACACTTACCTCCTAACCTTATTCCAATGAGGAGGAGAAGCTATCTTTATCATTGGCCCTGATCCCAAAAAATGGAGAAATAGGGAATGTTTGCAACCATGAAAACTTTTCACAAAGGCTTCAAAAATACATACATTCATGCCGATAAAACTTGTGATACATTCAATCACAATAACATCAAATAACAAAATACCAACTTCCCAACACAAAGGCTTAAAATATAAGCCAAAGGAGAAGATAAATATGGGGAATCCCTTATACCTCCCAATGGGTTAAGTTTCCACCTTAAAACCTCCAAAATATTCATCCACACATACCAAAAATCTTATCCCTCCATCAATATCTTATCACTCCCTCAATCTCTTATCACTCCCTCAAATAAAACATACAAGATAAGAAAGAAATATTTTTATCTCTCACAAGGTGGATACCCAACCCAAACTCCATCCAAATACATATACAAAAATATTTTCCCTCCTCAAAAGATATAAATTTTCCTTCTCCCACACCATCCTTAAGGTCATTCTACCCAAATCCAAAACAACACAAACATTCATTCATTTTACAAACAACACACAACAAATAAAATAAAATGTAAGGTATAGACCCTACCTTTCCATTGCAAGATCCTTCAATCCACCAAGCAAAAGCTCAAGCTTCTTCCAAGTCCAAGCCAAATCAAAGAAAGCTCCGAGCTCCAAAACAAGAATTCTAAGCAAAATCCTAAAATATGCAAGTGTATATGAAACCAAGTAACCCCCAAAACTCAAAAATAACTCACATAAATAAAAATGAGGAGAGGATGGTGATGTGGCTCCATGTAGGATGCCACATCAATTCTCCTCCAATCCACCTCACTAAGTCAAACACAAAGACCAAGAATCATAAATGGGTGGGTGAGGATATGACAATTTTCCTTCAACACACAAACAACTACTCCATACTTTCCAAGGACATAATTAAAAGAGTTTGTAAGAAAGTGCAATTAATTTCCTCTTTTTTATTCCAAAACACATAATGAGGCCTAAAATTAACCTCTCACATCATAGATATAGTTGGGTGAGTTTAAGAGCTATGTGACAAGCTAACTTGTCCCACAAGCCTCGAAAAGTGGCTCCAAAGCCAAAATTCGAGATTTGAAGGATGAGGTTGAGTACACAACTCAAAATAAATTGAAATCCATCAAAATTAAGAAAATAACAAGGACTATCTACCACATTTAATGCCTACATAGTCACTTCTCAATTTAATTTAATCACATGATTAATTAACTAAATAAAGCACATTACTTAAGCAATAATAAAGTTAGAATAACATCACAATAAATCAAATCACATACATACATAATAAAATTAAATGAAATTAAAGAGGAAAACACACACATCCCATGGCCAAACATTAGGTCACCCCCATGGGGACCTCGTAATAACACAACAATGAAACAATAATACACATGAACACAAGTTTGTCACGGTGGCCTTGTAGCAAACATAAAATATTCTTCCATGGTTAGTCTCCTATCCCCTTCTTGTTGTCGTGATATAATTTCCTACAACCAATCAAACAATACCCCTTTGGCCTCAAGGACACATTAAATACATCAAGAAATAAACACACATACATATCATCCAATAACATCATACGCGTAGCTATATCATCATCATCATCATAATTAGTAATTTCTATCAATTAATTGCAATCACTGAACATCTCAATTTTGATAATTCATAACATCAATAAGATCATAAGGTCAGTCCAACATCCAAATATAATCATCATCATCAAAATCCAAAGCGTTAGTATACAATGAAACAATACTAGATCATCATCTATGAATGTCTGCTAGTAGTCCATACCATCTATAATATAAGTTAGAACAATACTACAAATGTCCATCTACCAATTTCTTGTAATCAAAATATGATAATAGTGTCTATCTATTAATGTACGATAATTAAAATATGATAATAATGTCCATCTATCAATGTATGCTAATCAAAATATGATAATAATGTCCATGTATCTAGTCCACAATAATCAAAATCATAGCAAGATAATGTCGAAGAGGAGTCGACACTTTAGAAAACTAATTCTGATCACGTAATTTTAATACTATAATTGCACTTATTGTCTTCTTTCTCGGCATTACATCATAATTAGCATTTTTCACTAATTAGCTAACATTCCCCTTTGTCGGTCAATTAACAAAACTTCATTAATTTACTTGCCACATCCTTCTTCTTGGATGTTAATTAACATTATTTCGTTAGTTATAATCCTCTTTTAATTAATTAATTAACAATTATTAGTTAATTATGCTTTTAATATCGTATTTAAGTAATAAAACCTCTTATTCCTTAAATCCCCCTCACAATCCCTTCAAAATCTAATAACTTCCCTCTAAATCATATCCAAATGGGTTTAATAAGATTAACTTGGTCTATTATTTAATCTAGTTGATTAATTAAATTTTCCCAAACTCTCATGAGTTGCTAATATCTAATTAATATCTTATAATCATACTTATCCCTTTCTAATTCTACATTATGTACATCCCACATTCACTAGGTTACAAGCTTCCCAGAAATAGAAATCTATATAAGAAGTCTAGTATCTTCCTACCAATCTTACACCTTTGACACGTCATATATATATTTTCCATTACACTTGAAAATAAGTATTTCATGTTATAGAAGGCTTGCTAAATCAAGAAACCGCTTTGCTAATGTCAATGACGAAAACAATCAAAGATGGATATTGAGCCATATTAATGAGATATCCTCCACCTTGGTAAAATCCCTTAGAGTGCTTGTAACTTGTGTTTGGCTCATTAATGGAGCATATACAAATCAAAAGCACATCCAACCATCAAAGGAGGTTTTTATTTAATGTTAGATTCAATGTTTTATGTGATTAATTTTAACTTTCCTTTCATTCTTTATTATGATGCATTAGCTTAAATTTAAGGAGGATAGGATATACTTGGACGTTATGTTCTTTCAATTATCGTAGTTCAAATTTTTAGCAATCATAAATAGTTCTATTGAAAATTTGTGTTTGGGACTTATCTTTTTCACTAATAAGTTACAACATTACCTAATCAATGCCAAAATCCATGTGTCATTACCAAAGTTGATCCTTTGTGTTAATTATTTTCACATAATCATTTATTTGGTCATCTCTCTTGTTGGGTTATGTTATGAATTTGGCCTTAAATTTGTCCCAAAGAAGCCCATTAAAGCATATGTAATTTTTTGATCAATTAGCGAAGACCCTATCAATGATCCTTTTCCCATTTGTGACAATTTTCATGAGGAACTCAATGTTTATACTAGGTTGATGCTGATATTTTGACAATGTATTTTAATAGAAGACTCAATATGCTATCGAGTTGGAGTGGTAATGTTTTTATTACACCACATTCGTAAGGCATTATCCAAATTTTCCCCTCAAGAAAAAATGTTCAAACACGACCTTTACGCAGAATTTTTTTGGTTGATTCAATTTTGAGAGCTTGCATTTCTAGCTTGGTCAAATATGGTTGAATCATGTCAAGTTGCAGAGATTTTGGGAAAAGAAGAGTGGTGAAATTTGGGTTTCGAGACTTTTGAAGTGGAGATTTTCAGAGATCTCGGTGAGTGGAAAAGTCCCGATCCCAAAACTCTAAAAGTATGAAATTTTAGACTTTCGTGTTTCGGGGATCTCAATGGGAAAAATAGAAAAAGAGATTAAAAATCTTGAAATCTGAAACCACTGAAAGTTTGAAATTTCAGACTTTTGGGGTTGAGTTTGAAGGTTCAGATTCGAGGTTTTGGAGTCTCGGAGGAATAATCAGAAAAGTGGCAAAAATGTTTGAAATCTCGAAAGGGTTCGAGACTTCGAGAATTCAACATGGTTTTGGGGTCAACCGAGTGGTAGTTTCGGATTTTGAAGTTTCGGAACTTTGGGTTTCGGGGTTTCAGAACTCTCGAGCTAATTTGGGTGATGAACAAGTGAAAAAGTTATGAAAAGGAAATGTAATTTTTATTCTTGGCCATTGTAATGGACTGTATCAAGTTTCTGGAGCAATAAGATAATTTTGTGGATGATTTCAACCCTCTCTTGTGTTCATTACATTCTCCTAATCTCTCATTGCAATTTTGGTTAATTGTGCAAGGTGGTTGCATTACATGTTTTATGGTTTGTGTTTAATGTCAAAAGGTATTCAACATTCCTTTGGTGCATCACCTCTGTTAGAATAGGTTTAATTTCTTGCATCTTCTTAACCATGTCTCCTTGGCAAGTTAGAGTATATTTTAGAGTAGATCCTCTACAAATTGTATGTGTGCACCTAAACAGAGGAATAGGAACCAGCCTTCATCCGGAGAGATTTCCCAATTGCAAAGTCCCACACTTTGGGAAAAGCTCCATGTTATGCAATCACACTGAGAGTTTCAACCCATCGAGTTGTAGAAATTCATGGGTGCTATGATTATGCATCAACAGAACTCATGCCCTTTTCTTACTATCTCGATTTACATTTCACAAACAATATTATTAAGTATAAATTGCTCTTTTTATGTTTATCTATTTCTCTCTCCATTCCTATATATCATCTTCAAGCTATAAGAAAATTTCATCTCATTTTTAATCCGGTCAATGGTACATACCAAATAAAACAAGAGAACCTCATACTCTATCATACAATTGTTACTAACATGCTCACTACATTCAATTCATACACTATCATGGATGTACCCCACAAATAAAATTAAAACATTGATGCCATGGCTAGTGTGAATTCTCTTATCCTCTTATACATTATTGATGACCACGCTAGATTCACCATCAATAATTAGTGACATCCGTCTATAGAGTCTCATAGCATATAGGATTTCACGTTCTTGTTGTCACACCGATAGTGTTAAAAATATGGAATGGTATACTAAGATATATATAATTTCATTCATTATCAAACATTATTGGCTCACATATCCTCACATGAGGCATGATGACTACCGCAATGCCACAAGATATGTCATTATTGGAGGTTCTTTATTTAAATTTTTTATTGATGGTAATCTCCTCCACTTCCTAGGACTAAAAGATATTCTACTTGTTTTATCCCATATACACAAATAGTATATGTTATGTACATTTTATTGGAAAATATATGGCCCAAAATATACTACTGGGGGATATTATTGGCAAACCATGGAAAAAAAAATTGGAATATGTTAAATGATGTGAAAAATGATCACCTCATAGTAATCTTCACCATGCACTAGTGTATGATTTATAACCTATTATATCCGAATTTCCTTTCGTTTCATGGATTTGATTTCATTTTTGCAATATCAATCCTGAATAAACTAAAGGACACAAAATTTATAATCACTTCTATTCAATATTTTACCAAATGGGTTAAGGCTGCTCCTTTACACACCACTATCACTTTATTGAAGATATACTTTTCTAGATTTCTTAATATACATATGTTGTTGAGAAATTTTATCGATATGGAAAATTAGGTTTCTCCACCAATGTTCATAGGGATACACCCCTCTTTATTGAATGGTAGAACTCCCATTATTGAATAAGAACTGGTCTAATCCTACATAAATGTTGTGGGTTGGCTAAATAGGTTGGGGATCACAGAAGGAAACTCTAATGAACATGTGGAAAAGTGTTTATGACGAGGCACTGAAGGAGGAAAATACGGTGATGAGGGTTAAAAGAGGAAATTAGGAAAGGAATGTTTTTGTCGTGAGTAGGCCAATTATAGAGTTCACACCAAATAACCGGAGTAATTCAATCATTTAGTATAGAGGAAAGTATCAATGAAGCTATCTAGTAAGAAGAAAAAAATCGACACAAAGTTCTTGGATTCATTTATTAAATATACAAAGCTATTTTACGGATCACTATGCTTGTAAAGTCATAAGAATTAAATAAAATAATAGAGGAAAAATTATCTTTTATTTCATGTGTATTGATGACACAAATTCGACAACAACAATCCACAATTGATACAACATATATGTTATCACAATATAGCATTTTTAGCATCCCTCATAATGAAGTAGCCATCCTAGTCTATAGAAATGTGAATTGACCTCTCATCCCCCTACATAACTCTTCATGTTTATATTCCACTTGTGACCTTTCACTTTCCATTAGGAAAGGAAAATTTAAATATTTTTATAATTTTGAGAAAATAAATTTACAATTTCAAATCATGTAACTTAAGTGAATAGGAAAAAATACGATTAATTATGCTCAACAAATAATTAGAAGAGGGAGATAAGAAAGAGGAGAAGTTGACATTTATGATGAATAAATTTTCTTGATGAAGAAATTATTTATTCATGCTTCCTTCTCTTGTTTATTGAATTCATTTTTGAAGCGAGTTATCACAATTATCAACTTATCCACTTCTGAAATACACACATAGCCCAATACCTTGATCCATGTTCCGGGAACATTATTGACCTTCCTACAATGACTGAGCCATACTTCATGATCTATTGTAATTTCAAAGTGATGTAGCTTCGATGATAGATGTGTGCTAAGGACTCTAAATTTTCTTTATTTAAGGAAGTAGACTCACTGCCTCTTTCTTGAATAGCTACTAGAATTAAATGATAATATCTTATGATGACGAGTCCTTAGTGAGGGAAGGAAACTCAAATATATGAAAAAGTGGTAGACCTCTTTTAAGATCTGAAAAACTTGTTATTCATAGGACTCCAATTAGAATATGACATTCTAGAGCATTACATATCTTGCATCCATGATGTGGATCTAAACTTGTGATAAGTTCTCTATGGCGGATGCAAACACATTCTTACTCATGAGGGTGTGATTTTGAATGAACTCATATCAAACACCAGTGGGAATATCTTATCCAAATGATTAGCCTCTTTGAAAAAATCCTCCTTTTCTTTATTCACTTTAGACGATGTTATAAGAGCATATTTGATGAGAGATATGAGTCATGGAAACAATGCTCGGCCTTGTTAATTTTCTTGATGCATTTCTCATTGGCCCTCCGTGTATCATGTATCCTCATTCATTCTTGATTTATTTTGGATCAACATTGATGATTAGAGGAATGTATTTGATTTAGGTTCGAGAAGGGTTGAATGTAGGCATTGAGAGCTTTCACCTGTTTCTTTAACTACACGATTTTTATTGTATTCTTCATTTCAAGATAGGAGATGAGGGTCAAATTACATGAATAGATGAGATTAACCATAATGTGAAGCTTGAGCTAATGAGGTATGGGTAAAATAATAGTCGATGGATTCATATCTTTGAGAGGATTTTCAATCTTAGGATTGGCCAATTCAACATATTGATTACTATAGGTCCCACTAAAGAAGTGAGATGTTATTTGAGATTTCTTTCCCCACTTTTGGCTTCCATATCTCTAATATTTCCTCAAGATTTAACATTATAACATGATGCGTTTTCATTGGCTTATTGTTGATCACTTCGATAATCCATGGGAATGGATCATCAGGTTTTGACATGTTTCTTTCCACTAGAGAATTCTCAAGAGGCTATTGTGGAATCAATTCTCTATTACTTCAAGCAAGCTCTAACCTTCATAGAAACATCGAAAATTTAATTTTCTGCAAGGAATCACTCTTGGTTGATGGTTCCAACTAACTCACTTGAAAAATTCTCCCATCCCACCTTTTTACTTACTTACGATTGAGTCCACTTGGATAGCTCAATAGGGAGGCATGGATGACTCTAACTTGATTCAAGAGTTAGGATGACCCCCTTGGTTTTAAGTTCAACTAAGACCTTGAAACTCTCTTTTTCTACACAATGCTTCCTTCTTTCATTTTTGGTCCTTTTGATGTTGTACTTCACTCTTGTACACCACTATGACCATAGTGATGCCTTGGGATACCCATAGACTATGGATTACATTTTTTTAACTATGCAATTGTCACACATCCTTGTAGAGATATTTTAAAGTAGAGGGATGAATGAAGATAAAGTGTTAGTGCAAAATCACAGCAAGACTTCGAATGTCTACAACCAAATGGGTTGAGAATCTCAATGTGATAGCATAACATGGAGTGTCTCTCAAAGTGTGTAACTTTTAAATCGAGAGAGCTCTCCAAATGAAGGCCAGTTCCTATTCCTTTGTTCGGCACAGTAAAAAAAAGTAAATTCTATATTACCAAGGGGATAGAGTTGAGAAGATGCAAAAGAAATAAACCTAAGCTAACAAGGTGATGAACCAAAGGAATTTTAAACACTCATTTTACATTTTAACATAGACTATAGAAATGCAATACAATCACCATGCACATATAACTAAACTATAATGAGAAATCATAAGATAACAATGAACACATGAGAGGGTTGAGAATCATCCAAAATATATATTATTGCTCCAGATTTGATACAAGTACATTCACAATAGCAAAGAACAAAAAAATTTGTATTACAACTTTAATGGGAGGTTTGGACTCCATGAACTCGTCTGCAGACCAAAGGAGAAGGGAGGGTGCAAAACAAAAATGTCCAACCCTTTACAATGAGCCCAGCTCCTTTTATAGATGTATCAAAGAGGGAAGAAGAGAAGAGGAAGGAAACTTGATTTGAAGCTCAACTACCGGCCATCAATGCCACTACAAATCAGCCAACAATCTATCGAGTCCTCACTCTACTTCATGCATTGTGTGTTGAAGAAGGGAGAATGGCGGATCGAATCAAATATGATTTGGTTGTTGGGGACAATCAGATTGCATATTAATGGCATGAAGATATTTTCCCATTTTCACCCACCAAACCTCCTCGAAATTAAAGTTTCAGGTTTCCATGGTGTAGACAAGGTCGAGACCTTTCCAATGGTGCCAAATTTGTTGAATTTCAAGCACTGGATTGAAAGATATGTCCATTTAAATATTTGAGTTGAGTCCGTACAAAAATCATAAAAACTAGTTTAGCAGAATGGGTCCATGGGCCCAAAACTCACTTTGCGCCTTTTGGCACCAAAAATACAAAATGCAAAAATGCCTTACAACCTCGCAATTCATTTTGTCAAAAACCATCTTCGGGCCCTGCCGGTCTGCATTTTCCATTTGGGTGAAAAATCCTCCCAGGCCCTCGGCCCGCATGTAATTTAGGCTTGACATGTGGCTCCTTGGGCATCAGTGGAGGTGTAACTCATTTTTATACTTTACACCTTTCAAGCCAAAAAGTTTGAATTTCCTCGATGACTCACCTTCCCACTTTGACTTTTCAACATGGCCACATGGCAGAGCCGATGCTAGTTTGGGGACCACTTTTGGATTTTACTTTTGAAGTTACGTGGAAGAGACATGTGGCTCTTTTCTATGGCTTGTTTAATATTTTTTAGCTAAGTTCTTTGTTTGCCGGGCCTTTTTGAACCCAAGACACGTGGAAGCCACACACTCATTTGAGTCTCACGCTTTGGGTGTTGCCTTTATAAATGTGCGCCATTGAGACACTTGGTGCCATCCGCCGACACTCTTATACTTAACCGATTCGGTCCCATTTTCTTTGAATTCTATTAGACCTTGGCCACGTGGAGACAGTGGTGCTCATTGGATCTCTACGCCTTGGGATCCTACTTTCAAAATTACACCGAGCTAACATGCAGTTCTTTTCTACTCATTTGGACTTTTCAATGGCCGGCTCTTGCCCTTTTGGGGCTCGGGACATGTGGAGAAGCTTCACACTTATTTGAGTCTTCCTTTTGGGTTTAACCCTTGGAGAAGCGTGGATGAGGCATGTGGAATATTTTGTTGATTCCTCCATACTTAGCCAATTTAGGCTCGCTCTGAATCATTTGTAAAGCCCTAAGACTTTGAGCCTTTCTCCGTATCTCTCCTTTGAGCCTCTAATTTTTCGACACTATTTGATGTTTTTTGACCCTCCTTGACCACTTCTGCTACTCCTTCATTTAGAGCCCACTGCAACTTTTTTTTTTAGATTTGAAATGTGGGCTCATACGACGGTCCCTTGGATTTCTTCCTACACAGGGTCGTGTTTGATCAATTTTTCCAGGGAAAAATTGAGATAACAATTTGGCAACTCATGGGGCATCTACCTACTAGATGAAGAGATCAACTACCTTGTTGTATCCATTGGGCACGGAGTCATGGGTGGTGGCCTGATATTGGTCCTGTTCTTGAAGCTTGAATCTAACATTTACACTTGGTGACCTAGAACCTACCCCATTGTTCTAGAAATGGACCCTTCGAGACCCGATTTTAGTTTCTCTATATTTGTTCTATTTTAAAATAAGCAACTATTATGAAGCAACTATGGGTCTCCCTATTGCAAATGTTGAAGGGCTGGCGCATTCACCTAGAGGCACATCAAACTATATAACAATGCAAACCTAGAGCAACAAAATTGTGCCAGAGCACTTAGGGAAATAAAACCTATGCTACAACAAAACAATGTGCATATGCACTTGGAGAAATTGAAAACCTAGGCTAATATTTATAAGGGTGAGGAATTTTTCCTTTAGTAGTAGTGTTTGAGGTAGATTCCATTGATTGGATTCTATAATTACTTTCCATCCAACTTATCCATCGCACGGAAGGCCATTGCTACTTGTACATCTTGTGATCATGTAGGGGCCACTCCAAATGGCATCAAACTTGGAATGCTTTCCTAGTTTTTCCCGATCAACATCCCATTTTAGAACTAAGTCCCCCTCTTGAAAGGTCCTTGTTCTTTCTTTCTTATCAAAGCTCTTCTTGATCAATGCTTGATCTTTCTCCATGACTTTCATTGCATGCTCTCTTTCCTCTCCTACTTCCATCAACTCTACATATCTGATTGCCATAGGTTCAAACTCTGGCTAGTTCCAACTCTTTCATGAGCTCCAAAAGGGAAGCTCCTAATGATATGGGCAATACGCCTCTTTTCCATATACAAGCTTGTATGGGGATCTCTCTTATGGACCTTTGGATGTGATCCTATCGCCCATAGGGTTGATTTGAGATTCGTATGCCAAGTTCTCTGATTTTCATCAAGATTCCTTTTGATAATCCTTAACAGGTTCTTGTTTGTGGACTCTACTTGGCCATTACCCGAGGGTAATAGTTTGATGAAGTGCTAAGGTATACACCATTTTGACAGCCCATTTAGTGATCCTTGTACCAAGGAATGCCAATGCATTATCTGATATAATAGTGGTAGGGACTCCAAACCTGGTGGCTATTCCTTCATAGAAATCCAAGATGTTGGATTCATTTGCCTCCTTGAGTGCCACTACTTTAGTCCACTTGGTGAAATAGTCATTGTTATAAGTATCCACTTGTGGCCCTGGCTTGAATTTGGGTTAATCACTCCAATGAAGTCTAGTCCCCATTGCATGAATGGTTGATCCAATGAGATTGGATGAAGGGGTAGGGCTACTAACTTTTCCTTCCTTGTGAAGAATGCACACTTTTTGCACTTCTTGACCCATGAGTAGCAATCCCTAAACATTGTAGGCCAATAATAACCAGATTTCATGATTTTGAGAGTTGTTACTCGAGGAGAAAAGTGGCCTCCTACTTCTCCATCATGGAACTCATGTAATACCCTTTCAATTTGGCCTATCCCAATGCACCTCAATAGGACACTATTGATATCCTTCTTGAACAAAACACCATCGATAAGTACATATGGGATGGCTTGTAGTCTAAAGTATCTCCTTTTTGCTTTGTTCCATTCTAGAGGGCACAAACCTGTTTGGAGATAGTGCACCAAGGCTTGGGTCCAACATGGAACAGTGTGCATCATTAGCTAGCTACTCTTGATCATTTTGTAGTAACAGACAACCTCTTCTTCATCCATTGACTCAGACTTATTGCTTGGGAATCGAGCTACTTCACACAAACCATTTCCACAAACCATTTTGGTCACTTTTATCTCAATGTCATATTCCATTACCAAAGTGATCCAACCTGCTCTTTTTCATTCAAGTCCATGTTCAAGAGAAAATCCTTAACACCAACATGGGATACTAGCAATTAAATCTTATTGTTCGAGACTAAGTGTCTGAACTTCTTCAAACTCCTAATGATAGCAAGGACTACTTCTCAATGAAAGATTACTTTACCTCGTAATCCTCCAAGCTTTGACTGAAGAAGGCTATGGGTTGTTCTGAACCTTCTTTGTTGGGCTGAACCAAGATAGCTGAGACTATGTCTGATCCTCCAAAAGCATACAACATGAAGTCTTTTGAAAATTCTAGGTTAACAAGAGTTGGGGCCTGTGATATTGTGAGCTTGATGGCCTCAAAATCTCTTTTCCTTTCTGTTGTCCATTTGAATGCAAGACTCTTCTTCAACATCATTGTTAAAGGATTCACAAGAGTGGAAAAATCAGGCACAAACTTGTGAACAAATTTTATTCTCCCCAAGAAGCTTTGGAGATACTTTTTGTGTTATGGCAATGGAAGTGTTTGGATGGCTTCAACCCTTTCAGGATCAATTGTTAACCCTTCTCTTGAGATAATGTGGCCCAAAATTTTCCCTCATGTGCCAAGAATACACACTTCTTTGGGTTTAATGACACTCCGAACCTTCTACACCTCTAAAATACCTGTCTAAGGTGGAAGAGATGGTCTACAACATTCTTTGAGAAGATGGTGATATCATCTAGATACACCAGAACTATATTATTGATCAAGCCTTTGAATTCCATGTCCATAGCTCACTCGTTGAAATGTTGCTCCAACATTTGACAGTCCAAATGGCATCTTCTTATAAGCATATGTACCCCATTTGGTGGTGAAGGTTGTCTTAAATTGATCTTCCTCTTTCACCATTATCTGATTATAGCCTGAGTATCCATCTAGCAATGAAAACCTCTCAGAGCCAGCTACAACCTATAAGATTTGTTCCATTAATGGAAGTGGGTAATGATACTTGAGTGATGCTCTATTTAGATCATGAAAGTCCACACACAGCCTGATTTCTCCACTTATTTTCCTCACAAGCACCAAGTTCGCAACCCAACTTGAATGCTTGATAGGGAAGATGATGTTGGCCTCAATTAGCTTGTTCAACTCTTTTCTCATGAGAGGCTCAATGTGAGGGTTTACTTGGCCTTTTATTTTGTCTGAAAGGCTTAGATTATGGATCCAACTCGATAGTATGTTGTGCCAACTTTGGGTTGAAACCTCTTAAATATTTGTAAGTCCAAGAAAAGACATCTGGGAATTCTTGAAAAAGTTGAATGAATTTAGATTTTTCTTGTTGAGTACTTACCTTGCCAATCTGCAATGTTTTTCCTTCTTCTATGGAAATGGGCTCAATCTTCACCCTTTACTTGGATATTTGCTTTCTCCTTCCGGAATTGATCATTTGGGTTGAATATTGACTCCAAAGTTACAAGACCTTTGGTATTTTGTTGGTTCTCAATTGTACACTACTTGGTCACCATAATGTTATTCCAACTTGTCTATGTTTCTAGCAGAGAACTCAGCTTCTTCTTGTAGAAAGTTGACAATTTGTTGATCATTCTCAAAGACCTACCAACTTGTGTTATTATCAGGACAACTAGCCTCACAACCACCTTGATATGGGGCTAAGACTTATCACTCTTGATACTCTCTACAACATCAAATGTTGTCCTAATTGCTCTAGTCTATTTGTTGCTTCATTCTTCTTCCTGGGATGGAATTGATGTCAAATGCTTCAAAATATTTGGTAAGATCCCATACCCAATTCTTGTAGTTTTTTAACGTATCATTCTTGACAGACATTTTGTCCTTGGACTTGATTCGCAACCAGCTCACTATCTCCAAACACTTGCAAATTCTTGATCCCTCTTTCTTGCCCAATGTAGTCCATGGATTAATGCCTCGTACTCTCTGTGTTGTTTGAACAAGAAAATTAGAAATAAAAGTTGAGTAATATTTCATACCTTGAGGGGAAACAAGCATAGCTCCTCCTCCGGCTCCTTGTCTACTTCTTGAGCCATCAAAGAATAATTTCCATACCTCATTATCATCTTTGTGGTCTGGCTTAATGATATCAGGAAGAGGATGATTATCCCTAGTGAAAAAGTAGATACTCCTAGCTCATATTCCTCCATCTCCTTATAGGGTCAAAAGCATGCCTCTTGTTCACCCATTCATCGAGAGTCAAGTTTGGAATACACCCAACCTTGGTATCTACCTCACAAGTGCTTAGGAGGTCCTCTTGATCAAAGGATGAATAGTTCACATTGATTGGGCTGGGTACATGAGGCTCAATATGGTAATCCACAATGGATTCACATCTTATCGTAGCCTTAGCTCCATATCTTGTTCTAAAAATCATGTGTGACCAATCAACATACAAATAGCCTCCAATTTTAGCAATGAAGTCTCTTGACAAACACAATGCAAAATGTGGTGGCAAGTCTATGATTGATATTTTTTCAATACAATCACATTGGGGCATGCGTGTAGTGTGAGGCTCAAATCCTTGATGACTCCAACCATTGTTACCAATGTCCCATCCAATTGCACCACTACGCCTTGGAGATGACTTTGTATTGAAGAACCAACTGATTGGCTATTTGCTTTGACATTACATAGATACTCGCTCCCAAATTAATCATGCAATTATGTACTAATTTGTCCCCAATGATCAACAAAACATAGAACGAAGGGGGCTTTAGATTCTTACCTTGTTGTCCTCCATGATTTCCCCCATGTTGAGATGCACATTGGCAAGCACTTTTTCTTATTGATTGGGGGCTGATTTGAGGCTAACCAATTGGCCATAGCAACCTGCAACAGTCTCTCTACCTTGGGATATCCAATGACTCCCACATTGAAATATTCACATTTGTTTTCTTCATTTGTTCAATGATGTTAAATGGGGATGAGCTATATTTTTGCTTCCCCTTCCCTAGTACATTTTTCTCTTACATATGGGTCGTTACAACCTCAAGCCTCGAGTGGGTCGGATGCGGAAGGTGGCATGGGATGACTCTACACATTGGGAGTTTTAATTTAAGTTCCAATACCTTTGGAACAATAGAGGGTAGAGGATTACTTGATTTTGATAATTGTCCCTCTCCAATATTCCTTTTCTTGGACATGTCATGTATTTGGGAGCTACACTTTGTGAAGGTGTTTGATTCATCTCACATAAATCTTTAGCCTACCAATTGACAAGCATGGTTTCACTTGGAGGTGCTTATTTCTAGGTTTCTTGCTATTGATTTTCCTCTTAACGGGGCTCTTGGGACACACCAATGGTTTGTACCATCAAGGCCTGGTTTAGTGCACCATTGAAACACATTGATTGGTTGTGGGGCTGATTACATGGGAAACACCAATCATATTCTTATGCCATATTGTTTTGTGTTGGAACCAAGGCCCTTGATGTTGAAGTTGTGTTTGGATCATATGATTGGAAAGGCCTAGTAGCTTGAGGTTGTCCTTGGTTTTGATTTTGACTTACATCCTGAGCTAGTTGTCTATTTTGCTGATATGGGGGTCTAGTCTGATACTAAGTTTGAGGCTGATATGGCCTAGAAATCGAGCTTGTTTCCTCTTGATGGTCACTAGCTCATTCCCTAGGTTCTGTAGTTGTTTTATAACTTCTTGTAGCTCTTTTGAAGTGCTAGAGGATGAGGTGGAAGCTTCAGCTGAACTCTGATTCCTTGGAGTGGGTATGGGAGCTAATGTGGGTGTTTGACTAGTGCTTGGAGCTCCTAGTTCCGGATACAGAGGCATAGGTGGCCTAGGAGCAATTTTACTAGCCTGAATTAAACAATTTTCAGCTCTAATGGAAATGTTATAGGCTGCAGGTAAGGTTGTGCCTCCCATTGATTGAATCATTAAGGCAATATCAGAATTTAAAGCTCTAAGAAAGTATAAGAAAGCACCTTCATCTATGGGCCTCACGGCCAATGGAATCCTATCCCATGTCCTTTGAAATCTGAGGTTGAAATCTATCAACTGCTTGTTAGGGGCCCTCTTGATTGTTGTCAGTTGTTCCAACAAGGATAGATTATCTCCCTTCTCTCCAAATTGATTATGAAGAGCTCGAACAGATGGTCCTAAGTCTGAATAGAGCCTATTGTTAGAATCTTGAACCATTGCAAAGATTTACCCTTGAGTGAAGAGGCTAACAATTTGACTACAATGTCCATCTTAGTGATCTCATGAATTGTGTAGACATTTGCAATGTCTTGAATGTGATCACTAGGAGAAGTTTGGTTCTCTCTAGTGAAATATGGGATGCTCTTTAATGCTACAACTGGGACTAGATTTTGTGCATTGAGAGTGAGTGGGATGCTTCCATTGAAATTGCACAGGAGTTGGTGGTTGTGCCATAATGATTTTCCTAAGAACCCTTGTTGATTGAATGAACGGCCTACCAGAGGGAGGTGTTGACAAGGATCTATTTAGTGGAGAAGGAGACCTTTGGGATCTTCTCCCCCTTCACCTTCTGTCTGGGGACAAGTGTAGATAGAAAAAAAATCCTTCTTCTCTAGTTCTTGATTTGGTCTGAATCCTTCTCATGAATCTACCAAGCCTGGGCTGCTGAAACTAGTGGACTCTGATCCTTTTGGAGTCACCAGATGTGCAATTTCAAAGCTTCTTAAAAGCTAAAATTACAACAAGTGCACATCAATATTGCTACAATAAATATGGAGACTTCTTGGTCCCACCGAGCATGCCAAAACTGTTAGTGCAAAATCACAAAGCACCCCTGAATGTTTGAAACCAAATGGGTTGAGACTCTTAGTGTGATAGCATAACATGGAGCATCTCTCAAAGTGTGGGAATTTGAAATCGAGAGAGCTCTCTAGATGAAGGTCGGTTCCTATTCCTCTGTTCAGGTGCACATAAATAAATTACAGAGGATCTACTCTAAACCTACTCTATCTTACCAAGGGGATAGGGTTGAGAAGATGTGAAAGAAATAAACCTAAGATAACAAGGTGATGCACCAAAGGAATGTTAAACACCCATTTTGCATTTTAACACAGACCATAGAAATGCAATACAATCACCATGCACAAATAACTAAATTGCAATGAGATATCAGAAGATAAAAATGAACACATGAGAGGGTTGAGAATCATCCACAAACATATATTATTTCTCCAGAGTTGATACAGTACATTATAGTAGCCAAGAGGAAAAACTTTGTATTATAACTTGAATGGGAGGTTTGGACTCCACGAACTCGTCTGCAGACTAGAGGAGAAGGGAGGGTGCAAAACAAAAATGCAACCCTTTACAATGAGCTCATCTTATTTTATAGATGTACCTAAAAGGGAAGAAGAGAAGAGGCAAGAAACTTGATTTGAAGCTTAACTACCGGTCATCAATACCGCTACAAATCTACCAACAATCTATCAAGTCTCGCTGCTCTACATCTATTCAAGATGTTGAAGAAGGGATAACGGTGGATTAAATAAAATCTAATATACTTGTTGAGGACAATTTTTGGATTTCATATTAATGGCATGAAGATTGTTGTCCCATTGATTTTTGGGCACTGGATTGAAACATATGTCCATTTGAATATTCGAGTTGGGTCCATACAAAAATGGTGAAAACTAGTTTAGCGTAACGAGTCCGTGGGCCCGAAAATCACTTTTTGGCTTTTATCTCTAAAAATAAAAATGTAAAAATTCCCGCAGCCCCGCAATCCATTTTGTCAAAATACCATCTTCGGGACCGCCGGTCTACATTTTCCATTTGGGTGAAAAAATCCTCCATAGGCCCACCGCTCGTATGTAATTTAGGCTTGACACGTGGCTCCTTGAGCATCAACGTAGGTGCAGATCATTTTTATACTTTACGCCTTTTGAGCCAAAAATTTTAAATTCCTCCGAGGAACTACCTTCCCGCTTTTACTTTTCAACATGGCCATGTGAGCGAGCCATGCGCTAGTTTGGGGCCACTTTTGGATTTTTATTTTGAATTTGTGCCAAAGAGACACGTGGCTCCTTCCGTGTCTTGTGATACTTAGCTGATTCATGTCGATGCCTATTTCGAACCCAAGACATGTGGAATCATCGTGGTCATTTGAGTCTCCACTTTGGGTCCTACTTTAAATGTGCATCATTTAGACACTTGGCGCCCTCTCTACGAACACTCTTATACTTAACCAACTTGAGCCCGCTATTCTTTGAATACCGTTAGACCACGGCCACGTGGAGAGCTAATGCTAGTTGGGTCTTTGCCTTGGGTTCCTACTTATGAAATTGTGTGAAGATGACATGTGGTTCTTTCCACTTGTTTGGAATTTTCAACGGTTGGCTCTGGCCTCTTTTCAAGCCTAGGACACGTGGAATCTTTGTGCTTGTTTGAGTCTTCCTTTTGGGTTTAACCCTTTGGAGAAGCAATCGATGAGGTACATGGAAGCTTCCATTGATTCCTCCATACTTAGCCAATTTAGGCTCGCTTTGAATCATTTGTAAAGCCTGAAGACTTTGAGATTTTCTCTGTCTCTCTCCTTTGAGCCTTTGGTTTTTTTTGACGTCATTTATTTGGCCCTTCACCGACCCCTCTACTCCATTATAGAGCTTTCTTGGAACTCGTTTATTGGATTTGAAATGTGGGCTCATACGATGGAACCTTCCTCGATTTCTTCCCGCACTAGGTCGTGTTTGATCAATTTTTCGGGGGAAAATTGAGATAACATAGAGATAATTTCAACTTCCAACACCGAAAATGAGGATTTACTATTTTTTTAAAAATCCATTTGTTTTCCCTTTTTCACTTTCGACCACCTTGTTTGTTCCCGGGTTGTTTCCTATGAATATTACTTTGAAGAATCCTATCCTTTGTGATCATTTATTATTTATAGTAAGTTCTCTTGTAGAGAATTACTATTTTTTGAATGTTCCTTTTATACCTCATTTTTTGAAGAAACCACCTCTACTAGAATATGTTTCTTCTTTGGATCTCTTGTACAAATTTTTAACTTAATCTCGTCATCATAAAAATGGGAAATAAAAAATTACAAAACCATGGCACAAAGTCTGAATTGTATTGCCATAAAAATTTGGTACATGCATGTAAATTATATCAATTTTGTTATTAGGGTTCCTATAAATTATGGATAATGTAAAAACCCCACCTCAATCCATGCACCGATTTAAAAGATATGGAATTTTTATCTTTACAAGTTACGAATTTGTTCTAGAAAAAATGTCCCGACATCCTTTAAAAATTTGCATTTTTATGAAAACTTTCTCACTGATATCATGGAGGCATGGAGGCATGCGGGGAGGAATGGATGAGGAAATATGATAGAGAAATATTCTCTCAAAATTTTACTCGAGTTTCGTGTAGGTTTGGAGCAAAATGAGGGCAAATTATGAAATAATCTAACTCCTTTGTTTTCATAACTTCATGAGGAAGGGGAATTTTTCTTCCCCGTGTCCCCTTGGAAAATAATTAAGGGGTATAAAATTTTACCTTATCCCTAGGAGTACAAGTGGCATGCATGCATAGGTGGAGGAGAGAGAGAAAAGGGTTCATTTTCAACACCGGAAGTTGATTTTTGGTCATGTGAGGAGCCCGGAAGGAGCACGGTGGGGGTGACACATTTTTTTGTCACCCTTTTCCCTTGGAAGGGGATGAAGGGAACATAAAATTTTTCCTCATCCTTTGGGTGACACATGTCAAGCATGCATGGCATGAAGTGGGGGCTATAAAATTGCCAAAATTTTCCTATTCAAGCCTCTAAGGGTCATGTAGTGGGTCTAAAATGTAAAAGGTGGGGGACCAAATTTTTCTATCCACTTTGTGCCCTTAAAAATGGAATTTAATAAGGATGAAGCTTGTACCGGGAGGAGCTTGAAAATGACATTACCGAAGCTCCTAGAGGTATTTTGGGTAACTTCCTTATATTAATTTAACTTGTAAATTAATTTTGAGAATAATGGAATGTGTCTCAAAGTCTTATTCCTCTTGAAACCTTCTCAACAATAGTTGTTTTATTAGGATTTATAATTGTGCTTACTAAGAATAACTTGTGGAAAGAAATAAATAGGTCTTGTGAAAAATATGAGATAACTACCATGTAGGTAATGTTATCCAAATAACCCTCCTAGCTATTTGGATGAATTTTACTTTCAATCGCCTCGATTCTTTACATTTCATGTTGCACACCCCAGGATTGATAATTTGGCACCATCTTTATAGGTTGTAGTCCATCCACACACACCTCATGCCATGCAATTCTTCTCCGTGCAACCTCTACATATGCCTCCCAAATTTGATAAGTTCCAGGTCTTTCGTCGTGCGCCCTCTTTCCTTCTTCCATCACGTACCCTCCTTCATTTGAACTCACGCACTCCTATTTCCATGCCTTCTACATAGGTATGCCTCCATCTTGTATGTGTACATGTGCACGCACCTTCTCTCTATCTCCCTTTGCGCCTCATGCCCAACTTCCGCACTTCAACATCAAAAGAGTTATTCAACTCGAAGAAAAGAAACAACGTGTCCATGGAAGGTGCCACATGCCTCATCGGCACAAATTCAAAGGTGTGATCCAAAGAAATATCTCGAAACCTACGCTAGCCCTCTATGTGTCTAGGGTAAGACATAGTGCTCCACCAAATAGGAGGGACTAAGCTAGAACACAATGGGATGAAGTAGTGCCCACGGATGATGCCAATTGTCCCATCGATTTAACTTCAAGAGTGAAAGGAGGGGAGTGAAATCTTAAGACACACGGTTCTGCCATGTGGATCTTGCATGGATTTGAATATTGTGAGCCCGCATTAAATGCCTGACCCTGACCTTTAGATAGCCATATCTTTTCAACCGGGAAATCAGATTTGAGAAAGGGAAAACTTTTTGGAAATCTCTTGATGTCGGCTTCTCACCCACCACCATAATGTTTGAGTCCACCATTTCCAATCTGTCACACTTCTCACCTACCACCATAATGAAGAATGACCTTCCTTTCTTTCCCAACAAGGAACATTAATGGAGGCATGGTCTCTGTTAGGGAACCCATCATTGTTGTAGGTGAATTCTAGTGCTTTCGTGGTGGTTGGGGTAGTTGAAGTAAGATTCAAATTTTCCTCTCTCCTTCTCTCATTCTTCTATATATTGTAAAGGAGGAGTATTTTTCTAGAGGCTGGTCATCTTTTCTCTCATGTCCCCCCTCAAGCTTTCTTCCTTAGGGTTGAATGTGGAGTTTAAGTCTCCTCCCATTACTCCGTAATGGTATTTTATTGCCTCTTTCCCACCGATGATGTACGCTTATGAACTTATGGAGCAATAAAATATATTTTTTCATGCATCTTGTCCATCCTTATATTTTTGTCTCTTGTTGCCTCTCATCGTGCATAGGGTATATTGTGCATACTTCTAATGTCTATTGCAGATTTTGAGAGTTGTGTTTAATGGTTTGAATTGGTGTTCTATGTGAACTCTACTGGTCTCCGTGGTACATGTTGTCCATCCTCTCCATTTCTCACCTCTCTCCATTTCACGAGTTGGATTTGTGCTCACCTCTCTCCAATGTATTTCATGACTCCTCCAGATCAACATTATGATCAGATGTAGAACCATTATGCTTACCCATATGAGAAGTGTCAAATCCAGATTAGCTCTAGAGCTTATCAAGAGAAAGGATACACATGCAATGGTAATAAATTACATGGAGAACATTGATCTACCGGAGAAGATTCAAAATATTGAGGCCGATCGGGTTCACCAAGGGCTACAACATAGATGAAGGCATTCAAAATTGGTTGCAGGCACCTTTTCCATGGGAAGGCCCTTTTCCAAGACACTATAGCTCGCAGGAGAAGCTTGACTTCATGGTTTAAATGATACCTCAACTTGCACAGTGGACCAAGGAGATAAAGGCCTATAAACTTGGTGTCAGGAAGCCTTGTCAATAGGTAAGTCCTACACCATCACCTAGTCATTTTCTCCCCATTTCACAAGTAACACCATCTCAACCTAAGCTTCAGTTTCCAAGCTTCCCATCCATTGCTTCTATTGTTGAATTCCCTTCTCCATCTTCTAGTCTCCCATCTCATCTCAATTTGTCTGCCATTTTCCCTTCCAAATCCAAGTTCCCTCCACAAGATCCAAAAGAAATACCTTCCTCTCCACCAAAAATAAGGAAAAAACTAGTGGAGACCCCACCCACCACTCCTCCTACTTTCCCGAGCCCATGTCGGGAAGAAACTCAAGATTCTAGGACAAGGGAGTGCAGCAAGAAGAAGAGCTAAGAAAAGAAGAAATGATTCAAAGCTTGGTGAGCTTGGCTCTTAGATTCAGGATTAATAAAATCCCCTTGATGGTCAAGCCCCCAGAGGAGGCTGAGGTCAAGCCACAAGTGGTGGAAGCTTCAGTTGCAACACAAGCAAGGGAAGAAATAGCTACTCTAAATCCAAAAGAGGAGGAGTGCATTCTGGTTGTGGAGGAGAACCATACAGTTCCAAAGGTTTCAAGTATAGAGAAGGCCACAGAAGAACCTTCATTTCTTCCTCCCACTTCATCCCCTTCAAACTATAATATCAAAGAAGAGTTTGAGCTTTCAAAATTCATGTTTGAGGATGAAGGGAACCATGGTGAGCAAGTTTTAGATCAAAAGGACACCATGGAGGAGGTCGAGCACACACAACAAGACAACGAGGAGGTAGATTATCTATCTGACTTGGAGGATTGCTTTGATGGAGAGGAGCCCGAGGAGATCACATCATTTTCTCCTCCATCATCTACCTTCCAAGAACATGAGTCCACTGCCATGGAGGAGAGCATTCAAGGACAACAACCTACACTTCATAACAACCCTCTAGAACCAAGATTGGAGGATCATAATCTTCCATGTTCTTCTCAGGAGGAGGAAGGAAAAAGGCAAGAGGATGTCACCATCTCTCCCACACCATCCACCCAAGAAGGATTGCAAGAGGAATCCATTTTTGGAGTTGAATTTCAGAGTAATGGGCACATCCATCAGATCAAACCATGCCCAATTAGGTACTTGGCTTCATTAGAGCCAAGGAGAAGCCAAAACCAGGTCATGCCCACTTCAAGGCATGAGGATGAGTATCAAAGCACCAAGGGTCACCATCAACACCTCTAAGAGTCCAATGTCAATCAACTTGAGGAGGTATTTTTATTGATGTTGATACTTTGGTTATTTGGGTGGAGGATTAGCCTCTTTTCATTTTTTTCACTCATAATAAAAGCCATGTTTAGTGCCAAATCATATGCATGGCTTCCTATTTTAAGAAAGGGAAGCTACTTCTCCTTGCCAGTTGCAAGATTTGTTTGAGTTTTTTTGCTTCCGGTTAGCGTAGAGTAGGTAGGTTTTATTCTAATAGAAGAAGTGATTTTGCACACTCTGCATATCCCACTTGGGGTGTGTATGATATTGAGTTTTATACATAGCGGTGTTGTGATGTTTTGTTGCTCCAAGGTTGTATCATTATATAGTTCGATGTGCCTCCAAGGTGAATGTTATAGCATTCCATTTTAGGGACATGTGAATGCTCCAGGTCAAGATAATTTTCTACTCTCAGAAATCTCATCTTCAATATTTTATTATAAGAATTGAGAGTGCGAGACCATGAGGAAGGCTCAGGGTCACAAATCAAGCAATCGGGTTCAAGTTTCAAGAGCAAGATCAGTATTAGGCTATCATTCATGACTCCATGCCAAATGGATACTTCTAAGGCTACTGGTCTCTTCATCTAGCAGGAAGATGGCCCGAAAGTCACCAAATTGTTATCCAAATAACCCTCCCGGCTATTTGGATGACTTTTACTTTCACTCTAGCTTTAATGCTTTACATTTTAGGTTGCGTGTCCACAGGATTTCTCATTTAGCACCATATTTATATTTTTAGTCCTTTGCACACTCCTTATACGATGTAATTCTTCCACATGCCCTCTATGAATGACGCCTCCCAAATTGGCTAAGTTCTAAGAAGGGGTCTTCTGTTACATGCCCTCTTTCCTTTTTCCATCGCACGCCCTCCTTCGTTAAACACCACTGCGTGCCCTATTTCCATGCCTTATGTAGGTATGCCTCACTCTTGTGTGTGCACTCCGTGTGTGTGAATTCTCTCAATCTCCCTTCTCGCCTCACACCCAACTCTCACACTTAAAAATCAATCCCAAAGTGAGTAAAATCAAAGCAAAGAAATAACGTGTCCATAGAAGGTGGCACATGCCTCATCGGTGCAAATTCAAAGGTGTGACCCAAAGAAAGATCCCAAATGTGCGTTGGCCCTCCACATGTCTAGGGTAAGACATAGTGCTTTGCCAAATAGGAGGGACTAATCTAGAACACAATGGGACGAAGTAGGAGGCCTGCAGACAATGCCAAGTGTCCCATCAACGCAACTTCAAGAGTGAAAGGAGGGGGTGAAATCTTAAGACGTGTAGGGCTGCCACATGGATCTTGCATGGTTTATTTAAATATTACGAGCCCACATTAAACATCTGAATCGACCTTCAGCTAAATCCATATCTTTTCAACCTGGGAACTCGTATTTGAGAAAGGGAAGACTTTTTGGAAATCTCTTGAAATCGGCTTCTCACCCACCACCATAATATTTCAGGTTAAGGCATTTCCAAGGATGTAACACTTTTCACCTACCACCATAATGAAGAATGAGATTCCTTTCTTTCCCAACAAGGAAAATTAATGGAGGCATGGGCTCTATTGAGGAACCCATTATTGTTGCAGGTGAATTCAAATGCTTTCTAGGGTGGTTGGAGTAGGTGAATTCAATGCATTATTGGGGTAGTTGAAGTAGGATTCAAATTTTCCCTCTCTTCTTCTATATATTGTAAAGGAGGGGCATTTTTCTAGATGTTGGTCATCTTTTCTCTCCTTCTCCCCCTTCTCTTTCTTCCTTAGGGTCGAATGTGGAGTTTAAGCCTCCTCCAATTGCTCTGTAATGGAATTTTCTTTTTCTTTCCCACTGATGATGTACTATGTGAACTTATAGCGTAATAAAATCTATTTTTTGATGCATCTTTTCCATCCTTCATTATATTATTTTCTCTTCTTTCCTCTCATCATCAGCAGGGTTTACTATGCATGCTTTTGATGGCTATTGCAGGTTTTGAGACTTGTGTTTAATGGGTTTGAAGTGGTGTTCGTGTGAACTCTATCTCTGGTCTGTGGTGCATCTTGTCCATCCTCTCCATTTGTCACCTCTCTCCATTTCAGGTAGTTGGATTTGTGATCAACGCCTTCCTTTTCAGTGTATCACTCTTTAGTGGAGGATTTTTCTCATGCACTCTCTCTCCCCTGGTCCCTGGAAAGTTAGATTAGGATTAGTTAGTTTGTCATATCAGATGGATTATGGTAGGTAGTTTAGAGCAAGAACCAACCTTCTCCAGGAGGGCCATCTCAAGTCTGCAAGTCCACAACTTGAGATATGGTCAAATGTTGTGCAATCACACTTATATTCTCAACCCATCAAGTTTTAGACATTCAAATGGTGTTATTATTTTTCACCAACAGTAATTTAACCGCAAACTTCTTTGACCTTAAAACCCCGCTTTGCTAAATTTGCTCCTCAATCTCCAAACATTCCCTAAATCTTCCTAAATCACTTACATAATGATATTGTCTCATTAATACTAATTATTGGTGAATTTGGGAATTGAACTCAGCTCCAAAGAATGTGCGCCTACCTTAGAAATGCTAAAAATATCCACCATGAAAGATACTTTCTCAAAATAATCTTGTGATCTTTTTCCATCTTTCCAACACATGGGATAGGTAATAAAAATAGATACAAGCACTCAAAGGATTGGGATAGGAATCACACAAGTGAGAACTGATCCTGGGGTTTTCTCGAGATGGTTTATACAAAAACATTTTGACACTAGGGTCCATTGTCATGCTTGAAAATTGGAAATTTTCATTTTACACTTTGCAAGACAACAACTAGCTCTAGATTGGGGACATGTTGTCAATTAAGTAGAGTGAGGAAATAGTATGCATGAATCACATAATATCAATTCATTTCATGGACAGTTCCTTGTCCATTAGGCTATATGGTCATTTCTTCCAACACACACATACACAACCAAACACATCAAATGGAAACACACCAAAAGGGGTAAATAATACACAAAAGAAAAGGGGAAATTAAGTTATAGGCGAGGGATATTTATAGATGTGGGGAATGAATGTAAACATACCCAATGAAGGGTTGGGAAAATACATTCCATCATGGAAAAACAGATGAAATATTATCTTTGAAGCATGAAAACTACTATCCGATCATACCATGCTTATGTGATGGATTTGGTTAGCTTGAGAAGAAGAAGAGACACCAAGATTCGATCCTCATACTCATGATATACCGAAAACATTCATGCATCTAATGATAACTTTGTGACCTTTTAGAATCTTTCCATCTTGTAGATGGCATTTGATGTCCCGTGATCATGAGACATCATTCCTTTATGTAATCAAGATTGGGAAAATTGATCCCATAATGGAAACATTCTTCATATTGGACTTCAGTAACATGGAAATATCCCTTAGATTAGTGAGGCACTCTAAAGGAGTTAGCACAAACTTATTTCCTTACCATTCAACAACTTCTATGATATTTTAATGATACCAAAAGGAATATCTAGTACAAGAATAAGAATTTTTATTAAAAAAATCAACATTTTTTTGTGGGTTACATGAAATTCAAACAATTTAAAATGTGGCATTGGATTTGAAGTAAATCCACCATTTAACACATTTTTATAGTTCTTATATAATTTATTAAATGATGGATAATGTACAATTTATGAAATGTGCAAAAGGTCATCTACATTTTTAATATTATGTATTGTTCACAATTTTTCATGTTCGTATGTTTCCTACAATTTTAATTTTTGTCAATTTTCTATAATCTCTCAAAATTGTCTTTGTAAATATTTTAGAACAATTTACAATTTTATATCTCTCATCTCGTATAATATTTTTAGCAAATTCAACACATATTTATACAATAATAGTTTATGAAATTGATCTTAAAAAACATAGAAATATTATAATTAAGATTATCTAGTTTCACATTCCTTCAAAGAATTATGCGTAGATTTTCTACATCTACAACACTCATTACTAAATTTATATATAATATTTCATTAAAATATAATTAAATATAAAAGAAACACATTTTTATTGTTGTGTGAGTTTGAGGTTTTCCACTCCCCTTAAAAAGATGGACCGATACCCACAAACCAGGTGTAAACCAAGAGCCTCGGGAAAGACACCAACCCGCACACCCCATTGCCATTGTAAACCACCCCATATGGGAACGTGCCATAGTGGGGTTCAAAACAACCATTACACCAAATCCACATCAAAAACACTTTGGATGGTAAACACTTTTATTACGCCGAGAGATATGAACTAGAGTGGTCAAGGAGAACTTTCTCCAAGTTAAACATGGGGTGGGCTTGGGTCCTTAAAGTCCACCGAGTAATCCATATTCGGAGTGCTCCACTATATTTCGCTTGGTCCATATCGAGAATTTTGACCACTACCTCAACGTGTCCCCATGGCCACTTATTTAAAGCATCCAATGAACTCAATGGGAATGGACCTTGGGTTAATGATAACAAACTACTTGTAAGTCACCAATAGCCCAAGACCTTGAGTTCAAAATTTGGATTGTAAAAAAATTTATTCTACAAGATCTATGAATTTGAGTGGTGGAGGAACACATTCTCTAAGTGGAACATGGGTTGGGATTGGGTCCCTAATTTCCACCAAGAAATCCATATTCGGAGTACCCGACTATGTTCCCATTGGTCCATATGGATAATTTCAACCCCTACCTCAAGATATCCCCATGGCCACTTATTGAAAGAATCCAATCAACTCAATGACAATGGAACTCAGTTTGATGATTAAAAACTACTTGAACTCACCAATAGCCCAAGACCTTGACTTTTATAAAAGCAACACATTATTATTAATATCAAATTACATTGACATTGAATTATATATAATTAAAACTATATTTACTTTATATGTCATTAAAATGAACATATTTTATTCATCTTATTTTTATATATATTGAAAAATAAAACTATACATCAAAGAAAATGTTAATTTGTGAGAAATAACTATAAAAATTTCTCTTCTTCCGCTACCTAGAATTAGAATAATCTTAATTGCATAATCTCTTCCTCCTAATGGTTCAGTTAAATTCTAATTACATTATCTCACTCCACATGATGAAAATATCCATCACACTTAGAATACTTCCAACACTTTTATTAACAAGGTTTCAAATTCTAACCTTAAAATAATATCATTGGAATTATTAAATTTCAATTTTGTTGTCCCCTAAGATAAACAAGTGCAAGATGTGCATGGTGCGAAGGTGGTACACAACCTACATGTAAGCTAAAAATCCTCCCATCTTCCTGGAAGTCCTCAAATTTATGCATCGTTGAGATCCATCAGAAATCCACCGATTTTACTAAAGATAAAATCACCGCTCATGATTATCAAACAACAAGGGCATCTCGTAGTGTCAAATTGTTAAGCATACATGTCCGAAGAGAGATTAAAATTTTATAATTTAAAAATGATAAAAAGTAGAGTTCACAAATAAATTACTATCCCAATATATTTCATGTTCTCACAATAAATCGAGCTAGGAATGTCTCAGTAAAGAGAGAAAAAATGTATATACAAGATGATCATTAATATGAAGAGAAAACTTCATCATGCTAGTGAATTAAAAAAATTCCCTATAATATGAAATGTTCGAAATGAGTATTACAAACCTCTCTTGTATGTGGATATAATAATCACTTCTTATGGTGCCCACTTGGTATGACTTATCTTTCGAGCACACAACTAACTATCATCGAGCATAATAATTTTTGCATATATTCCATCCTCTATCCATAATCATTTGAAAACAAGATGTCACGACCAAAGTATAATTTTTAAATAACCTATATCCATTAACATTCAACCAAAGTATAAGTTTTAAATAACCTAAAAATCCTCCCATCTTCTAGAAGTCCTCATAATTATGCATCAATGAGATCCATCAGTAAATCCACCAAATTTTACTAAAGATAAAATCATTGCTCATGATTATCAAACAACAAGGGCATTTGCAGTGTCAAATTGTTAAGCATGCATGTTTCAAGAGAGATTAAAATTTCATAAGTTAAAAATGAGAAAAAGTAGAGTTCACAAATCAATTACTATCCCAATATATTCTTCATGTTCTCTCGTGATAAATCGAGCAAGGAATGTCTCAGAAGAGAGAGAAAATAATTTATATATAAGATGATCATTAATATGAAGAGAAAACTTCATCCCGCTAGTGAATTAAAAAAATTCACTATAATATGAAATGTTCGAAATGAGTATTACAAACCTCTCTTGTAGTTGGATATAATAATCACTTCTTATGGTGACCACTTAGTATGCTAATGAGTTATCATTCGAGCACACAACTAACTATCATCGAGCATAATACCTTTTGCATACATCCCATCCTCTATCCATAATCATTTGAAAGCAAGATGTCATGACCAAAGTATAAGTTTTAAATAACGTTATTTTTCCTGTTAAAATGCACTATTAGCATGAGTGAGCCCACATGGATGGCCATTTACTCTCAACTTATTCATGCATTTTGAATGTTCCATAATATATGGAGGAATTTAATTAAGATAGTTAAAATTATTTATTTTTTGATAGATGCAAATAACAATCGATCAATCTGATCACTTATGTGAGATTTAAATGAAAATCTAAGAGATGGAGCTAAGGAATTGATGCAGATCCATCTCCAAGAGGTAAAAATGCCTCCAAAACATACCTGAGACACATACACATACAATTTTTCAAAACTCAAGAAGCTTCAAACAATTTCCTTATCATTCTTTAATCCATACTATTTTTTTACAACATCATAATCTAACTTTTACTTCCCGTGTTATCTCTAAGAAAATCCCTAAAATGCCAAAAATTCCTTAAATACAAAAAAACTAAAAATTAAAACACCTTGGATGGACCCAAAATTTTGCATACAAACTATTCCTTCATAAATAAAGCCTTATACTAAATATTGGTTTATTCTGTTAAATGAAAAAAAAAAAGATATTAAAATTTCTAGAAAAAAACAAAAAAAAAAAAGGTTCAAGCCAATTTTAAACCACTAGGTAAAAGAATATGGCCCCAAAAATATGGTGAAATGACACCTCACTTTGTGAAAATGTTGGTCATGAAATATTACCACTCAAGCTATAACTCTTTGGAAAATTTCAAGCTAATCTTAAAGTCGATAAAAATTTATGGTCTCGTAAGTAATGCTCATGCATTAAGAATCTAAAATATATCTATAAAGAGGAAGAAATTGAGAGGTAGTGTAGGAGACTTCAAGATAACAATATAAAGCTATTATGTGAAAATCAATTTGACAAAAATGTATGAAAATTATAAACTATCATGCATTACTATTATTTCACAAGAGAAATACTAAACTTTTACATATTTCACCCTTTAAACTAGAGATATTGCACTTGAACTAAAATATAAATCATACATGAGATGCCCTTTGATTTGTAATCTTTATGTTATGATCATTATAAATAATGGTGGTAAAATATAATTATGAAAGGTGATTCCCATAAACTATTGAGAGATTTTTGTAAGTTAAATTTATAAATTATGGTAAACTTTTAAGTTAAAAGTAAATTCCATAATTTATGGTAAAACTTGTAATTCAAAGTAAACATGTGATGATGTAAAGGAGGAAGTACTTCCTCCTCTAAATATGGACCCTTCGCAACAAGATAGAAAGAATGATGCGGATTTGACGGTGATGGAAAAGAAACTTGTTCCCTTCCTTGTACTTTATTAGGGTCCCAATGTGTTGAGGATCATATTGAAGTTATGATTCCAATCCATAATATTGAAAATGAAAATCCAAATATGGAAAAGGATTGGACAATTGTGAGAAAGAAAAGAAAGGGACTATCTCTCCCCTTAAGATGCACTTAAGATCCAATGGGAAGGGGTCACAAAGATGAGATAGTTGTTGGTTTTGTTTTTGTTGTTAGTTTGATGTTCTTCTTTGTTTTGTTTCTTTGTGCCATTGGTAGAGGAAGACTCATTTGATCCTCATTTTCATATCTTTTCTCCATCTTATGTACGGGGTAGGGTCCCCTTAACCCTCCTTTACCTATAATAAAAAAAAAAGTAACCATGTGACATTAAAAATTATAGTTAAGATGACAAATATGTATATAAATAAAAATTAAATATTTATTTGATAAATATAAAAGATAATATAATTAAAATAAGAAATAACAAAAGGAATTAAAATATATAGTACTTGCATGTTAAAAGAAAAATACATAATCCACTAGACTTGAAATTTTACAAAAAAAAATGTCAAATATTATTTCCATCAGTATAAATATTTTAAAAATTATTATTTTAAAATATATATTTTTGATGTTATTTCTTGTAAATATAAATATGATTTATTAAACATAATTAAATAGATAATGATATTTGGTTTATATAGATATGATTTTATTCTTACTATAATTTTCAAATATTAACCCTATATTGTTTGAAGGAACTCACAAGTAGTTAACCATACTACTTAATATTTATAGCACATGATCATAATGTTGACAAAATATGTGGTTTTTCTATGAGGAATGTTTAGAGATATGACTTTTATTTAAATTTTTATATGTATAATTAAATGTTTGAATATAACTACAAAATAAATAAGGATGTCATTATAAATATCCTACAAAATATTTTTTTAATTGTGAAAATATTTTGAATTAGTTGTAGTAAAAGGATTTTGTAGTTTGTGATGCTACAATAAGCATATATTTTTTGTATGGGATTTCTATAGTATTTTCATTTTCATATTATATAAGTGATGCAGAGCATAATTTGTGGAGACCATAAACTATGATTCAACTATTGGATCGTCTTGACATTTTATAGGGTGGTAGATATATACTAAGTACTATGGTAGGGTCACTTTTCTTGGATGATTCTAGCCATTTTGGGACATTTTATGGGCCGATTCCTTCATCTAGTGGCCTAAAATTGGTTGTAAACATTTTTTTCACTTTTGACTAGGTCTTAGAAATTTAATAACTTTTGTTGAGCTTGTTAGAATAAGTACAAATTTTTGGGAGCCAAAATTTATGAAGGTGTATTTGGAACATAAATTTTGGTGCCCATCCGAGTTGTTTTTCTAGTAGGTAATTTTTGGCATTTTAGAGTTTTTTAGAGTAGATGTGAAATAAAAGGAGGATTGTGATGATGTAACATATTAGTGTGGATTCCAAAATGAGAAGAAATCTATTTTGAAACTTATATTTTTATTCGCAAAGTTGTTTGTGTTTGGTTTGGAGGTATTTCAACCATTTGTAGCTAGATTAACATCAATCGGTATAAGAGCAGGATTTTTATCTTACAAGAATAGTTAAGGTAACATATTATATTTATCTATGTAATTTTTAACACTATTTTATATAAGCATGGCTAGCAGAGGAGGGGAGGTTATGCCCAGATGAATAGAAATATGCGGGAGCTACATGACAAGTTGATGAGCTCATAGTAGAAGTTACCGCCTTTCAAGGAGACATGCAAATGGGGATGCAGAACAGATAGTGATACTGAAAAAGTACCTCCATTAATGAATGAAGGAGGAGATGAAGAAGAAATTGAGAGACATGAAGACACCTTAAATGAGATACCATTTGATGAGAAATTGATCCAAGCTTTAAAGGGAAAGAATGATGACATAAAGATTAATGTTCATAATTATAGTGGAGGGTTACGACCAAAGGAGTTGATTGATCGTCAATCGCATGGAAAATTTCTTTGAGTGGAAAACCCTTTAAGAGGAGAAGAAGGTTAAGTTTGCATGTACTAAGTTGGCTAGACATGCATTTATCTTGTGAGATCACGTGAAAAATTAAAGACAAAGGAATGGAAAGGGAAAGATCCAAAATTGGAATAAAATGGTAAAGAAGCTGAAATAAACGTTTATTCCTATAGATTATGTTCAAAAAATATTTGAAGTTTCCAAAACCTAAGACAAAAGGATCTAAGAATTAAGGACTATACCGATGAATTTTACAATTTGTCAATTAGGGTGGAACATGGAGAGTTTGAAGAATAGAAGGATACAAGGTATATAAATGGGTTGAGTTACACCATACAAGATGAACTGAGTATGCTCTGGATCCATAGCCTGGATGATGCTTATCAACTCACATTAAAGGAAGAATAAAATAACAAGAGGAATAATTTTAGAAGAGGTGTGAAGAGAGGGCCATCATCATATCCAATGAGAGGTAGAGGTAGATTTGAATCTACAAAAGGTGAATCCTCTAATGCAGAAGGGCATGAAGATTTTGGTCAAAGCCGTGGTAACTACCAAATAGGTAGGGGGTTTCATAGGGGAAGAAGTTATAATGGAGGAAAAGGCTGGAATAACCCCAAACGCAATATGCATGTTACGAGATGTGGTGGAGAGGGACACAAATATTTTGAGTGTCCAAACTATCCTAAACATGATACATATTAAGGAGAACAAGCATGAGTAATTATAGTTCAAGTGAAGAATAAGAAGAAGAAATGGAGGTTATTACGTAACTGGGTGAAACCCTCATGATACGGAGGATGATGATTTGCCAAAGGTACGATAAATAATGAGATGTTGTTAGTGTTGATTCGTGGCTGCAGAAAAATATATTCTTAATAAGATGCACCGTTGGAGGAAAGGTATGTAAAATTATTATTGATGGTGGTAGTTATGAAAATATGGTTTCAACTGTGATGGTTGGTAAAATCAATCTAAAATATGAAAAGCACCCATATCCCTATTATATATCATGGTTCTACAAAGGAAATGAGGTAACCATAGATAAAAGATGCCTTATGAAGTTTTCAATTAGGAATACCTAAAAGGATGAGGTGCGGTATGATGTTATCCCAATGGATTCATGCCATATATAACTAGGGAGGCCTTGACAATACGATAGAAAGGTTACACTTGATGGAGGGAAAATACGTATACTTTTGGAAGGATGGTGTAAAGGTGGTCTTATTACCCTTCGAGGAAAAACGGGAAGAATGAGGGCTTATTGGATACAAAAAGAGTTTGTTATAGAAATGAAGGAAGTTGGCTAGTGTTATACATTGATGTCAATGAAGGTGGAAATAAAAGAATTTAATATATTTGTTGCTATGGAAAAGGTACTAAAAGAATAAAAATATGTCATACCAAATGAGCTACATATGGGTTACCTCAAAATTGAGATATACAACACCATATTTATTTGATCCCATGATCATCCCTTCCAAACCAAGAAGCCTATCAGATGAGTTTGACACAGAGTGAATATTTGAATAGACAAGTGATAGATCTAATCTAGAAAGGGTTAGTGATAGAAAGCATGAGTCCATGTGCAACTCTAGTGCTATTGAATCCAAAAAAATGGACATTGAAGAATGTGTGTAGATAGTAGGGCTATAAATAAGATCACAATTAAGTATTTGTTCCCAATTTAAATATTGGATGGTATGATGGATCTACAAGGGGAGCTTGATATTTTAGCAAGATTGACTGTGGAGTGGGTACTACCAAATCCGAATCCATGAAGGGGATGAATGGAAAATAACTTTCAAAACAAAAGATGGATTATATGAGTGGATGGTGATGCCATTTGGGTTATCTAGGTCTAGTACATTCATAAGGTTGATGAATAGAGTACTTCGAGAATACAATGGTACTTTTTTTTTGTTGTCTATTTTGATGATATTATGATATTCAAGTAAGATAATAGAAGAAAACTTGTTACATCTGAAATTGGTGTTAGAATTGTTATGTAAAGAAAGTCTATATGAAAACTTAAAGAAGTGTTGATTACTTCATAAGAGTCTTGTTTTTGGGGTTTGTCATATCATAGGATGGATTGAGGATGGATGAGGAAAATATAAAGGCAATTTTGAATGGCCTATTCCAAGGAATGTGACAAAGATTCGTAGTTTTGATGGATTTGTAACTTTTTATAGGAAGTTAATCAAGAATTTCAGTAGCATTGTTGCACCCATAACAAAGTCTACAAAAGGAGGCAATTCATATGGACTAAGATAGCAACATATAGTTTGGAAGATCTCAACATCTTCAAGGTTGACTATGATGCTTGACATGTGGGGTCAGAGCTTTACTAATTCAAAAAGGACGTCCGGTAGTATTTTTAGTGAAAATATAGATGAAGTTAGGAGGAAATATTCCACTTATGATGTGGAATTTTATGTTATTGTTCAGGCATTAAGGAACTGGAGACATTACTTGGTAGCTAAGGAATTTGTACTCTTCACTAACCATGAAGCCTTGAGGTATGTAAACACCTTGAATATACTAAATAGTAGGCATGAAAAATGGGTTTCGTTTTTGCAAGAATACACTTTTGTCTTAAAGCATATGGCGGATAAGTAGAATCAAGTTGTTGATGCCTTGAGTAGGTGTGTAGCACTTTTTACAACAATGGAAAATGAAGTAGTAGGGTTTGAGGCAGTTAAGGAATTATATGAAGGTGATCAAGATTTTGGTGATTTTGTGAGACAACATATAAGGACCCTACGGTAGAGGTAGTTGTTCTTGATTAGTTGATGTGAGATGGTTATTTATTGAGGGGAAACAATTGTGCATCCCTATTGGTTGAATGACATAAAATATTATAAGAAAATTACATAGTAGGAATTTGGATGGACACTTTGGTATAAGTAATACAATTTATCTTGTGTAGAAAAGTATTATTTGCCAAAGGTAAAGAGGGACATACATAGGACCGTATCAAGATGTAGAGTATGCTAAATGGCTAAGGGTCATGCACATAATACTAGGTTGTATATTCCATTACCTCGTCCCTACAGGCCATGGGTTAATTTGAGTATGGATTTCCTATTAGGACTTCTGAACACACAACAAGGAAATGATTCTATATTTGTTGTGGTTGATAGATTCTCTAATATGACACATTTCATTCCTTGTAACATAACTAATTATGCTTCCAGAGTTACAGATTTTTTTTTAGAAGTGGTTAGATGACATTGAGTTCTAAGAACAATCACTTCAGATCGGGACATGAAGTTTTTGAGTCACTTTTGGAAGACTTTGTGGATGAAAATGGGGACACATCTGCAGTTCAAGAGTGCATATCACTCCCATAATTATGGGCATATGGAAGTAATGAACAAAATCTTAGGAAATATCCTATGTTGTATAGTTGGAGAAAAGCCAAAACAATGGGACTTAAATTTACCACAAGCTGAGTTTTCCTATAATAGCTTGGTAAACTTGTCAATAGGGAGGTCTTCTTTCTACATTGTATATGGTAGGAATCCCAAGGGGGTCCTAGATCTGATTATTTTACCCAGTGAAGATAAAACTAGTGATGATGCAGAAGCATTTGTAGAACACATTCTACAGCTGCATGATGAAGTGAGGGAAAAGATGAAAGTGAGTAATGCACAATATAAAGTAACTACAGATGCAGTAGGAGATTAATTATATTCAAAGAAGGATATATGGTGATGGTTCATCTTAGAAAGGAGATTTTTCCAAAAGGGACATATAATAAACTCAAGTATAAGAAGATTGGGTCATGTAGGATTCTAAAGAAAATGAGTGATAATGCTTACAAGGTGGAACCACTGACAAGTTTTCAATCTCAACAATTTTTAATGTTTCGACTTATATAAGTTTCAAGGTTATGATGAAAATGTTTCAAAGGAGGAAGAAATAAACTGGGAGTAAGAATGTCGAAGAATAAAAAGAAAAGAGTAATGCGTGTCTTGGACCAAAAGATAGTCACTACTAGACATGTGAGCTAAAACAAATATTTGGTACAGTGGAAAGGTTTGTAGCAAGAATAAAATACTTGGATTCATAAGTGGGAATTGAAGAAGATTTATAGTGCAAAATTAGATGAATTCCGTTAATTGAATTTGCAGGAGTTGAATTCTTTTCAACCATAAGAGAATGATGTAGGAGCATAACTTGTGGAGACCATATCTTTGATCCAACCGTTGGATCGTCTTGAAATTTTACAGAGTGGTAGATGTACATTAGTAGATGCGAGGGTCAACTTTTTTTAGAGGTTGTGTCCGTTTCAGCGCATTTTTTGGGCTGAATTCCTTCATCTAGTGGCTTAAAATTGGCTTCGAATGTTTTTTTTCGCTTTTGACTAGGTCTTAGAAGTTTAATAACTTTTGTTGTGCTTATTAGAATAAGTCAAAATTTTGTGCGAACCTTAATTTATGAAGGCATATTTGGCACACAAATTTTGGGGCCCATCGAGTTGTTTTGCTAGTAGGTAATTTTTGGCATTTTAGGGTTTTTTGGCATTTTAGGGTTTTTAGAGTAGACGTGAAATAAAAGGAGGATTGTAATGATGTAAAATATTAGTGTGGATTTCAGAATGAGAAGAAAGTTATTTTGAAACTTCTGGTTTTTATTTGCAAAGTTGTTTATGTGTGTTTTGGAGGTATTTCAACCTCTTGTCAGAAATTTGGATTCGCATCAATAAGTTTTGATAAAATATATTAAAGTTGTCATTTTTTGATAATGTAACATTTCAATATGGAATTTATGTATTTATATAATTAAAAAAAAAAATTCTAATATTTTACAAGTGTTACAAGTAATTATAATGGGTGATTTTATGAAAAAATAATAATTTTAATTTTCAAAAAATTGTGAATTTTCTATTACGAATGATTGGATATGTGAATTAACTACAAATTATTATGATTATATTTGAATTATGAAACATTTACAATACATAAAAATGAGTAACAAAATTATTGTAGGGATGTCTCAAATATTCAACGATTCTCTTAAATTGTAGAAATTTTGTGAACTTAGCATAATAAAAAGCTTATTTGTTGTAATGCTCATAACTACATATATAACTAAACATTACTGTGTACCTCAAAGCGGAAACCATAAATTTTTAAATGGAAAGATGAATGTTAGAAACAAATGGATTGAGAACCTCTATTTCTATTAGAAACAATATAGAATCAAAGACTCACTAATGCATTTGAAAATATAAATGCGTATAAAACATGGTGTGAAAATAAGCCTAATGTAACCAATCATGTCAAATGTTTTATTTGTTTAACATAATGTAGTTAAAAAGAAAACAAAGAAGTAATATCCAAAGCTTGAATCTTACTTTTTTGTTGGATATATTGAAAAAAAAAAAAACCTTATTTACTTTATAATCCCGTCAGTGAAGACATTCTTTTCTTTTAAAGGATGTAATTTTTTTATGAACGGGGATGTCAGCTAATGAAAAGGACCATGTTAAGAAATCTATTTATTATGGTGGTATTTGTTATGCTATTTCTAATGAGAATCCCATAAGTATTTTAGTTGTAAGGACCAGCAAGCCCTTCATATAGGTCTTTTATTCCAGGTGCAACTCCAACATCAAGTACAGGAAAATTTTAAATCTTAGTGAAATCCATTAAACGAGTAAATAAATTACAATGATTCAAGCAAGTAAAAAGCATTAAAAAGATCCAAGAAGTGCGGTGGTAAATTTTGATGCACTTCAACATGATTTTTCAGATCATCGTATTTTAAAAATGTATGTACCAATGATGTTTGGGTGAAATCAATGCAAGAAGAAACAGATTCCATTCATAGGAATGATACTTCGGAGCTTCCACAATTCCATGAGACAAGCACTGTATTGGACTAAATGGGTCTACATGAATAGGTATAATAGTAATGGTAGCATTAAATGACGTATTATATGTTTTAATAGGATTCTTTCGGAAAGATATAATATATATTATGGAAAAAACTTTTCATTAGTGGTAATATAGGATACCATTAGAATGGTAATTTCACCAGAAGCTAAAACGAGATTGAACATACATCACATGGACACATGCGAACTGTTCTTTTAATGAGTACTGAAAAGAGGAATTCTATGTACAATAGACATATGGTTTTGAAGTTCAAGGTAAATAATAAACTTATAAGTTGAATAAGGATTTCTATGGCCTCATGCAAGCACCGAGAGCATGGTAATCCTAAATTGATGAATATATTTAGCAACATGGATTCAAGATAAGAAAGTGTTAGTCTAATATTAACTACTAAAAGGAAGCTAATGATATCAAAATTTCTCTTACTTTTATTTAAATTTTTAAGTTATTTGAAATTTAAATATGAAGACGTAATATAAAATCTAGAGTTTTACTCTAATTTCAATATTCCTACATTTTATTATGATAATCCATAGAGAATGTACACAAATACCTAATCTTAAATTATATAAGGATAATCATATCACTTAACACAATATAAATATGATAGTAAGTTTGAGTATAGATATCTCAAATACATCTATCTAACATACACCGAGAGATATCAATCACGAACCACCTATTTAATTATGTAAGTGTAGTATAAATATACCAAAAATTATGAGTTAAAAATAAATATAATATAATAAGGATATTATAATAAATTTATCTATATGAAATACATCGTAGTTATAAATTTCAAGGTTCTTAGGGTTGATTTTTTACATGCCTCTTTAATCAACAATTTCATTACATTTTTATTAATTTCTTGTTGACTTGTCCAAATGGAATAATTTAACTATGCGATTATCAGAAATATTTATTCAATAAAAAACACCCAACATTACTACATGGCCAAGATATTACTATTTTTTGATTGAATTCTCTAAGAAAATAGAAATAAAATTATTTAAGTGACAGTCTAATAGAAGTCAAATTTTTTGAATGAACTATCATACGACGGTCAAATGAACGCTAAATTTAATGTCAAGAACAAAAGTGAACAACATACTCCATTACAATCTTGCATGCCATAGTAAGATGCCCCTCGGCATAATTAATAGTTTCAGTTATGGTTTATAAAGAAGCAAACATTCTTTGATCTCAAAATTTATGACAATGGGCTTAAAATTGCAAGGAGTTGTGAAGATCATCTTCAAGCTATCTACTCGAATTTGGTGATATGTAATTGAGTACATGAAAGGTTCATTTGGTAGGAAAATAATTGTGTTTGATCATTTTTAGGCATAAACAATGTGTGCTATGGGGTTTAACTTATAATATGATTCTTGTACTTATTTCTCATAGGTATTAGGATACGTTTCCCATATCTCAATCTCTACAATGATGATTTTATAGAAATGCATATTTATTCTCATCTCTTTGACCTAAAAGGGGTTAGTTGACCTAATAAATAACGGTGCATTAAATTTTATATACGAATGATTATAATCATTTGCCACTTTACCAATCCTAAGATGAATAAGGAAGATAATGCATTTAGAAAGATAAACAATGCAAGTTCAAGAAAAAAAAATTATTCCTACATATAGATTTATCTATCAAACCTATCTTATGAAAGAGGGCTTGAAGATCTCTCGTAATGGAATGCACATTGACAAAGTTGCATTCAAACTATAACACAAAATTACTCTAAGTGATTAGCAAGCAAAACATGAACTCAAGGAACTTGTGAATGAAAATAAAAAATGGTCTAATCATTCTCATAGATCAAAAAGGAAAGTGAAAATTATGAATGATGTGTAACTCACATGCCTGGAATAATCATACCTCCATAAGGGAGAAATTAGTTGTAATTTGGAAATAGAATGTAACTCATGTATGACACATATGACAAGTATGACAATAATAGGTTCTATGACAAGATCTCTTATATATCATATAACTTCTATAAGACATATGACTCACCAAAGTGAGATAACTCATCGTGTTTAAGGTGGAGATTACCCAATAAACTAATAAATGTAAAAAATAACCCCTCACACCAATACCCCTATTCATCAAGGGTTAGGTAGAGGCATGGCAAGTTAGAAAGACAAAGAGGACTCCCATAGAAAAACTAAGAAACATGTGTCATATGGGTCCCAACAATAAGGCCTAATAAGGTACGCATATACAGAATGCAATTTTTCTAGAAGAAGTTGAGAAGAGGACTAAAATTTTTGAAGAACATGAGAGGTGCATAGTAGACATCACCCCAAGAAGAGAAAACAAGTGAATAAACTTGGATTTACTGAAAGGTTTTGTAAAAATATCGGCAACATGATCTAAAGTCTAAAATATTGCAAATAAATGATGTCTCTTTCAATCAAATATCACATAAAGTTCATGCGTGTATCTTAGTGTGCTTCTTAATGATGTTGAACTGAATTTTGGTAAATAGAGATAGTGCTAAGGTTGTCACAATAGATGATGGTAGGTCACTAAAACTAAATAAAAAATCTATCAAAATCCGTTGTAATCAAATAGTTTCAATGGCAAATAGTTAATTGCACCCTTGTATTCCAACTAAAAAGACCCAAACCAAGAGAAAAATTGTATCCAAAGATAGGAATTATGATGGTTGAGATCCTTGTTCCAATCAAAATATATTAATCCAACTAAATATATTTTTTTCATCCCAAGTAATGAATTATATCATTATATGTTCTCTATTATAGTTAAGGATATGCTTAGATTCTTTTTAGTGTACCTCACAAGGATCCTACATGTATCTAGAGATGATTGTTGGGGTTAGACCACTGGTCAGTATAGATAATATATCATATCTAAGCATACATGCAATAAAACCAGATATTCTACCAGAAGAAATATACAAAATAAGAGATATAAATCAACACCATATTTAACATGGTTCACTCAGTGTGGGCTACATCCACCAAGAAACAATCCAATCTATTATCCAAAGCTTTTAGAAGATATACAATCTTCCACACCTCTCATTGTGTACAATAATTTCTCTCTCAAGCTTCTCCTTATTCTTCAAGAATTATCTCTCGACAATTATTTTCATAATAATCATTAACTCTATCTTATAACCCTAGCTTTTTAGCTTATAAATACCTTATACAAACTTAGGGCACTTAGCCATGCAATTACAATCAATGGATTTGCTTTAATACTAAAACTAGATCTAATTCCTATGAGTTACATAATACACTCAAACACAAGTAATCGATGCCGGTTATCCCTAACCGATGATGGTTCCTACTTTCCGACCGATGCCGCCATAGGTGATTGATGTCATCCCCCATAATAGATGTCAGTTATTGTGTTTTCCAGTAAGTCAATATAGCATGCTAAACTAAAGTAATTGATCTCCACATCTCAACAGATCCTACTTGGAGATAAATTACCGCACTATACCCGTACAACATCATTATTGGATCATTTCCTTATATTTCTTTCTTTCGCTTTCAAGTCTCAAACTTGAAGACCAATAGAAGTGGAGTGTAGCTCCAACTTGTCTTTTATTGATGGCTTCGTTAGCATATCTGAAGGGTTTTCACATGTATGAATTTTCTCTAGTTTCAGCTGCTCATTATCTAATACTTGTCGTATGAAGTGATATCTCAACTGAATGTATTTCATTCTAGAATGAAACACTGAATTCTTTTTCAAATAAATTGCACTTTGAATGTCACTGAATAATTTGCAATCATCTTTCTTCTTTCCCAACTCTTCCATGAACCTGCTCATCCATATCATCTCTTTACTAGCCTTTGTAGCTACAACATACTCTGCTTTTGTAGTAGAAAAAGCCACAAAATTTTACAATCTCAATATCCAGCTAACTACCGTCCCACCTACTATGAAAATATATCCAATAGTGCTCCTTCTAACATCCATATTTCTAGCCATATCCGAATCAACATAGCCACATAAAGAAATATCTTAACCTACATAGCATAATTGCATGTTATATGTCCCTCTCAAATACCCGAGTATCTATTAGAATGCTTTCCAATGCTCTTTACTTGGATTTTCCATAAATCTACTCACAACTCCCACTGCCTTTGCAATGTCTGGTCTTGTAAAAACCATAGCATACATGAAACTCCCAACTACTAAAGAATATGGTACTCGTGTCATGTATTTGACCTCCTCATGTGATGAAGGACATTGATTTTTGCTAAATTTGAAGTGTCCAACCATAGGTGTACCGATAGGTTTTGAATTTTACATTTTAAACCTTTCTAACACCTTGTAAATATAATCCTTATAAGACAAACACAATTTCTTGTTCTTCTTGTCTCTATGTATTTTCATGCCAAGGATTATTTTTACAGCTTCTAAATCTTGCATAGCAAATGTGTGAGCTAGCTTTCCCTTAAGATCACTAATTTCCTACATATTAGATCCGTAATAAGCATATCATCCACATAGAGTAACAAAATAATATAGCTCCCATTTTCAAGCTTCTTGAAATAAACACAATGGTCAAATTCACATCTCAAGCAACCATGCTCATGCATGAAACTATCAAACCTCATATACCATTTTCTTGGAGCTTACTTGAGTTCATATAGGCTCTTTTTTAACCTACACACTAATTTTTCCTTACCCTTGACTTCATACCCAAGAACTACCGCATATAAATATTTTCATCTAAATCACCATGAAGGAAAGCCATCCTCACATCTAGTTGCTCTAAATGAAAATCATCTACTCCAACTAAACTCAATACAAGACGAATAGAATTCAATTTTACAACAGAGAAAATATTTCACCAAATTCAATACCTACTTTCTATGCAAATCCCTTTACTACAAGCCTTTCCTTATACCTTTTTGTCCACCCTCTTCTTCCCTAATCATGTAACCCATTTGTTTCGTAATGTCCTCTTTTTCTTTGGCAACTTAACTAAATCCCAAGTCTGGTTTTATTTTAAGGAGTCCATCTCCTCATCCATGTCATGCCCCCACTATATGTGGGTCTCATCATGCATTGTTTCTTCAAAAAAATTGGTTCACCATCATCAGTCAATAATAAATAAGATAAAGAAGGTGTAAATATTTCTAGATATTTACTTACGCTTTGTGACCTTCTCACTAGAGTTTGGGGTACCAAAGGCTCATTCTAGATTTCCTGGACATTTGTTTCCAATTCTGATAATGACTGACGCTGGTCACCTACAACCTACACCGGTTCTCGCTAACCAAAGATGTCGGTTTTGATCTTCAGTAATCTATACCAATTTAGCCGACTAATTTTGGGTCGGGTCAATCAACACCGGTTACTGTGTAACCCTATACGTATGAGTTTTAAATCTGAGAGTTCATTTTCATTCACAAAATTCTCAACCGGTTCATCCTTGGGTACCAAAATTTGATCCATGTACATTCTCTTTTTATTCCATTCAATGTCACGACTCCTAATAATTTTAGAATTATCTAAATCCCAAAAATGGAATCCAAAATCACCAGATCCATAACCAATGAAATTGCATCTCTTGGATTTTTCATCCAACTTTTTTCTATTTTCCTTATCAATATGCACAAAAATTCTAAACCAAAAACTTTAAGAAAAGAAATATCTACCTTTTTTTGGTCCAAGCTTCCTCTGGTATTCCTCCAATAAGTAAACTTGAAGGCCCACGATTAATCAAATAAACCATTGTATTAACTATTTCTACCCAAATCTACAAGGTAAATCAACATGTATCCTCATACTTCTAACACGTTCCATGATTATCCTATCCATTTTTTTGTAACACCATTCTCTTTTGGTGTTCTTATAACCATCCTTTTCTACTTATTCCATTCACTGAACAATAATCATTGAAATCTTTGCTATAATATTCACCACCATTTTAAGATTTAAAGCACTTTAACTTTTAATTTGATTCATTCTCAACAAGGATTTCCATCTTTTAAAAGTCTCAAAAACATCATATTTATGTTTAATACAATAAAATCATACCTTTCTTATAGCATCATCAATGAAAGTAACATAATACTAGGATCCTCATGAGAAGCTACCTTAGCTGGTTCCCACACATCTGAGTGTACAGGCTCTAATTTTTGTTGCTTCTTAGTTGCCCTAACTTTGAGAAATATCACTCTCTTTTGATTTCCAAAGATACAATGCTCACGAAATCAATATCTCAATCTTTCAAATTTGATAACTTACCCTTAGCCTTTAAGATCTGCATTCATTTTTTACTCATATGGCCCAACCGATTATGCCACATACATGCATCGAATCTGAAGTAAATAATACAAAAATGAATGTAACATAGGTAGATAAATATAACGTTCCTACCTTATTGCCTCTTGCCATAAAGAAAAGTGCCCTTGGTGACTTTCCAAGATTATGTTGTGAATATAACCATGCAACCAGTTTCACCTAGTTTCTCTGAGAAATAAGATTGCTCTCGAGGCTTGGTACATGGCTCACATCTTTCAATACTCATGTATTTACATTCTACAATTTTAGATGAACTTCCCCTTTACCAGTAATACTTTAAGGTTCATCATCACCCAAATAAACATGCCCAAAATTACCCTAGACATAATTTCTGAAATAACCCTTATTAGGGGTTGCATGGAAAGAAGCTCCTGAATCTAAAACCCAAGATTCTATTATATTATCCAAATAAATAATAAGATCATCTTCCATTACCTCTTCTGTATTTTCCTCTTTATTTGACTTTTTACTTTGTCTGGTGTTAGTTCTCTCTATCCTTTGACCAAAAATATTTCTTTGCATTTTCTTTCTTTCCACAATTCTAATAGATAATTCTCTTACCTCTAAATTTAGATCTGCCATTCCTTGACATTGATTTACCATTATTCTTACTCTTGGATCTCTCCTTCTTCCTTCCTCTACTTTCTACATTCAAAGCATCCCCAGATGATGATTCCTTTGTAATTTTTTTACAAATTTCTTCATTCAAAATTATACTAACCACATCATCAAACTTCAAAATATTATTAATAGATGTTGTATTACTAACAACCATTATCAAGTTATCCCAACTATCGGAAAAGAAAATAATAATAAGAGTAATTTCACTTCATCATCAAACGAAATATCAACCAATTTTAACTAATTTATAATAGATCAGAAATAATTCAAATGACAAGATGCAAATCCACCTTCATGCATCTTCGAACTAAATAATTTCTTCACCAAATAAAATCTATTTGAAGAACAAGTTTTTTTCATATAAATTAGCAATATATTTCATTAACTCTCACTGTAGATGTCACTTCTATAATATTAGAAGCCAAAGATGTTATGCCAAGGCTCAATCTTATAGATCCCAAATCCTTTATGTCAAGAATCTTCCATTATTCATATTAGTAATCTTCGTAGGTCTAGAATTTTCATCTAAGGGTAAGTACAAATATATTTGATACAAATAATCCTCAATCCGCATCTTCCATGATTGATCATTTCAGCCATCAAAATTATCTACCTTGTATTTTTTTTTTTTCATTGTTATAGCTCCACTCAATCAAAAACCCTCTCGTGAGTAAATATGTCAACACACAAAACCCTCAAAAAATCTCTAATAGTAGTTGTTAGGGTTAGCACAAGTTGTATGGATAATATATCGATCTAAGCATAGTTGTAATAAGATAAAATATTCTACAAGAAGAAATATACAAAATAAGATATATAAGTCAACACCAAATTTAACGTGGTTCACCCAATGTGGGCTACATGCACCAAGACACAAGAAAATCTATTATCCAAATGTTCAAAAGTTATACAATGAAGATTTACAATCTTTCTTTCAAACCTCTCACAATGTACAATATTTCTTTCTCTAAATCTTCTCCATTTTCTCCAAGAATTATCTATCATAATTATTTTCACAATAATCATTAACTCTCCCTCTTCTAAACGCTATATTTTAGCTTATAAAAACCTTATACAAACTTAGGAAACTTAGCCATGCAATTACAATCAATAGATCTACTTTAATACTAAAATTAGATCTAATTCCTATAAGTTAAATAAAACACTCATGCACAGGTAACCGATGTGGGTTAGCCTTAACCGATGATGGTTCCTACTTGCCTAACCGATGTCACCATAGTGCAACCGATGTCATTCCCTTCATAATCGATGTTAGTTATTATGTTTTCCAGCAAGTTAATATAACATGCTAAACTGAAGTAATTCAGCTCCACATCTCAACAATGATGAAAACAAAAATGAAATATCTAGCCTGGTATGAGCTATGTAGATCAAGATCCCCACCAATTGGCGATAAGTGGTACCATCAACCAAGGGATTAGATAAATTTACTACTAACTTGACTCCAAAAATTAAGGGAGTGGGAGATGTCTTATAATCAGACATGTTAAACATAGAAATAAAATCAAGGGCATACTTGGGATGAGAAATAATGATCCCCAAGTCAAATTTACAAGTACTTCTAATCCTAAGGAAATAATGAAACAAACCCAATTCAATCATAAAGAACATCTTTGCTCAACAAAATTCTTCATGAAATCAATGATATAGGAAGATCTACCCATAATCAGCAGCTAATTGACATAAAAAAACCAAGATAAACATGAAATCATCTTTCCTTAAAACGTAAAATTTTGGGTTACAGTGACACCTAGTGAACCATGATGTGAGAAGAAAGGAGGCCATCTTACAAAACCAATCTTGAGGGAATTTTTTAATATAGAAACAATCTTATTTCTCTTAGTGAGGGATAAATATTTGACATAACCTAAAGGATTTTCTATAAATATTTATTCCTCTAGGAGTCCCCATTATAAAAGGATCTCTTCACATCCATTTGATGACCATCCCATATATTAGTGGAGACTATGGCTAGGGTCAGTATAATAGAATTCATATTTGTAATGGGAGCAAAAGGTCTATGAATATTTAAGCCTAAGAACTTGGGAGAAACTTTAGCTATAAGTCACGCTTTATAATTTTCGATGTTCTTATCGACACCATACTTGGTTCGATATATCAACTTACATCGAACCAATTTTCTTACCTTATGAAGAGTGATGAGATCCCAAGTATGATTCTTCATGAGAGAGGAATATTCCTCTTATATACTACAATCCCACTCAGAATGTCATAAGCCTTTCAAAAATATCAAGGGTCGAAAGTGGAGATGAAGAAGGAATCAACCCCATAAAAATGTAAATGATTTTTTCTCTCATCTAAAGGATCCCTACATCCAATCTTAAACTTTCAAAGTTCTTCCTAGACCCACAAGGATTAGTAGGAATTCAAATCTTGAAATCAAAGTCGAATCATCACATGAGTGAGATGGTCATTATTCTCATCATGACTATTGTTAGAATAAGTATATCGGAGTGAAAGAAATGGGAGAACTATGAGGATAAAGATTGGGAGGCTCAAAAAAATCATCATAAAGTCTCAATCATCATCAAAGAAGGGAAAATGGTCCTTAATGGGTGGAGAAGTGGAAGTAAGAGATTTAATATTGGAATTTCACACTTTTCAATATAGAGATGATGAGTGGTAGGGTTCAAAATTATACATCCCTTCAAACTTTTGGGATACCTAATAAAGATACAAGGTTTGGATTGTGGTCCCAAAGCCTTACAATTATTTTTTTGTATATGAGCCATGAAATTTGAACTGAAGACACAAAATTTTTCAACATCAATTTTTCATCCATACCAAGGAAGAAAGGGAGTCATCCCTTTTACTACTTTGTATAAATTTTGGTTATGAATGTAACATACAAATTTCATGGCTTTAGCTTAATACTATGGAGAAAGGGATTTAGAATGAACCATGCAAGTGGATCTCCTCAAGAGTTCTATTGTTTCTTTCTGTAACTTCATTTTACAAAGGTCTGCAAGCAATTGTATGTTGCAAAGTAATCCTTTTAAGAGGTGCATAAATCATTGAACATGTTGCTCACATGCTTGCCTCCATTTTCAGCTCTAAGAACCTTGATAGACCTTGCATATAATTTCTACGTGAGAGCCTTAAGCCTTAAAAGTGATCAAAGACTTCATATTTATGTTTTATAAAGTAAACCCATGTATAGCATGAAAAAATTAGCAATGAAGGTAATTATATAAGGAAACCTAGTGAAAAAAGGAGTCAAAAAGGGAAACAAATGTCACTATGAGAAAGATTAGGGATGAAAGACCTCTAAGATTTTACCTTGCCAATTTTTTTCTTGTGTTGGTGGTTCCCATGTGTATAACCATCATAATCACCCTTCAAAACATGACTATAGGTATCTCATTCACCATCTCATAATGTCTCGATTGTTCAAGGTAACGATAGTTTAAATGTACAACATGTTCAAAGGAACCTACTAATCTCATTTGCATGAGTAAGTAGGAAGTGAGAGAAGAGTTAGGAGAAAAGTAGGATATGAATTGTTCAATTGGGAAGTGATCCACTTTTCCTACACCACCCCATAAAGAGGAAATTTCATTCTAAAAGTATAAGATCTCTATTGATCACCAAGTTAGGATTAAATTCCACTTGAACTCCATCACCAATACATGTTATTTGGTAAATTGGTAGATGATTGTAGAGATATTTTAAATACTTAGAACATTTTTAAAGGTTCCACCATCTACTTCTATCTGATCCACTACTAGAAATCAAGAGATATGTCATCACCCAATGTCTTTTGGAGATACCACATGGTTGAATGTCGAAAACTAAAAAAATTTAAGAACCCATGTGGTGCGAGACAACGTAATCTATAACCCCTTCAAATGACGGAGAAATTTTTGTATGAGCTCTTTTCCTTTCTTATTTTCATACATGATATCCTTTCCCTTAAAAGACTTTAGTTTCATAACAATTTTCTTGATATACTTTGGAAAACCTATATTATTTATCTCTAGTAAATGAGTAAGGTGATCAATTTTTCTCTCGATGCATCGATGATCTTCATGCCATGACTTATTGAAATAGGAACACTTACATTGTCACACTATTATGTAATTTAGCAATTACTTTTTCTATCGTTATGATCATGGTTGATGATTTAATAATTAAAAATGGACTTAATAGTTGTATATATGCTATTATACGCCATAAACTATATGTGCACACACACACACACACACACACACACACACACACACAAATACTTACATACATGCACATATAAGGACATATGTGTATGTATAATTTTGTACATCATGCAATTGATTTATTTTATTAAGTCATCCTCTGATTTCATTGAATATACAATTTTGATATTTAGAAATTGAAGGATTATCATTTTCTTGTTAAAATTTCTATGTGATAATAACTCGATATAACCATGTTATTGATTGAGAGTATTATGGAACTTATTTATTATAGAAATGTTGTCATTTTTGTGTGATGTTTTCACTATACACTAAATTGAAAAATGATAGTAATGTTTGGTTATTATTTTTATTGGTATAGCAGCAGATTTACACAATAAAACAATAGATTTCTTCTTAATATTAATCATGCTAATACAATGGCTATTATATAGCCAGGAATGTTGTTGAACAACTTCCTATAAAATAGGAAGTATACAAAACAATAACCTTCCCGTACTAATATATTGTTATACATTTGTTATAACAATATAAACATACTAACCAATAATAATAAACTAACAACCATGTGAATACTAATTCCTAACATTCCCCCCCTTAGTGTTTACATGGTAGAAAAACATCCACACACTCAACTGCAATATGCTCACCCCTGTGGCATGTCCAACTCTGTGACTCATGACCTTGATCCAAAAGAAAGGCTCTCTCCTTCCATGGTTTTAAACGAAGCTTACCACAAACCTTGATGTGACGGGAACTTCATCAACTGTCCACCTCGTGTGGTTTTCTGGATCCTCCCACAAACCCTTTCAAGATCCATGAACTGACTTACTCTGGTGCTATTGTTCATCACTATGCTTATACATCAGGGAATTATGTAGGAAACACAACATGCATATCTCAAAACTGCACAATAGAAGATATAATGAAAAAATTTCACATTACTTCCTATAAGAATCGTAATGTTCTTAATTTTAGTCTCGTCATTGATCGCTGCCACTCGATCTCAAACAAAGCATAGAAAAGCGCCATCGCTAATGGAAGATTTCCTTGACTAAGTCATTTCGGGTGCAGAATGGGAATGGAACATTGGTATGTATTCCCCCCCACAATGTGAAATTCCAAATAAGAAATCAGAAAGGGAAAAATGTATTGTGTTGTATCATACTAATTGGATCTTGCTGTCTTGATCTTGCTGCACATGATCACCATTGCCAATGAATGTATTATTCATGACCGATCATCTTCCAAGACAAGTACAGCGATCGAGAGGATCTCCGTAGTTTTCTTCTCTCTTATACAATTCTTTTCCAGTATTAACAATAAATCACACCACTCAAAGAAACAAGAACACTGCAAACTGAAGCACACCGAAAATAATATACTCACACCATACATATGCCACCACAGCCTTCGCGCGGCCCCATCGTGGTGGTGACGAGAGGTCGTTGTTCGACCTCCTTCCTCCGATGCCTCCTTCCTCCATCTTTCATGCTGCTAGTTCAGCCGGATGTGATCATGAAGCTCAAAAAATACCTTCAATAATTTGGACGTCGCATACAAGCGAAAATGCGTCCAAAATTGAAATGCGGGCAATTTTTTTATTTTTCGAACTTTGGAAGACGACACTTTTTACAATAGCATTGACCCACAATGAACTTTTGACGACTAAACAAAAATTGACTCTCGACTTGACAATGACTATTTTGAATCGGACAAAAAGACTCGACTAAATTAAAAAGTAATAAAATGAGATTACTTTTTAAATGAAAATGAGTATTAAAAATCCTAAAATCACCTATATGGAATTATTTGACTTGTTAAGCTTTTGAATAACATAATGACCCTCTAGATAGACATAGGATATTAAATCTGTGACTAATACAAAATTAAAATGACACTAAAACTTGACACGTAATTTAAAAATAACTGACTATGAATAGACACTAACCCGAGACCGATTCAATGAAGAGTTTATATTATACTCAACACGTCATATAGAGAATCATCTGAATGGCCACATGGAGAATGAGACAACTTCAAACCTGTTGACTGCAGATTTGCAAGATAACTTTTTCAGGCTTATAATACTGCACGTCAGAACAGTCTATGTGTGAATCACCAGATTTCAATGGCATTGGGTAAATACACTCCTCAAATATGGCTAGGACAACAAATGTGAGAGCTCTTTATTAAAAAAAAACAGTAAAAAATATGACACCTTTTATGTTGAAACCATGGGCCAGCGGTGGTTTTGAGGTGAGCAAAGAACGGTCGCTTCACAACGTTTTGAAAACTTGTCTCAATGTAACCTTGTGTGAAACATGCAAACCGATGCATGTATTTGATGGATTCCACACCAGATGAGTGCAATATTGATGTGTCTATGTCGCGTGTCAAACACCAAACTCAATGCATGCAGTATTCACGAGAAATGGTGGCTCATAGAACATAGAGATTGGGCGCTCAGCTTATCAGAATTTTAGATCGATCCACTTCATGTTTATTCCTCATGCACATCCATCCCTGCATATATTTGAATGGTCTCAACCTGATATATGTGGCGCTATAGGAGGATCTCCTTGTATTGGTATGAAAGACCACGTGGAAGAATAAAAATTTATGCTAATCAGGTCTCCAAGGTTGTAGAACGAGATCTGTAGCATATGTAAAATGACCAGGTGGGAGTCGTTGTTGATGTAAAGCCAAGATTATGCAATTATATCTCCTCCGAAATCTAATACAGAATGCAGCGAATCAAGCCATGAAGACTCGAGTAGGTAGAACAAAATATGATATATATATATATGTACCAACAGAAAATAATAAAATCACAGACTCCAAGATCTCAGAGAATCTCATAACTCGGGGCAAGCATGGATTTGCATAATAGCCCCTTCACAGATTTAATAGATCATTGATCGCTCTGATACCAAATATTGGTATAGCAGATTTACACAATAAAACAATAGATTTCTTCTTAATATTAATCATGCTAATACAATGGCTATTATATAGCCAGGAATGTTGTTGAACAACTTCTATAAAATAGGAAGTATACAAAACAATAACCTTCCCATACTAATATATTGTTATACATTTGTTATAACAATATAAACATACTAACCAATAATAATAAACTAACAACCATGTGAATACTAACTCCTAACAATTTTCGTTTTAATTCTCCTTGGAATTGCAAACTCGGTCATAAACTCGAATGGCATTAAAAATTTGTCTTTATTGTTTCTAAAAAGGTCCGTCTGTGAATATCGAAAAGGTGGATTTTTGATTATTTGATCACCTTGTTTAGCAATGATAAAATATGGCACATACAATAGAGTAATTTAATTTTTTAAGCAATAGTATTTGACCACAATTCAATTTTAATATTATTATGATGGTCATGTACCATATTACAAAGATGTGTTGTTATTAATATGAAAGTGTTCAAGGACCACAAAAGTTTTAATTCATATAATGTTATTATTTGATAAGTGGTCATAGACCATATGGATGTTGCATTATAAATAGTTATTAGTTTGTGTTAAATTCACCACCGTATCAATTTGCAAGAAAAAGTGGATTATTTTAAATATAAAGCAATGATTATGAAATTTAAAATTTGGTTTAAAACCAAAGCTAGCATGTTGGTGAAAATGCACATTGCATGGTGAGTTTGGAGGGAAATTACAAGAGGACTACAGGAAATAAATGAGCATTAAATATTTCCACAGATTTTTTTGACATGTGGAGAAGCTTGCATTGCATTCTAGAACCATGCATCTTCTACCATTGGCATTTTTTCAAGTTTTTACTTTATTGTTCAAATGCATTTTGGTTTTAGGATTTGTGAAGGAGAAAATATATAAATCTAAGCGTATCACGAAATGAATTTATATTCTTAAACTTTTTGTTTTATTTGAAATAAATTGATATTATACAATTTTCCTTTTAGTTTTGAATCAAGAATGAATTTATAAGTTTATATCAAAAGTTTGATGGGAAAATGAAAAGAAGAATTAACATTAATATGGGTATTTGTTAAATGGGAGAATATCGGTTTAGGTCATGTCTTTTTAATTGAAACTTGCTTCATGTTTGCATCTTAGATCTACCTATTTTTAATATAGCGTTTTTGGTTTCTTAAGAAGTTTTGGGTTTTATTTTTAGTTAATTAGTTAAATTAACTTGTTTATATATGTACGAATATTTGGCCGATAGGTTTCTTAGAGAAAACTTTCTTTGTAACTGATTTTTTTATTGTAGTTGTCCTTTATTTTTATAAAAATAAAAATCATGTTGTCATAATCATGCTTTGGCATTTTTCTATAATAAAAGAAAAGTAATTGCCCCCTGCATGCTGCATGCTAATCAATTTTTAGTAATTAATCATTATTATTCTTATTCCCTAGCTATTGTGAAGTTTTTGCACATTTATTATTAGTATTATATTCTTTTCCTTGAGGATGCGTATTTGTAACAACTGTTGCATTAGCAGCGAGGAGATAAGAAATGGTTGAGAAAGAATGGAATCATTAAGTAACTATTGCATGCCAATCTCTAACAATGTTGTATTAGCGTTGAGGACATTTATTGGCCGATAGGCTTATTTAGTGTCGACTTTCTTGGTAACTCACATTTTTGTCATCGTTTTCCCTGCTAAATAAATAATACATGAATTTAAGGATTTCGTAGTGATTTTTACTATTATGCCAATAATTTAAAGATTTTGTAGTGATTTACTACTATGCCAAGTCACTGGTAATATAAGTAACTTCTCCTGTAGCAAAACACATCCTAGAAATCTAAGTAGCATTGACTAGCTCCAACCATTATTGATATCAATAAATATCAATAAGAAATAGTTTCTTGTGTGGCGTTGGGTGGTGTCATGGGGTACGTGGCAAGGCATGGTCAATCGGCCAATTTTTAACCTTTCAATCGAGCCTTGCATCTCCTCTACAAATAAATCTTTAAAGACTGGTAGTAAACTTAGGGTTTTAATGTTTGGGGATAGTCTTATGGTTTGCAGTGTATCACAATCTTTAATATTTTTGTTACAACTTTGAAAATCCTGGAGTTTGTGTTTCCATGCATTGTTAAAGGATTTGAAATAGGTTTTAGGGGAAAAAATTTGGGGGATTGGAAATTTGTGTGGATTTGAACAAGTCTGTTTAGAGAGGGGTTTTCTGTTAGTGCAAGGATTTTATCTTAATTTTGACATATTAAGGGAAACATTTGTGTGAAGTACGATTAGTAGCTGTGTTGGAGGAGATCCTTTTCAAAGTTTGAATCTTGTAAGCATCTACAAAGGATAAAACTTGGGGTTTTATTTGTTCTTTTTATTGTTTTGGGAGAGTTATTAAAGACTTTGAGTGAGTCTGAGCTTCAACGCTTCAGGTTAAGTATTGTGAAAGATAAAATTACTATAAATGTTTGGGACAAGATTGCAATTTGGCCATAGTGGAGGTCATAGAGGCGAGTAGTTTAATGATCCACATATTGGGAGCCATCATTCAAATTCAAGACGTCATCATAGTGGATTTTCAGAGGATCAATTTTTATCAACACCCAAATAAGAGAGTTGTATAGAGGGGTAGAGGTAGACCACCGAAGCTGCAATGCAGATTGTTGTTGCGGGAGAGCGACGGGAAGACGAGTTGCAATCTAGATCTTTTTGCAATCCACAAGCACCCATGGTTTCTCTGCGGTATTTTCGCTTAATTTTGGTGAAATTCGAGTAGCTATTATTATTCTTTAACAATAAAACTGAATTAGATTTTGATTTTATAAAATACATAGACAATACAATTATTAATAATGTAAATACTCGTAATCATTCTTTCTATATGTCTATCGGCCTCTCACAAGCACCTATGGATGTTTTTGCTAGTTATTCTTCATACAATGCACACACAGAGATCTTAGGCGATCGATTTATATGGGAATTTTTTAAATCTATTATTTAAATTTTTTAAAAATCAATTTTATGGTGTGCACGGAAAATAATAAATTAACAATTTTTAAACATTTTCAATAAATTTTGGTCTTTGGTTTTTTTCTTTGTCGGGTCCTTGTTGTTGTGGAATGTGTTGCAAATTGTTTCTAATATGAATATATGTTTTTAATTGGATATAGTAATAGAAATATTTAATTTGTTTGTTTGGAATGTTTCTTTTTCCATTTTGAATAGGTTTATGTTGATAAATATCCATTTATGTAGTAAATATATAAGTTCTCTTGGAGTTGAGTTTTCAATACTATTATTTAATAAACTTTATTCCTCTTTTCTAAACGGTAAAAGTTGATATATGAATTGGTGTTATTCGTTTAATAAAATATAAATTTGTTCCTATACTTGCAAAGGAATTTGGTGATCATACGAATGATTGTTCTTTTCTTAGTTACAATACATCTATAGATTTTGGGTAAGGGTGAAAAACAGTTTGCATAATATATGTTTATTAAGTCTTTCATTAATCATTTATACATGTGTTCACCATAAATAGAACTTGTTAAATTCACTTCTATATGTATGAGGATACTTTGTTTAGTATGATCTATAGATATAGAAAATAGAATGTATTATAAAGTATGGATTCTATTATAATGATATTGATTCTATTTACTTATATGATTATCATAACGTTAATAGATTTACTAGATTTTCATTTGAATGACTAATGATTATTTATATCCTCAATGAAATTGACTTTTACGATAAGTAAGAATGATGTAATAAGCATTATGGATGACAAGAATTCTATTACTATCCATAGTTGAAACTCATGAATTTATATTATTTTGTGTTATAGTATCACTTCATTGATTTATGGGTACATATACTTAGTAAATAGATTATGAAGTTTATGAGATGACATAAAAGATAACCATATCATAATCATTTATTTCAATATAGAATAACATGATTATGAGTAGATAATTCATGTAAGTTCATTGAACTGACCATGTATACATTCTCTCTCCTACAGTGTGCAAGACGAGTAATAAAGTGAAGTGATAATACACATGACTTATTCATGTACTATTGTTTGAAAATCTGCTTAGGTTATTGTATATATTGAAAAAAGAAAATATTGTTTCTTGCATATTTTAATAAAGTCTTTACCTATGTGTAATATTCATAAATGTAGTATCATGTTATTTTATGAAAAATAAGGATTCTTCCTTATAAAGTTGAATAAATAAACTTATTGATTGTATCACATTTTGTGAGTTGTAAAGATGTTTTTCTCGTTGTTTTTACAACAATATATGTTTTTAAAATTATTAAATTTTAAATGTTAAGTACAATACTATTTTGGATATATTATTACGAATGTATGTTTACGAAAATCTTCAACACTTATTATGAAATTTATATCATACAAGGAATATAACCTTTGTAACTTTATCGTACTATAATTGAATGAAAAATGATTAAAAAGTTGTTATTAACAATAGTATACATTTATGAGTTAATGTTATACATCATTGAATTATAGTTTTGTTAACAATGATTAATTATGTCATCAATGTGAATAGTAAAATGTGGAAATAATATTTAAACACATTATTATAAGTATTGACGTACTTTGGCAACATAAAGTTCCTTAATTACGACATGTTGATGACACATTATTGTATGTACTATTTCATTAATTATTAATTGGGATAACTATATGTAGACACGAATAATTGTACTCATCTATAGGAAACTTTAACTTAACCACTAAATAATCAGATGAGATCCCTTGAGTTTTTGTGAATCATACATGATAAATGATGCATTTATGTGGCTAAACAATATAACTAGGATTAAAGTGGATCAATATGATCGAGATATAATTAACTAAATCTATATTTATTAGCTAATGATATGATGTTATACTACAAGAAAAAGATACTCATTAAAGTTAGTAACAAGTCCGATTACTATAGTTCTCTATCGGAAATGGATACATCGTGTCTTGGCACCTAACATCGTAATGATATGAAGTACCTATTATTAATTCAAAAGATGACAATTATGTGAATGAAGTGAGGATGATATGACCCACCATTCCATTCGAATGGAACCTATATGTACTAGTTTAGGATGGCTATGGGAAGGGTAGTTGTAGTCACTAAATCACGTAATTTGGGTAAATATTTAGTCCCAATTTCATACTACTATTCATATGGTTCTTGAGTGAAGAGAGTACTAATTAACCTATGTCTTTGGCCATTTTGTTTTAATTTATGTTTCTACTTCCGACATTTCACCTGCACTTTCACAGTCTTTTGCATTCATCTTATCTCGATGGGCACCCAGCCAAGACCACGGCACCCCATGTGCCCTGATTCCTTCTAGGGTTCCTTGATCCTCTTTACACTTTAATCTAATCTTTTGGGAACTTTCTAGCCATTTTTTCTTTCTATCTTTTTGGTCCTCAACACTTTTGGGGTTAATTACAAAATTAGATCAAGACAACCATATAAATATAAATTTATGAGACCATAATGATGGACCAAACACTAAGAACTAGTATCTCACCTAAGGTTTCATCCATCTAAGGCATCTAAATCTCCATTTGCATCCATCTAGCTCCATCACAAGTTAAAAAATATGGTTAAATCGCATCACACTTCATAGGAGGGGAGTTAATTCTATTCCATGCACCTTATATTTACATTCTACATCTAGTTATTTCTCGCTACTCATAAAGTGTGACTAACACAAGAGCACCTAGGGAACGTTTACACACACACACACACACACACACACACACACACACACACACACACACACACACACTTAGAAATACATTGGTTATGAGATGTAGTGTAGTGCTCAATGATAATTCCATCTATTTGGTAGCTAAGGATAATCTTACCCATTGATTTACATCTTTAGTTTTTAGGGTTTTGATTGTTTTCTTGGGGTTTCCTAGGTGTTTCCTCCATCTATAATATGTACTCGACATCGAGCGAAGTCTAACGACATCAACGCGATAGGAAGAGAAGAAAGGTGATTAGTTAGCGACACCTCAGAGGAGGTTTCTTGGCCATTTCCACATACTAGGTCACTTAGATATTAGACCAAGGTGCCCAGGTGCCCCTATCCTTCTCTAGGTACCTCAAAGTGTACTCGGATATCTTGAATCTACACTTTTTTCAGCCTTTGTATGGTCATTTCCTCCTCCTGTTCGGCCTAGTCTCCACTATGACAGTTCCTACACATCTACGAATCAAGTAAGGACTTATTAACCTAATTTTCACATTAGGGTTTCACATTTCATTACTTAGATTGCTTGGGTGTACTTTCAGTATTTATTTATCTATTATTTACTAATTTACATTGCATTAGATTAGACTATTATGTTTTCCATTTTAGTTTAATCATTTTGGTGAACCCGACCTTCAACTCCACCTTCTTTTGGGGTTATTATTCTCCTCTTACCATGGCTCACGCTTATAGTGACTTTACTAAGGCACATATTAAATGCCTTAATGTTCATATTGTTGAACATCCCCAAGATATAGACTTGCTCTTACATGCTCCTCATGAGGAAGCTAGTAATTTGGCAAAGCTTACAAACTTACGCAACTATATCTACTTCCATTACTAGTAACCACTTTCTTCTACTCTTTCACCTATTTCTACCATCCCCGTTTCTATTACCACTACTACCAATCATTTCACACCACCTCTTGTCTCTCATGCAAAACATATTTCCTTTGTTAGAACTCAAGACTTATCCTCCCTTTATCGGGATCTCCAAGACCAAATTCAATTGCAATAGGATACTTCTCATGTATCTCCATCTTTGGATTCAACCTTATTATTAAGTAATCCATTCACACCTGCCATATTCACTTATCAGCTTCCTCTTAGTTTTTCACCCCTAATATTACCATTTTAAATGGGCATGGTCATCCACAAGAGCATCTCCATGCATTCCACGTAGCTTGTCTTGATTTGACAGATGATCACATTATTTTGGCTAAGATCTTTCCTCGTAGTCTCCATGATTATGTGATGTGTTGGTTTTACGACCTACCTATCCATTCAAGTAACATTTTTCACACATATAGTTGATGTTTTTCTCACTCACTTCTATGTCAACATTGGCTCTAAGATATCCTATGCCAAATTAGCACAACTTAAGAAAGGATCTAATGAACACCTAGAAAAAAAAATTGAGATAAAAAAATCAACTTAGTTAAAATGTCTAATGTGCTTCTTGAGAATCTAAGGTTTGGAACTTCTTCATTCAAAGTATCCTACCACCTCTCTAAGAGATTGTTCTGTTTGAGACCTCGCCTTCATTTCATCAAATTTTTCATGCTCTTAAGCTTCATGAAACCAATCTCTTAGCTATAGGAAATATTAAGTACCAAGAACAAGCTTAATCCTCTACACGTTTTCAAAGCAAGTCATCATTTAGACCATCTACGAAAAACCAATCGATAAAAAGTCACTTGTCCTTATAGTAACTACTACTAAAGATCCTCCGACATAACCACCTTGACACACATTCACTAAGTCCCCCATGGCCCCCTGAGACCATATTGCTGAAAAATCTAGAGAGAAATCTTATTACATTTCCTCCACCACTTGAAATAGACCCATCACGACCAAAAGGAATAAATTACAATGAGAAATTTCAATGCAACTATCACCGATGTGTAGGAAACTCTAAAAATAGGTTTTTTAAGCTTCATATCATCATCCAAGATCTTATCATTAATGAAAGCTTAAGTTCTATAGACTCTCCACCGAGTTAGTGAAAACCATAAGCTCAAATTATTTAATAACCCACCTCAAAAACATGACATGAAAGAGGTAAAATCCTCAATTGATCATGCATATCATGTAGTGCCTCCTCCTATATCAGGGGCTCTTGACTTTATACTTGGACATAATGATGCTTCTCCACGGATCATATCTTTTTCTAAATACAATTATCATGTGAATTTCACTTCTAATCACTTACATATCAATGCATCTATTGGCTTGATTTCCATCAATAATACTAAGGTTAACCCATCTTCTCCCATTAGCACATTCTCTATTCCACTTCTCATCATTATTAGATATCCGCTATCACAAACTTCATATCCCTTGAAAAATTCTTATGTTGTTTTCAAACTTCGCATTACACTAGGTCCTATTACTATGCTTGTACCTTTTCTTGTTGTATAAGTGGTCGACGGTTGTGATATGCTTCTATGTCTCAATTGGATTCATAATTCTAAATTCATTATCATTCTAAATCATTTGTGCCTCAGATTCATACATAAAAATCAAGTTATTTCTATCAATTGTGTCCCTCCATCTACTCCATGGTCGTCATCTCCTCGAGCACTAGCTAACACATCTCATACTTCATTTAGTATAGCGTAATCCATGTTACTTAAAACACAATATATGCCTAGTTCACCTAATCATACACCATCTACATGGCCTCACTACTCTACTAGTCCTACACATCAACATCAAACCATTCTTGATATAGTTACTACATATCAAGATAGGTCACCACCTCATTTTATTCCATGTGGGTGTCCATTACCTACACAGTTTTTGTGCCTACATGCTCCTCATATATTCATCCATCGCATAAACATTGACTTCACTCACCTACAAAGTGTCTATTTTCCATACCACCACTATTAGCACATGGTCATACACTTTCATCACCACCAACATCAGATGAGGGACCATCATCCTTCACTTTCATTAGATAGCTCATTCACTCACACACACTTGGGGTGCATTATTTTTAAATCTTCAACCCTCCTCTTACTAGTGTATTTTCAATCCTAGTATACACATCTTTGTCTACACCTTAGCATCGACATTACTGATGACACACTCTTGTGCTTCGGTTCACACTTGAGTGTTGATGGCATACTACATACATGAACCCCATACATTTCACATTAGAAACTACACACTCTACACTACACCTTACACACATCACATGGTCAGATCTCATCATCATATATACTACCTACATCTTTACTATGCCTTTGCGCTCATTACCCAATGACACACTTTAGTCTCATGGTCCATTCCATCCATCCACAAAATGTTGCATATCTGGGTTGGATTTACTTGTACATGTTTTCTTTACTATACATTCTAGATAGATATCTTGTATGTCATTATCTTTACTATACGCATATGTGTGTTCACATCATTTTAAAGTTTTGATCGCAAATACAAGTCTCTTACACATAGCATGGATACTTGGCTACTACCGGTCCCATAGCAGCTATTGGGGCATCTATATTCGTACACTACATGTATTACTATTTCATGTTGTTTCATAAAGCACAATAATTTATTGGTTATACATGCCTCTAACATATGGGTTATCTTTATAACATGCTAATGGGTTATTCTTGTGCAACATTTTTTTCTGAGGATTACTTGCTACCATTCCTATCTATTGTTTTTCCTTGCTTTTCTTTATTTTCTTTTTATGCAAACATTTCCGTTTGTTTGGTGTGCACACTTACTTGTTTGTATGCGGATATTATTGCCTTGAGTGTCTTGCAACATCATGAGTGATGTCCCATGTTTGAAATCCAATTTTTGTGGTCTAGGTTTTCTTCTTATGTGTTTACTTGCATTCTAGGTTGTTATTTGTTTTGGGTAACTTATACTTGTCTTCTACATGCATGCTTATTCATACTAACACTTGTTTTTCCTTGCCATTGTTTTTGGGTGTGCTTTGGTTTTTACCAAGTGCATTCTCTTTCCCCATATAGGGCACAATTTATGTGTTTGGTTCTATTTGAGGAGTCGCATCCTCCTATCAGTGACTTCACCTATGCCCCCAAAGAGGGGGCATCATTTGGGGTTTACACACTACACAACGTAGTACTAATACGTTAATTTTTCTTCCATGACACAGTGGGTTATACAATGAGTGGGTTTATACCATTCTATAGAATTTTGGGGAGTATTTATAGGTTGGAGGAACATCGAAATTTCCCCATACACTTCTTTTTCCGGTGGCGTTGGATCACCCAAAAAACTAGGCATTATAGAGATCTCATCATATTCTCACGGAGGAAGTTACAGGTTAGAGAATAACACACCTTTCTCTCTACACTTCAAAAAAAAAAGTTGCACTTCACCAAAAGTTACGGGATATCCCTTTTGCACCCTTTCTCTCATCACATTAGGTGCATATGTTCCTTTTTCCATTTATTTACTTTCATTACATACTTATTTATACACATTTTTCAAACATATACATGAATATTTGACTACTTGACCATCTTATCCTTTGTCAATCCATCTATATGGGAAGTAAGGGAAGACAACAAGAAGTCAACAACAAACAACAACAACAATGACATCACACAACACACACCCTTCTACCCTAAACTTTTTACACTTTTACATACTCATTTGGAAGTCCCTTAACACATAACTCACAGTATGTATCTAAATACACACACCCTCTCACCCTAAAGTGGGTTCACATGTGTTCTCGAAATCACTTTTTACACTTTTACATCTTTAGTCTCCACACTTTGTCTAGTCCCTTAACACATTTTCTACAACACTCTACATGGATATTAGGTACGCATCTCTATTAGAAGGTCCCACAACCTTATACAAAGAGCCCAATGAGTTAATTACAATGCTAGATTAAACTTTTAAAGCTTACATAGAGAAAAAACCCGAGAAAATTTCCAAAAAATAGGGAAAAGAAAAAGCAAAAAGAGAAAATTCCAGAGTAGAAAAACAACATCAGATGAGCTTCTTAAGCTCAATTATAGTATTCTTGGCCTGGATAGACCCGATTCATCAGCAAGCTGGTCCGCAAGCATTAACAACTCGGTGCAATCTTTGGTAATGGCCTTCTTGGTGTTTTCGGTGAAGTTCTCCCAAGCTTTGAGAACCGAGAAAGAGCGTTTCAGCTTGGCCAGGATGGAAGTCACCAGCTCCACATGTCGGCCTTCCGGCTGGTTCTCGGTGTCATCAATAGAATCAGTGTTGGCCTTCTCAATGTTGCCAGAAATAGAGTCAATCAGTTTGGGGCAGCATCCATTTGAGCATCTGGGGGTTGGTGTCACGATCCTCCATGATAGTGTTATCGGCATCCAGCTGGAAGTTAAGACCCTCCTCCTTGAGCTCCACCTCCAGGCCAATCGGGACAGAATCAGGAGAATCAGGATACAACTGAGCAAGCCCCAGCAGGGCGTCGAGATGTGAGCTCAAGTTGGAGGCCGGAGAGGAAGCAACGAGCACCACCAAAGCCACAAGAGCAATGAAACAGTCCAGACTCGGGGAGGGTGGATGGGGAGGCAGGGGGAACAAAACCCGCCAGGATTTTGACATCGGAGTCAGAGTCGGAGGAGATTTTTCGGTGGTGTGGTGGCTGGAGGAGGGGTGGGAAGTGGGGGATGGAATGGGGAGGAGGTGGGCGTACGGTGGGGGCTGACTGTGCTTGGGAGGAAAAAGACTCAATTTAGCAGGGGAAGCGGCAAATTTGAATAGGAGGTAGAGGAGGCCCTGATGCAGAATGGGCCCTTCACCCTCCCTACCAGGTTGATGGAATGCTCAAGTGATTGGAAAAGGAAAGCAGCCAGGTTGATCTTTTTCCCCCACCGTAAGTGTGAGAGGATGAAGAAATGGGGACCATAGACTAACTTGTAATGGCCATCGATGGTGAAGTACCTCATGATCACCTCGGTGACTCTATCCCAGAGGAGGAAGGAGGGATTCCGTATATAGCCCGAGAGGTACTTAGTTGGCTTCTCCCCTTTGGTGATGAAGTCTTGGAGCTCTGTCTGCAGAGGCTTCTTGAAATATACTACCCCGAGGAAGGAAGGTCACTGGTGACAAAAGCGATGGCATTTGTGGAGATAGTGAAGCAGGTGTTTCCTATCTGAACTCTGCCATGTGACTAGGTGGCCAGAGCACCATATACGAAACCAGCGCGAGTAACTTGACATCCTTTGAGGAATGTCGTGATGCCATTATTGCTAAGGATGCTCCACACGTCTGGTCCTCCTGCAACCCTGTGCATGAAGCGGGTTCAATGCGCTTGAGCTGCCCTCCCATTTTCAAAAAATCATGGATGTGGTTCGAGGTGACAATCTGTGACTCGGCTTTAATAAGCTCGCCATAACTATGGGAGCCTTCCACGTCATCCATCCTTCTGAGATGGAGTAATTATGATGTGGAATGGTGAATCCCGGACCTGGATCCACACGAGTGTAGTAATACTCGTCACACGTGCTTTGCTCCATGGAGCAATACTTCAAATTAATATGGAAATCATTACCACCGTCAAAAGTGAGAATGGAGTGCCTTTTTCCGGAATTGCTGACATAGGAATCAGACTCCCATCCCCACGCATTAGCTAGACAGTGAGCAATCATTATGGGTAATTTGAAGGAGATTGGTAGGGAAATTCTCTAACCAAGTTTGTTGAGAGTCAAGGAGGACACCAATGTTAGCCAAACAATCCCGCCTTGTTTCCTTCCCTAAGAGTGTGTTGAAACTTGAGTTGCTGAAAATTTCTTTGGAGGATCGGATGTCAGCAATAATGTTTTTAATAGTCCATTGACCTGGGTCATCCGAGTTGAGGAGAGTTATAATATTGAGAGAGTCACTTTCCACTATTAGGGGATCGTTGCCAAGTTTAAGACTCATCTCCAGCCCTTTTAAGATTGCTAAGGCTTCAACACGGTGATTGGTACCCAGGTTAAAATTGACTGCAATAGCAGCTTTAGGGGAACCATCTAAATTTTGGAGGATCCCCCGACTTTCTAGGGTTACCCTTAGAAGCACCATCCGTATTAAGTTTCAACCAACCCAGAGGAGGAGGGAGCCACTTAACATCCGAATGAGCTTGGGAAGAGGATTTGGCTATGGGAAGGATCATCATCTGCTGACACCAGTCCTTGTGATTACATAGCTGAATTTTCTGCTGATATTTTTTCCATAAGTAGCTATTGAGATTATCCTGGAAGAGAATAGCTATATGACTGGCCACCCTCTCTGGATCCCAACATTGATCTTTGAAGATTCTCCTATTCCTCTCTTTCCATATACCCCAAAGGCCGTGTGGGAGTATGAGTTTCCAAGCTAGGGAGAGGGCCGGGTGAGTGAAGGGGGAGTACCATTGTAAGAGGGTGTCATGAATAGAACTTGGGAAGGTCCAGACAACTCTAAAACATGACAAAAGCCCACTCCAGATAGCTTGGGAAAAAGGGCAGTGAAGAAGGAGATGAGAGGAGGATTCCAAGGCTTTCCAACAAAGAACACATCGAGTGGGAAGTGAGAAGCCTCTCCTCTTTAAGTTCTCACCCGAGAGGAAAGCGTTCTTGAAGGAGAGCTAGGAAAAGAAGCCAATTTTGGGAATAGACTCTTTGGGCCAAATTTTAAAGAGGGGAGGGCCAGCAGTGGTCAGGGCTTAGAGTAATAGGCAACTTTGATAGTGAAGGCACCAGAGGGGGAAAGGGGCCAGATACGTTCATCAGCGGGGGAGGAGAATGGAATATAGAGGGAGGAAAGGGAAGATCTCAACTGAAACAAAAGCTGACTCTGAAGTTCACTGATGCCCATCCAATCTAGAATATGCCAAGAGGGGATAGAGTTCTGAATACTCCAGTAACCAGACACTTTCTGCCATGCCTATTGATGAGGTTCCTTTTGATAGGTTCCCAAATAGAGTTGAGACTCAGAGGTTTATCCCCAATCCACCAATCGACCAGAAGTCAATAGATCTGCCATTTCCCAATCTCCACTTGGTCCCAGAATGGAGAAGAGGAAGAGAGCTAGTAACCGAGTTCCAGATGGCCGAACCGCGGGAGGGGATGAGAGAAGGAAGTCTTCATCATGCATCAGGTATTTAGATCTTAGCAGTTGAGCCCAGTGTGAATTACCTTGAGCAACTTCCCAACCGATTTTAGCCAACAGAGCAACATTCATATCAGCAATCTATCTTATACCAAGCCCACCCAGACTGGTCAGTTTATAGACTTCATTCCAAGAGACCAGGTGAATCCATTTTTGGCCTCAACCCCTGTCCACAAAATTTTTTTTTTGGATTCCCTCAACAATAATGATCACTAGAGGTAGGCATTTTGAGAAGAGACATGAAGTAGATAGGTAGACTCTACAGAGTAGCTTTGACCAGTTGAAGTTTTCCAGCTGACTAAGAATGGCACCTTTCCAAGTAAGCCAATTTTTTTGGTATCTCTCAATGACAAGATTCCACAAATTCTTGGTTTGTTTTCCTTTGAATAGGGGGATGCCAAGATAGGTGGAGGGAAAGTCCACAATTTTACAACCAAATATGTCAGCAATCCTTCTTTGAGTTTGAGCCGCGGTGTTTAGGAAGGAGATACTACTTTTGTTGAAGTTGATTAATTGTTGAGAGGCATGTTGATAGTCTTCTAAAATTTCTTTCAGGGCATGAGCTTCAACCACCGAAGCAACACTCAAAAGTAGGGTGTCGTCTACAAATTGGTTGTGAGTGGTGGTAGGGGAGCTGGAAGTGATTTTGATGCCAGAAATGACCGAATGACTTTTGGCCGCCTCAAGAGCTCTCTTTGAGGAGTCCGCCATAACGGGAATAGAAGGAGATGGAGAGAGGATCCCCCTGACGAATGCCTCTGCTACTTTTGAAAAATCTGTCGGGATACCATTGATGAGAATCGAGAAGCAAGGGGTCGCAATGCAAGACAAAATCTAGTTGCACCATCTGTTGTCAAACCCGTAACTTTTTAGAACTTGGATAAAAAAAGTCCAGCTAACTCTGTCGAATGCTTTTTGCATGTCTAATTTGAGGATCATCCCCATAGACTTTGAGTGATGGGCAGAGTGGATGGCTTCATGAACGGTGATGATACCTCCTTGAATAAGGCGCCCATTGATGAAACCATTTTGATTCGCCGTGATGAGGTTATTCATCAGAGGCTTAAGATGGGCTGCTAACATTTTGGTTATGATTTTGTAGGAGGTGTTGCAGAGGCTAATTGGCCTAAAGTTGGAAACCAATTTGGAACCAAGAGCTTTGGGGGCAAGAGCTATGAAGGTGGTGTTCCATTCTTTCAGAAGGTCGTTGCTGGACTAGAATTCCATAACTGCCTTGTAAAGATCTTGCTTGATGATTTCCCAGAAGATTTGAAAAAAGGCAGCGGGAAAGCCGTCGGGGCAGGAGCCTTGTCCCCTTTCATAGTGAAAACTGCTTTATGAATTTCCTCCATAGAGAAGGGTTTCGTTAAGTTTCCATTCATGTCCTCTCCGAGATTAATTTGGGAATGTGATGGAGCATCTTGGACATAGCTTGCTCATTGGGAGGGTCCTCTTCCTAAAGGAGATTAGAATAAAAGGAGACTAATTCGTTAGAAATCTCAGTGTCTAGAGGTTAAGGTGTTACCTGCCGAAGTAAGCAATTCCTTGATTTTGTCCCTTGCTTTTGTGCTTAGAGGTAGTAATGTGGAAGAACTTGGTGTTGCGGTCTCCCTTCTCCAGCCAAAGAGCACCCAAGATCTCTGCTTCCAATAGGTCTCTTCTTCCCTTAGGGTATTGTGGAAGTCGTTGAGAATGTGTCTTTCTTGATTATGGAGTTGTTCTGTTCTTCCTTCAACCTCCATCAGAGTAGAAATGTCAGCAATTTCTGTGTCAGCCTTTGCTTACGATTTTTGATGTTGCCGAACACCGTGTTCTTCCAGATCTTGAGCTGCTTTTTTATTTCCTTAAGTTTGCTGGAGAATTTAAACATTTCGGATCCCTAAACTTTGATATCCCACCAGCTCTTAATGAGAGGGTCCAGTTGATTATTTTCCAGCCAAGCAAGCTCGAATCTGAAGGGAGGATTTTTTATGTTCAACTTATTATTGGCATAGAGGATTAAAGGGTTGTGGTCAAAGCCGCATGGGGTAAGGAGCTGAGAAAGAAATTAGGGTAAAGTGAGATCCAGTCCAAGGATCCTAAAGCTCTGTCCAATCTACTTTGTATGTGATTTCTGCCAACTCTGTGATTTGACCAAGTGAAGGACGTACCATGAAGGTCCATGTCAAGAAGAGTCTCCCCCTTATAAAGTCAGCCAAAGCTTCCATGTTGTTGGGGTTAGGTGGGGCTCCTCCTTGTTTTTCAGAGGGGTATAGAGTACAATTGAAATCTCCCATAATGAGCACGGGAGATTTCCACAATTCTTTATGAAATTAGAGATGTCCTGCCAGAGTCTTTCATGTTGAGCTTCCAAGTTTGGGGCGTAAACATTGATTGCAATCCAGGAAACATTAGAATCCACTTCTGGAAGAGTGTGCATAGAAAATTGGGGTGCTGTAGAAGGCAGTCACCTTTGAATTGTTTGGGGTCCCAGAGAGTGCATAGGCCTCCCGAATTACCCATTGCGAGCTGAGAAGAAAAAAAGCAGCCGGCCAAATTTTCAAGAGACGGTCATCCTTTTTGAGTTTGGTTTCCTGAAGCATGATAATGTCAGGAGAGTGTTTAAATTTCATATCCTTGAGGACTCTCTATTTTTGCAGAGAGTTCAGCCCTCTAATGTTCCAAGAGATCACCTTCATTTCTTGGATTTAGATTTGTTCCCCACAACCATGGGGATGGTGCTTTGTGTTCCTTGGGCCACATTCAGGGCTGATTCTTGTTGCAGCTTAACATTACCTAGGATACGCCCACGCACTTTCTCGAGCTAGTATCGGGTTTTCTACTACTATCTTGTGGGGTCGTATGGGGATTCAAACTGTCATCAAGAGGATTGAGTGGATGGGGAGAGTAGGGAATCGGAGGGGAGAAGGAAGGGAGAACCGATGAAAGAGGGGTTAGCAAGGGGAAGCTCGTGTGCGAACTTGGGGGGGGGGGGAAGGGAGAGGAGGATGTTGGAAGGAGGGGAGCGGGAAGGTGGAGAGGGAGGGGCTAAAGCAGCCACCGAAAGGGGGCCGCTAGGGGTTGGGGCAAGGGGAAGCCAGGGAGACCTCCTCGGGAACAAGAGGCCAAGGAAAGGGGAGGGGAGGGATCGAGAGGGGGGCCAAGATGGAGTCGGTAGAGATCTCTCCTTCTTCCAGGAGGGAAAAGGGGTTGGAAGTGGGGATGACCGGGGTCTCTCCAGGAATGATCTTAGGGATAAATTTTCCTTTCTTTTTGGGAGAGGTAGCTAGGGTTTTGGGTTTAGGCTGAGGCTTGGTGGGACATCCAGAGGCTCTGTGGCCTATGCTTTTGTAGATTGAACATGCTTGTGGGATATATTCATATTCAATGCTTTGAGACCAGGTTCCAAAATCGACAGGAGATCAATCGATTTTGGGAGAGGGCTACTTACATCAGCGTTAACACAAAAACGAGCATGGATGAATCTAGTCTTGGCCTTAGTGGCCTGGTCTATTGTGATTAATGAACCCATAGAAAGAGCAATACCTTCAATAACCGTAGGGTGCCATAGCTCTAGAGGAAGGCCTGGAAGATGAACCCAAATTGGAGCCTTGTGTCATTGTTTTGGTAAGCGGGTTGAATCCAGGAGACCATTTCCTGATATAGAAACCTCTTCTACCAAAGAACCACGGACCACCTAGAAGAGCTCGAGAAAAATCCTCTTTCATGCGTTGAAGGAGAAGAGGACAAAACCGTTTGGCATCACAGCTATTTCCAACGCACCACAAGGGTTCCATTTCAGCCGGGCCCATTTTTTAATGTCTTCGAGAGGGAAGTGCAGGACCCAAGTAAATGTTGATCTCTGCATTTTTACACTTATGTGATTAAGAGAACTGCATAAATATAAAGTTATGATACCATAATGATGGACCAAGCACTAAGCACTAGTATCCCCACCTAAATTTTCATCCATCCAAGGTATTTAAAGCTCCATTTGCATCCATCTAGCTCCATCACAAGGGAAAAAGGCTAGTTTTTTTACAACACACTTCATAGAAGGGGAGTTAATTCTATTCCATGCACCATATATTTACATTCTACATCTAGTTATTTCTCAATAATCACAAAGTGTTACTAACACAAGAGCACTGGGAACAATTTACACACACACACATAGAACTACATTGCTTATAAGATATAGTGTAGCACTCAAAGCTTTGATAATTAAATTTATTTGGTAGAGAGGAAATTTTGTTAGGTAAATATATTATTACCTTAATTAATTATGCATTGCATATTAGTTAGTTTATTTATTAAATGTTATATGGTTATATTTAATCATAACCATCTTATTGTTTTTATTCAAACACTATGAGAGTTGTTATATTGTTTTAACAATATTATTGTTTGTATTAGTTCACGGGTGTACCTTTGAAAACCTCCTTTATTTTTGTATCTGGTTGTAGATAATACATATGTATATTACAATTCACATTAGTAAAATTATTTGAGCTTACCTCCCTATTTGTGAAATTACATTTGGTGCGTGAGAAGGTTTGAGAGAGAGGAAGTAAAAAAGTTTTGGACAAAAATATGCGCTCCGGGGAAAGCTCTGTGTTTCCTCCAACAACTTCTAGAACACCCTGCATCCTCCCTGACCTCCTGCCTTTCTATAGGTGTTTGTAAGGAAAACATTTTTGCCTTGGTGCCCCCTGCTTTGTAGGAAAATTTTCTCATTTGAAATTAAATTAAAAAAAAATTATTTTTCCCCAACAAGGTTTTGCCTCTACATCTATAGGAATACTTAGTTACAAATAATATTACATATGTTCCAAAGTTGCAAATCTCATCACCGATCCACAAAGCGAGTTGGGGTCTCCATCCATTAGTCGATCAAGCTTCATAAAAGTTAAATATTTCATTGGTGTGTTAAATCAGTGTTGAATGGGTCAAGGATATTACAAGCTAAGTTAGAAGTATCCACCATCATCGTGTCGGCATTAGTGAATGCATTGATCGAAAGGGGAAAAACTTGCAAATGGTGAGCTATCCACATCCAAATGATGAAGCTGCAACCTACACAATTGCAAACGATGTCAAAATAAATCAATCAAAAATGGTGAGCCATACATTGCATGCGAATTTGGTATCTATTTTTCTAGAGACCAGAGCTATGCCTGGCGATCGAACAACAATAAAAAAGTTGGAGAACAATACTCTTGTTGTTTGTGTATTTTATTCAAGGATCATATTTCCATACACATGCTATAAAGTATCCAAAGAATTCTTTGATGCCCAGGGTGGTTTTAATCCAAGTGGTGAGACTCGCACTACAAACATGATTGTGAGAAAACAATTGCACATAGAGATCAATAAAAAATCAGAGATCAATAAAAAAATATTCAATAAATCAATAATTTATTCAAAGCGTTGAAATCAACCACCAAAAACAATACAAGGTAGCCAAAAATTCATCTAGCGGCATACAAAAAGCTAAAAAGTCATCACAGATCCATTTTGAGTGGAGAACCCTAAAAAATCCTCCACCACGTAGCCATGTGGATCTTCTCCTCTACCATGTCGCCATTTAAAGAGGTTGGTGATATTTCTTTTTTAAATAAAAGTTGCTTCGTTTTTCACCTAAGCGCTCATACGAGCCAAGTTGGTAATTGAAAACGACTTGGGGAAGGGAGGTTTGGGGTTTGACCCCCACCCCTAACTTGATTTTCAAACCATTTTTCCATTTAGAGGAAAATTTGGAAAAACCTCCAAACTTGGAGGCAAATTTAGCAGGAAAACCTCCTCCAACCCGCTAGTTATCACTAAAGCCATCTCTAAAATTTTAGTGAGAAAAACCCTACTTTAGGGCAAAGAAAAATTTCTCCTAGACCTCTTATTTTTTCATTGAGAAACTTTTCTTTGGAGGTATACCTAAATATTCCATCTTCAGATTTTTTTTGAAATATTTGGCATAGAGGTTCATTTTGGGCTCCTAAGGCCCTGAGGGCACGAAAAATTAAAAAAATATATCTACCATTCAATTTTAATTTTTTTAATGTAATTGTATGCTTGATATATTATAATAATTTGCAAGTTGCCATAGTCAATGCAAACATTGTAACTATTTGGCGGCAGAGAATTGTAATACAAAAAAGTGAAAATTGGTTCTAAAACACTCACGAGATCCTTAATCTCATTCGCAACATTTAGTATATACAGTGCCTTTGGGAAGCACTTACAGGTAAAGCCGTCGTGACTACTACTACACTTAATACCTAATATAGCTACAATAATGTCATTTGGGCATCAACCCTTTAAATCGACGGGAGTAATAAGGACACAATGCACACACTATGATCCATCCCATCTATCTGTGAGTGATTACATGACATAAATCCAGACCTAGAAATTATCCAAGTATATAGTGAAGTTACACGTGCGTATGAGGATATTTTTTTAAGCCGATGCCAATAATCGCATAGACCCCTTTCAGTATTTTCTTGGTACACATATCAAACTCTTTAATGTATGTTAACACCTCTTTCATGTACCACTAGGTATATTAAAAGGAGAGCTTCTTCCACGTACTCAACAGATATATCAAAAGGGCACATATATATAAAGGTTTGGTATATCAGATGACGATATATAGATTGGGAGACCTTATACTTGGAATAATAAGAGCCTAACCTTGTTAGTGATTTCTACAAAATGGGCACTAATGCCCCAAAGTTTTCTTCCATATTCATAACTACTCAAAGGAAACAACTATGCTATATAGAAGACAAAAATCAAGACACAACTTGAGTTTTAAGAGATCTCCTTTATTGTGAATGGTATTCTAATTACATCATCTAGTGATACAACAAAACAATGACAGTTTGATAAAGCAGTAGAATTCCAAATTCATCATCTTGTTTACACGATTATCTACGAAGATGTGCAACCCGACATTCGAGAAAAAAAATCCAAAAAAGCATGGGATATGTTGAGCACAATATATGAGGCCAAAAAAAGAATGTCATTCGAATTCACATAGTCGATTACATACTTTGAAGTTCAAGAAAAATCAAAAATCAAAGCTTTTTTTAGAAGAGTTACTGAGTTGAGGGCTTCACTTCTAGCCTTGGGAGAAGTGGTGATCCATAAACTTCTACTTTGGAACTCTACGAATCCCACAATTATGTTGTTCTACTTTCAACTTTGGAAAATGACAGTTTTGCTTGAACAATTAGAGCTTCATGACTGATTATCTAGTGCTATAGAAAGGAAAATGCGAGAGAAGGGAATAATTTAATACTTCAACACCAACAATTTTATCCTAAAACCTCCAATGGAGGAAAACCAATTAGGAAGGGAAAATACTTTTTCTTCCCACTTTTATTGGTCTAATATAGACAATTACAAGTTACAATAAGTATGAAAAGAAGAAACAATGTAAACCTTCTCTCCAATTACTTTCTTTCTCTATTTCTACAACTTGCTCCTGCAACTCCATTCCAACACTAAAGATCTTGCTCACTGCTCTCATTAAACTTTGCTTCTCGATCTCTCTAGATCTTTTGAATGATCATTATCTTGCTCCTTTCATGCATTTATAGGCCTTCCCATGTCCTCTCATGTACTAGAGGATGTGAAATGGCATGGAAGGGAAGAGACATGGTTGGGTGCTTCAAGTTGATGTCCATTCACATTCCATTCTTCTTTTATGTTCAAAAGTGAAAGGACCGCCACCCCGAGAAGACCGGTGGTCTCACGACCTCCGCCCTAGCTGGCCGGTAGTTTCGGGACCGTAACCCTTACGGGATGGTAGTTCTGAAACTGCCACTTTGTACTGAGCGAGCGGTTCCTTTAGAACCTATGTTTACCTCATTTTATTCATTTTTCTTGTTTATCCTTCTTGGTGCCGATGTAGCGATGAAGTGGTGTATTTTTATGGATCCTATGGATTGTACCTCCCCTAACTTAGGAGGACTTTTGTTCCCACAAAAGCTTAGTGGGGAGTGGTAGAGGAATCAACTCCCTCTCATGCTCATTCGAGTACCTCTGGGTCTTCCTTGGTGTTTTCTCTCGTCTAACCTGCCATGACTCCTTTGAATCTCTGGTTTGTTGCTCGATTGCTACATCCTCCTCCGAGTTTCCTCAAGTACAAATCCTCTTTAGAAGGTAAATTTTGTATCTTCCTTCTTTGTCATGCATATATGGCATTAGTGGATGTGATCTCTTGTAACTTTCTATCGTGTACATCTGCATGAAGTATGGCCTAAAGGTTTCTTTTCTAACTGTTGAAGTATGGCGAAGGTCCAATATTGTAGTGGTTTAGTCCTTCTTGCTTGTCATTGTCTCTTGAGATGGATTGGTTGAATCCTCTCCAAGTATGTTGCTGTTATAGTCACTATTGTTCCTTGTATCTCCTCTTCTCCTTTCTGCCCCATGGTTAGGTCTAGTGAATCCATAGGTAGATATGGTGACTACATAGTGGAATTTTGTTTTCTCCTTGAATGAGTAGTTCTTGTGGTGGATTCTTCTATAAAAACTGATAAGTGCTATCCAAATTCTCCATCCTTTGGTTAGAAATATCCATGCTCTCATGTCCATTTTGCTTTTCTTCCAATGAAAGAAAAAAAAAATGATGATTTTCCTAAATAATTCTTGGTGTTTGGTTGACACTTACCATAGCCTTCTTTGATTTTCTCTAGTGTGCCTGGATGTTAAAACTGACTCCGTCCTTAACCCATCTATATTGATTCTCCCTCCTTGTGAACACAACATCCCTAGCATACAAGTAAGGACTTCCGAAGACAACATCAAATGCATCAAGTGGAATAATATCAGCCTCTAATACATCTATGTATTAGGTATTTATCCCAAACTGAAACTTACACTTCCTTGTAACTTGTATTTCTACACCCTTCTTCACCCATCCTAGTGGGTATGGATGTGGATGTGCATAAGTTTCTAGACCAAGCTATTCTACAACCGCATCAGAAATCAAATTTGATTGAGAACCAAAATCTACTAAAGTGTTTACCTTAGTCTTCTTGATTTGGATTCTAATTTGAAATAGCTTACTCATATCTTCTTCTTTTTCTACCCCATACATGTTAGTGGCCATGCATCCCAACCTCTCGTCTACATCTGAATCATCCTCAATCTCCACCTCTCTTTTTGTCTTCACAGTGGCCATGGATTTCTTGGAATCCTTGGTTGGTTCTTTGGGTGTAATTCCAGATGAAACTTCCAACATGTGGCGTCAGTATGTCCATTTACATCACAATTATTAAAGAAATTCTTAAGATCTTTATAATTATGCAAAGTAATAGTGACATGTTTACCTTTCCATTTACCTCTCCTACTTGTCTTCTGTTGTTCTTTGTCTATTGTTTTGTTGAGTGGTCTCCTTTGGCTCTATTTCTCCTTACTTCTTCTCATCATTAATGTAGTATGCTTATATACAAGATTCATTGAGATCCTTGGGCTACATGGAGATTACCTTCCTCGAAGGTGAGTGTGAAGTCCTCCCAAATACTTGGTTAGAATGTCCTCATCCTCCAACTCCATATTAAGCAATATGGCTTGTCTCGAAATTACGTAGTGTATTCTTACACACTTTCTTTGCTGCCATGTCTAAAGTACTACCACTTAATAATCATGTGTCTTATGGCCAATAGGATAGAATTTATCTCTAATGAATTCTTTAAAACCTTTCCAAGTATTGACAATAAGATGTTTCTTCTTCTCACAAGTGGCTAGATGGGTGTCCCACCAAACTAGAGCATAACCTTTCATTTGAGATGTAAAAGGTGATCCTTTGTGTCTCGGTTACATTATGCACACTAAAGTAGACTTCCAACTATTTTAGCCATTTATCCAGTAATTATGCATCTACTTTTCCTTCAAAATTCTTTATTTCCACTTTCATTTCAACTTTAAAAGGTGTATGTGCATATTTTACCTTCTCGCTTACAATTGGTGTCTCTCTTCATGCTCTTCCCATTCTTCCTCTTCATGACTATTTTTGAAACCAAAATTTTGGCTAGTGCTCTAACCACTAATTCCACTAAATCTTTCTTAACTGAGCCATTTTTGCAAATCTAAAATCTCTTCTTGTTTTCTATATAATCTATCCATCATGGTCTCTAGCATCTTGACTCTATGGACCAAGTTCTCTTCCTCCATTTGAGCTCAAATTCTCTGTTTCCAATTCTTCGTAGAAATATCGGCTCGCAAGGTAAAAATTCCTCACCTTTGGACCTTGTCACTTTCATACATAATCATAAGAAATATTGGAACACCACAGTCCTTGATATATAATCATCTACGATACCAAAATGATCAGTAAAATTCTACTTTGGAACTCTACAAATCCACAATTATGATATTCTACTTTCAACTTTGGAAAATGACATATTTTCTTGAAAAAATAGAGCTTCATGATTGATTATCTAGTGTTATAGAATGGAAATTGTAGAGAAGGAATAATTTAAAACTTCAACACCAACAATTTTATCCTGGAAATCTCGATGGAGGAAAACTAGTTGGGAAAGGAAAGCTGCTCTTTCTTCCCACTTTAAATGGTCTAATATATACAATTAAAAATTACAATAAGTATGAAAATAAGAAACAATGTAAACCTTCTCTCTAATTACTTTTTTCTCTATTTCTAAACCTTGCTCCTCAACTCCATTCTATCACTAAAGATCTTGCTGAACTTCTCTCATTAAACTCTTCTTCTCGGTCTCTCTGAATCTCCGAATGATCATTCTCTTGCTCCTTTCATACATTTATAGGCCTTCCCATGTCCTCCTATGCACTAGAGGATGTGAAAGGGAATGGAAGGGAGGATACATGGTTGGGCACTTCAATTTCACATCCATTCGTGTTCCTTTCTTCTTTTACATTCGAAAGTGATAGGACCTCCGCCTTGAGCGAGACCAAAAGTCTCGGACCTGCCACCACAGCTGGGTTTCATTTTTCAGGTCCACCACCCTTATAGGGTGGTAGTTACGATACCACCACTCTGCACAGAGTGGCGGTTCCTTCCAGAACCTCTGTTTACCTCATTTTATTCATTTTTCTTGTATCTCCTTCTTGGTGTTGATGGGCTGTTAGTGATGAATCACAGCAAATGGCCTCGAGATCGAGTGGGGCATCTAGTGTATTTGCATAAGATGGGACCATCTCTCAAGATGTGTGACTTGAAAAATTGAGATGGACCTCTAGAAAGTCGATTTCTTCTTCTTCTGATCGTAATGCTAAAATAATTCTAAGGAAATGTGATTATCTACTCCTAATCTAACAATGCCAAGGAGACAGGGAGAGAGAGAATGAAATAAAGGAATCCTACACTATAGAGGTGATAGCACCAAGAAAAGGGGGTCACTTGGTCACAATCTTAGCTTCTTGAAGTGGAGAGAGGTGAGTAATAAAGAGGATGGACAAATGCATCACGAGACCAAAGATAGAGTTCACACGAACATCACTTCAAACCCATTAAACACAACTCTCAAAACTGGAATATAAATCAGAAGTATGCACAATATACCCTACAATGATGAGAGGAAAGAAGAGAAAATAAAATAAGGATGGACAAAATGCATCACAAAATAGATTTTCTTGCTCCATGAGTTCACACATTACATTAGCAGCAAGCAAGAGGCAAGAAAATGCCATTACAAAGCCATGAGAGGAGACTTAAGCTCCCTATTTTACCCTAGGGAAGAAAGAGAGAGGGGTAAGAGAGAAAAGATGACCAACCCCTAAAAATTCCCCTCCTTTACAATATATAGAAGAATGAGAGGAGAGAGAAAAATTTTAATCCTACTTCAACCACCCCAACTATGCATTTAATTCACCTAATCTAACCACCCCAAAAGAGCCTTTAATTTTTCTGCCTGATGATGGATACTAATGATTAAGACCATGCCTTCATTATGTTGTTCCTTACTAGGCAAGAAAAGAAGCTCATTCTTATTATGGTCGTAGGTGAGAAGTGTGATAACCTCAAAAATGGTGGATTGAATAATTAATGGTGGTAGATGAATAGCGAGGCATAAACACTTTTCAAAAACATCCTCTCCCACTCAAGTTAGAGCTTCCATTCGAAAGATATGGCCACTGAAGGTGCTTGGGCTTTTAATACAAGTTCTTAATATTTAAAAGAGTCCATTCGTGTAAGACCCACATGGCAGCCCCTGCGCATCTTAAGATTTCATCCCCCCTCTTTTCACTTTTGAAGTTGCGCATTAATCGACACTTAGCATCATCTACAAGCTTGTTCTATACCTTTGTGTTTTGGCTAAGCCCCTCTTGTTGGCATAGACATTGTGCCTGACCTGAGACACGTGGAGGCTCACGCACATTTGGGACATGCCTGGATTTTCCTTTGAAGTTGCAAATGCAGACGAGGCATGTGGAGGCTTCCACTGAGTTGCCACCCTTGTACTTAGCCAATTTGGGCCCTCATTTTGCCTTTCTCGGATGTACCGACTACATGGCGGACTGATGCTCGTTTGGGGCCTACCTTTGAACTTGACCTTTGAGGTGTACCATTGAGACATGTGGAGGCTTTAATGGCTCATCCCATTTTAAGAATTTTAACATCTAGTGTAAATTTTTTAGACTCGGCCACATGGAAGGTCTACACTCACTTGGGTACTCACTTTTTATTTCACCTCTGAAGTTGCGCCAATGAGGCACATGGCACCTTCCATGGATTTTCTCTAATTTCCTCATGTTTTGTCTAGGTACATACTATTTGGCAGACCACTACATCTAACCATAGACACATGGAGGCTCCGCACTCATTTGGAGACCCTTTTTGGACCTGACCTTTGGAGGTGTGCTGATTGGACATGTTGAAGCTTCCACTGGGATCTTCTATACTTAGCCGATTCAACAAATAGCTATGCCATTTTTAACTCTTACCACGTGGAGAAGTGCCGTGTATATTTGGGGTCTCTAGTTTGTCACACCCTTTTGGAATTACATTGACTGACACATGGGGCACCTTCTTCTAGTCTCATTACTTGGCCCTGATTTGACTTGTATGCAAAGTATGAAAAACTTGAGTCCTTTCTCCAATTTTTCCCTTGGTGAGCCTCTATTTTCCTTTAACTTTGTTCAACCTCATCGCATTTGGCCATGCTCCTCCATTTTCAAGCTGACTTTCCCTTGATTTTTGGATTTGAAATTTGGGCTCACATGACTAAACCGACCCTTCAATTTTTGTCTTGTGTAAGGTTGTGTTTGATTAGTTTTGCTTGGGGGTAAAATTGGGATAACGGTTTTGTGACTCACGGGGACATTTATCTGCTAGATGAAGAGATTAGTGTCATTGTTGCATCTATTGGGAATGGAGTCACGAATGATAGCTGGTATTGATCTTGTCCCTAAAATATTGAATCGCCTTTGCTTGCACTTGGTGACCCCGAACTGTGCCACTTTCGCACTATCAATTTTCATAAGAAAATCTTAAAGATGATATTTTGAGAGTAGAAAATTGTCTTGACATTAGGCTTCATCATTCTGAGCCCTTTGCTACAACATTCACATTGGAGGTTCATTGAATTATATAATGACCTTGGAGCAACAAAACACTACAACATTTCCATGTACAAACTACAAGAAAATCATACATGCTCCAAGTGGAACATGTAGAGTGTGCAAAATCACTTGTGTTACTGAAAGAAAACCTAAACTAACCTAAAATAACTAGAGGCAAGGGTGTTCAAGTAAAATCTGCAATACAAGCGAAGGGAGAAGTAACTTCCCTTCCTCACAATAGGCAGCCATGTATCTTATTTGGCACTAGACATGGCTATTATAATGAGTGAAAAACTGACAAGAGGCCGATCCTCCACCCAAATCATCAAGGTATCAACTAGAAACAAGGAAAATACCTCTTTTAGTTGCTCTATATTTGGATTGAAGAGGAATTGTAGCTGATCCTTGGTACTTTGCATATCATCCTCATGCCCTGCAGTGGGCATGACCATTTTTTTAGTTTCTCCCTTGGCTCCAATGAAGCCAAGTACCTTATAGGGCATGGTTTGGTCCTTTGAATGTGCCCAAATTCAACTCCAAGAATGGATTATTCTTGTGGATCTTCCCTGGATGGATGGTGTGGATGAGATGGGATCTTCGTACCTTTTTCCCTCCTTCATTGTTTCTTGAAAGACTGTCTTTCTTTTGGAAATCCTTTCCTCTAGCATGAAATTTTCAAACCAAAATCTTCAATTCGCTTCTCTAGAGGACTATTTGGGGCAGAAATGTCTTTACGGATAGCTCTCCTCCATCATGGATTCATCAATCAAATCAGGCCCTTCAAATGAAAGCAAAAAATCTTGAATAATTCTTTCTTCATAAAGTGACTTCAACTCTGATTCTGATCTCTTCCATCTGCTCCTCTTCAATAGGACTTGGAGCTGATAGTTCTTCCTCGCTCTTAACTGGTTGTGATTCTTGGATTAGATCAGCATTCTCTTCGGGAAAAGTATCATCATGGACACTACATTTAGAGCATACATATTGATCTTCTTCCTCTTGTTCTTGTTCTTCTTTTGTTGCAAACTCAGCTTCCACCACTTGTGGTCTGACCCCAACCTCCTTTGAAGGTTTAACCATCAAGGGGATTTTTGTAATCCCAAACTTAAGAGCCAAGATTACTAATTTTTATCATTTCTTCTCTGTTTGGCTCTCCTTCCTACTACTCCCCTTGATTGGTTTTGGAGTCTCTTCCTGACATGGACTCGGGAAAGTAGGAGGAGTGGTGGGTGGGGTCTCCACTAGTTTTTGTTTATTTGTGGTGGAGGGGAAGGTATTGTTTGGATCTTATGGAGGGGACTTGGATTTGGAGGGAAAAGGGAAGAGGAAATGAGATGATATGGAAGACTAGGGGATGGAGAAGGAAATCAACACTTGGGGCAGCAGATGGGAAGTTTGGAAATTGAAGCTCAATTGAGATGGTGTTGATTGAAAAGAGGAAAAGAAAAGATATGAGATGGTGGACTTACCCAATTGAAAAGGTTATCTAGCACCAAGATCATAAGCCTCTATCTCCTAAGTCCATTGTGCAAGTTAAGGCACCATTTCAACCATGAAGTCAAGCTTCTCCTGCGGGCTATAGTGTCTTAGAAAAAGGACTTCCCATAGATAAGGTTCCCTACAACCAACCCGAAAGCTTTAATCTATGTTGTAGCCCTTAACTACACCATGTTAGCCTCCATCCTTTGAATCTTCTCTAGCGTAGATCAACATTCTCCATATAACTATTATCATCATATGCGTACCCTTGTTCTTGATAAGCTCCATGGCCAAAATGGATCTGAAATTGCTCATATGGATAAGAATAATGGTTTTGAATTTGATCATAATGTTGATCTGGAGGAGTTGAGAAATACATTGGAGAATGACTACACTTATGTTTCTTTGCAAGTTTGAATTCAAGTTGGGAATGAAGTCATGATTAAATAACTTCATGGGATGGAAGGAGGTGAAGGTGATGGAAGAAAAATGGATGAAAATGGATGGGGGAAGGTTTGCAACTTCAGAGAGATGGGTTTTGACTAGATAGAGTCACCGGATGTGATGAAAAATGCCTTCAAAGGTTGGATCTCAGTAATAACAGATCGAACATGCTGAGATGAATATGTAAATCTCTTCATTTGGTCCCATCGGGTGTCCTAAAATGTTGGTGATAGAATCATAGCACCCCAGAATGGCCTCAATCTGAGTGGGCCATCGGTGTGACTGCATAACATGGGACCATTTCTCAAGTTGTGGGACTTGCAAACTTGAAATGGACCTCTAGAGAAAGTTAGCTTCTTCTTCCTGATCCTAATGTTAAACTACTTCTAAGGAAGGAAATGATATTATATACTCCTAATCTAATAATGCGAGGAGATAGGAGAGAGAAAGAGCATGAAATAAAGGAATCCTACACTACATAGGTGATAGCACCAAGAAAATGGGGGTTGTTGGTCACAATCTTATCTTCCTAAAGTGGAGAGAGGTGACAAATGAGAGGATGGACATATGCATCAAAGACCAAAGATAGAGTTCACACAGAACACCACTTCAAACCATTAAACACAACTCTCAAAACCTGTAATAGACATCAAAAGTATGCACAATATACCCTACAATGATGAGAGGCAAGAAGAGACAATAAAATAAGGAAGGATGGACAAAATGCATCACAAAACATATTTTATTGCTCCATGAGTTCACATAGTACATCATCAGTGGGAAAGAGGCAAGAAAACACCATTACAGAGCCATGAGAGGAGGCTTAAGCTCCACATTCGACCCTAGGGGAAGAAAAGAGAGGGGAAAGGAGAGAAAAGATGACAAACCCTTGAAAAATTCCCCTCCTTTATAATATATAGAAGAATGAGAGAATGAGAGAGAGAAAAATTTGAATCTTGCTTCAACCACCCCAATGATGCATTAAATTCACCTACTCTAACCACGCCAAAAGAGCCTTGAATTCCCCTACCTCAATGATGGGTTATACTAATAAAGCCCATGCCTTCATTATGTTGTTCCTTGTTTGGAAAGAAAATAAGCCCATTCTTCATTATGGTAGTAGGTGATAAGTGTGACAGCCTCAAAAATGGTGGTTTGAATCATTAATGGTGGTAGAGCAAGTTACGAGGCACCAAGAGCTTTCGAACACGTCTTCTCCTACTTGATTTTAAGCTTCCAAGGTAGAAATATATGGGCACACTGAAGGTGCTTCATAATTTTAACATGTGATCTCAATATTTAAAATATTCCATCCATCACAAGACCCACGTGGTAGCCCAGTGCATCTTAAGATTTTGCCCCCTCTTTTCTCTTTTGAAGTTGCATTGATCTAACACTTGGCATCATCTACGTGCATGTTCTACTTTTGTGTTTTGGCTAAGCCCCTCTTATTGGTAGAGACATTGTTCCTAACTTTTGAGACACATGTAGTCTCGGTGCACATTTGGACCAACCTCTAGATTTTTCCTTTAAAGTTACGTGGATGAGGCACGTGGAGGCTTCCGCCGACCCTGTTATACTTAGCCAATTTGGGCCTTTTGACTTTCTCAGTCCACTGGATATGTAGCATTAAGCACGCATTTGAGGCTACCTTTGAACTTAAACTTTAGAGCTGCACCGTTGATACATGTGGAGACTTCCTCCAACTCATCCCCCTGTTAATACTTTTAACAACCGATGTAACTTTTCGGACTCGGCGGTGGAGTGTCCATGCTCAGCTTGGGGACTGCTTTGTATTTCACCTCTAAAGTTGCATTGATGAGGCACGTGGCACCTTCCGCAAATTTTATCTACTTTCCTCATGTTTCAGCTAGGTCCCTCCTATTTAGCAGAGCACTACATCTAAACATAGACACATGGAGGCTCCGCTCAAGTTTGGAGACCCTTCCTGAGACCTCGACCTTTGGAGGTGCATTGATTGGATGCATGGAGGCTTCTATAGGCTCTTCTATACTTAGTTGATTCAATAGTCAGCTTTGCCCCTTTTGAATCTAACCATGTGGAGGGTCTACGCACATTTGGGGTCTCTCGTTGGTTACACCCTTTTGGAATTACACTTCGAGTGACATGTGGATCCTTTTGCGAGTCCGTTGCTTGGCCTAGGAGTCGACTCATATGTGCTTTGAGTCCTTTCTCCAAATTTTTTTCCCTGTTGAGCCTCTAGTTTCCTTTAACATCATTTGGCCTCATTTCCATCCCTACTCCACCATTTTTGAGCCCACATGCCTTGAATGTTGGATTTGAAATGTGGGCTCACATGAGTGAACCGACACTTCAATTTTCTCCCGTGAAGGGTCTTGTTTGATCAATTTTGCCTGGGGGATAAAATTGGGATAACATGAACTAATGAAGTGGTGTGTTTTTATGGATACCTATAGATCAAGTGGTCACATATGAAGCTCTTGTTCCCATTGTTATGAGATATATCCCTTATGTTTACCACATTTTTATAACAACACTAAACTTGTCAGATACGACAATTAGTTTTGTCAAGATGGTAAACGTACTAAAACTAGAAGAAGCTATGTATAATAAGGATGATGAAGAAGAGCAGGAAATTTCTTCACATCAAAAATGGAAAGGAAAAGGTAAAATAAAACCTAATTCCTATAAAAATTCCAAAAATCATTATGAGCCTCAGGGGAACAATCAACGAGAAAAAGAAATGTCCAATTTGTAAAAGAGGACACAACTTAAAATATTTTTGGTGTAATACTTACAAGAAAGTTTCATCAAGAAACTATGGACCTCCACAAAAACAATCTCATAAGGAAATTCTAACTACAATCAAGGGAAGAAAAAGGTTTATTACAAAATAAAACCCTATCAACATGGAAATATTATTGAGCAAAAAAATGATCGAGATAATTAGACTACATGTACCTTTGCTCGATTAAGTGAACCCTCCATGTCATCTAGTGATGTCTAGTATGTTTATTCAAGAGCCACTCGACACAAGACCGCCACAGATACTAGTTTACTTAAATGAGGGACACTCCTTCAAAAAACCATGTTTCATTGGGTGATGATTCTTCTTATATAGTTCAGGGGATTGGGAACATTTCTCTACCCCTTGGTTCACGTAACTGTAGATTATCAGATGTCTTATATGTCCCGGGTTGACTAAAAATATGTTATCATCTAGTCAACTCCTAGATCATAACTTAAGATTTGACTTTGATATTCATTACGGAAAGAAAACATGTTTAATTTGAGACAAATCATGAGGCTCAAAAATAGTTACAAAAGCCTCTAATGTGGGATGAATGTTTCAACTAGATTTTTTCCATAGAGATGATCAGGAACTTGTGGTTAAGAACTCTACCTCTGCACAGTTGTGGCATCAGAGACTTGGTCATGTTATTTTCAAGTATCTCAAGAAACTTCACCGTAGCAATACGATACATGGTTTACCATATCTTCGAAGGATATAAACAAGTGTCCTCACTACCTAGCTGAGGAAAACAACACGGAGCTTCATTCGAAAGAAGTATTTTTGAGCTCATGGAAAGCTTGACCTGGTTCATACCGATCTTTGTGGTCCAATGCAACCGAGTCATTCTGGATTTCAGTACTTCATACTTTGTGTTGATGACTATTCAAGAAAAATGTGGATTTTTTTGTCTTCGCAAGAAAAGTGAAGCTTTTGAAACCTTCAAGAAGTTCAAAGTAGCTATTGAGAATGAAACTGGTCATCACATCAGAACTCTCCACTCAGATCAAGGGGAGTAATTCACTAGTAATGAGTTCAAAGACTACCTACAATCTCATGGGATTCATCGAAAAATTCCTCCTCCACACACACCGCAATGTGAGAATGGTTTTGTTGAGAGAAGAAATTGAACTATCGTGAAAATGGTGAGATGCATGATCGATGACTCTAGACTAGCAAAGACATTCTTGGTAGAAATAGAAAATACAACAATGTATTTTTTTAACAGAGTGCCAATAGTTTCTCTTGATAGAGTAATGCCACATGAAGCAAGATCAAAGAGGAAACCATATGTTGCACACCTCATATTATTCAAGTACAAAGAAAGCATACACATACCCAAGTAGAATAGAAATAAATTAGATATGAATTCACATAAACTCATCTTCATTGGCTACAGTGAAGAGAATCTTGGGTATAGATTGATGGATCCAAAGACCAAGAAATTCTACACCAGTAGAGATGTTGAGTTCTTTGAGATGAAGGAAAGTGAGGCTCCTCCTCCAAACTCACCTAATGTAGATTCTTCACTAGTTTTTAAAACTAAAGCTGATGTTCCCACAGATGATGAAAGTGATGATGGGGATGTTCTGATAGAACCATGACCCATGGGAATAGTTTAGTGTATTCCCAAGTGGTATACTAGTATGTTATGAGATGAAAGAATAGATGATCCACTGGATACATCCACCACGGACCACGGACTCGAGTAAATCACGAGAAGAAGTGAAATTTTCTTTGATGAGTAGAGTTATTGAATTTGATGAGCCCTCTATAGTCCAGGAATCCCTATAGTCAAAATCTTGGAAAGATTCTATGGACTCTGAATATTAGTCAGTAATAAAAAATAACACTTAGCATCTTGTCGATCTTCCATGAAGGAAGAAACCCATTGGATGAAGATGGGTATTCAAAAGGAAGTACAAAGTAGATGGGAAAGTGGAAAAGTATAAAGTGATACAAGTAGTAAAAGGGTATACACAAAAGGAATGCATTGACTACGAGGAGACATTTTCTCCAATAGATAAGATCAAAATGACCAAGATGATATTTTCTCTGCTGCACATTTTGGTGGAAAGTCCATCGAGATGGACATAAAAATGCCTTCCTAAATGGATATTTACAAGAAGAAGTCTATATGACTCAACTTTGAGGGATATGTTGTACTTGGTCAAGAAGCAAAGGTATGCGAGACTCAGGAAATATCTATATGGCATAAAACAGGCACCCCAAGCATGGTACATACAAATTGATGAGCATCTTGTACATAATGGATTTTTTTAGAAATCCATACGATCCCAATATTTACCTCAAAAAAAAGGGGGGATATTGTGATTATCGTTGTCTATGTCAATGATTTAGTCATCAGCGGCATTTCATTGAGGATGATCGATGTAATGAAGAAAGATTTTAATCGATCGTTTGACATGAAAAATATCTAGTTGATGCATTATTGTCTTAGATTGGAAGTATGTCGAAAGAAAATCACATCTTTGTTTCTCATATGAAATATACCAAGATAATGCTCGATAATTTCGGGATGATGGATTGCACACCGATTGCTCCACCTATGGAGAAAAAATTGCAGTTATCTCGTTCAAATCCATCTCTGAGGTAAATACCACTCTCTATTAGGAGTTGATTGGGAGTCTCATTTACGACCTACACTAGACCCGGATATCGACTTTTTAATGAGCTATCTTTCAGGGTTCATGCAAGAACCCAAAGTTTTTCATAAGAAAGAAACAATGCATATATTAAGATATCTCAAAGGATCGGTGGATCTTGGTCTAGAATACAAGAAGAATGAAAACTTCTTCTTGTTAGGATATTCATATTGAGATCTTGTAGCCAATATTGATGACATAAAATCCACTTTAGATTTTGTGTTCTTTATGGGATTTGGACCAATATCATGGGGAAGTAGGAAACAATACTTTAATTCTCATTCTTCCATAGAAGCCGATTATTGTTCAGCAAGATAATCATTCGGTGAAGTGATATGGCTAAGTTACATACTCGAAGGACTTAGAATAACACAAGAAAAACCAACAACCATATATGCTAACGGTGAAGGTGTTCTCAAACTTGTTTGCAATCCATTTTTTCATGAAAGAAAAAAACATATTGAGGTACATGTACATTTCATACGTGAGCATGTCTTGAAGCACAATATACAACTTCAGATTTTTTTGAACAGCTGAAGAATGAGCAAATATCTTCACAAAGTCACTTGCACGTGACAAGTTCAATATGTTCAAAGAGTTCCTCTCCTCATCCCTTGAGGAAATGCAAAATTAAGGGGGGGAATGTTAGGGTAAATATATTATTACCTTAATTAATTATGCATTGCATATTAGTTAGTTTATTTATTAAATGTTATATGGTTATATTTAATCATAGCCATTTTACTATTTTTATTAAAACACTACAGGAGTTGTTACATTGTTTTAACAATATTGTTGTTTATATTAGTTCACGGGTGTACCTGTGTAACATCATTTATTGTTTGTATCCGACTATGAAATACATACATACATACATACATATATATTTTAACCTACACCTATGGAATTAAATGATTTCACATTAATAAAATTATACAGGCTTCCATTCTGTTTGTGAAATTACAAACGACACTGCATATGCATATTTATTTTTAGGGTTTTGTTAGGTTGTGGAGCTTGTTTTCATGTGAGATAGTGTTGAAGACTATACAAGAAGAGTATTGTACACTTTCCACAGTTTTACTAGCAAGGGTTGCAAAGTGCAACCCCCAAGAAAAAATTTGCCTTAAAACATCCCCCGATATACCCGGAAATGTTCTTTTCTCTTATGGGCCGGGATTTTTGACCCGTAGCTTTATGGGACGATTTTGGCCAATGGTTTTGATACCCATGGTTTTGTAAAACTACTTAAGAAATTTTCTACTTATATGGTTTTATGCATATGGTAGGTATAACGTAACATTGCATATGTCTTTTGAATTCAGGTGTGAAATCTATAGAGTTTATTGAGCATAGTTCCAAACAAATCGGGTATTGTATTGAGAGAGGTGGCTTGTAATAAAATCAAAATTAGTGATTCTTGGTGGACGTAGCCCAAATTGGGTGAACCACGTTAAATATTGTCTCTTTGTGTTGTGTTATTTTCTTTTGCACTTTTATTTGAGATCTGTAATATTTTACGCATATTAGTTTCTACTATTACGATTCTATTAGGGATTATTCCACATATTTTATCCCTTATTTCATAAAAAATTGGTATCGAGCCGAGGTTTGGTTTGCTAAAGTGTTGAATCATAGGGAAATCTTTATCTTGAGTGGGAGCTATGACAAATTATGGAATATCAAGGGTTGATAAATTTAACGGGCATAATTTTAGTCTTTACAAGATGCAAATGGAAGATTACCTTTATCGAGAAGGATCTTTATATTCGCTAAATGTGAAGATCAACAAACCCTCGAGAATGATAGATGCGGGATGGGATTTTCCCAATAGGAAGGCATTTGGGATAATCCATTGTGTGTCTTGCATCTTTGATATTATTTATTGTTTTAAATGAAAATACTACAAAGAATTGATGGATGCATTAGGAAGTTTATTAAAAACCATACGCCTCAAATAAGATATTTTTAATGAAAAATTTGTTTAATATGAAGATGTCGAGAATGGTTTAGTAGCAAATCATTTAAATTATTTTAATACGGTTCTAAATATGCTAGCTTCGGTTCTAATAGAATTTGATGAAGAAGTTAGGGATTTATTAGTTTTGTGCTCTTTACATGAGAGTTGGAATAGCCTCATAATGTCGAAGAAACTTGGTTCCAACTAATTCAAAGTTAAAGTTTGAGGATGTTGGAGGGGTGATTCTAAGCGAGGAAATGTGAAGAAAAAGATATGGGTAATCCTCTACTTCGAGGAATTATTTGACAATGGAAACTAGAGGGAGACAAGAAGAATAGAGGAAGGCATGGAAAATCAAAGGATCGGGAAAGGTAAAATCTAAAAGCAAGATAGCATCTTTGTATGTGGAAAGTCTGCACATGTAAGAAGGACTTTTGGGAGCTTCGAGACAAGAAGAAACAACAACAAGAAGAAAAGGATGCAAATGTGGCAAGCGGGTAATGTATGTGAGGATTCTTTGATTATTTCTTTGCATAATATTACTTGAATCTTGGGTTTTAGATTCGGGGCTTCTTTCCATGCTACTCCACATAGGCATTATTTTGTTGATTATGTTCAAGGAGAGTTTGAGAATGTTTTTATTGGTGATGGTGAGCCTTGCAACATAGTTGGAAAAGGTTCTCTTCGAGTTAATATGCACAATGGGAATACTTGACTATTAAAGGATGTTAGACATGTGCCTACATATTAAGACGTAATTTGATATCGATAGGGTAGATTGTAAGTGATGGTTGTATTGTGATATTTACAATGATGGACTCTTGGAAGGTTACCAAGGGTGCTCTTGTGGTGGCAAGACGTAATAAGGATGGAACCTTGTATTTAACCACTTATAGCACTAACGTTTGTAATCTTGTGGCTTGATTACAACATTTGGCATTATAGGCTCGGTCATATGAGCCATAAGGAATAGAGATCATAAAGAAGGATTTTCTCATATATATACGAAACACGTTTGGATTTATGTGAGGACATCATATACATGGGAAATAGAAGTGAGTAAGGTTTATCATGGTTAGAACTACAAAGAAAGAGAGTAAGTTAGAGTTGGTGCATTCTAATGTGTGGGGGTCGACTCAGGTATCATCTCTTGGGGGTTCAAGTTATTATGTTACTTTTATTGATGATGCAACAAGGAAAGTTTGGGTTTATTGTATTAGAAAAAAATATGATGTATTTGACACTTTTTTAAATAGAAAGCCTTAGTAGAGAATGAAACAGGTCTTAAGCTAAAATGTCTCAGGTCAGATAATGGAGGGGAGTATTACAACAATGAATTTGATGATTATTGTTCTAAGAATGGAATCTGCAGGAAAAATACGGTTCCAAGAACTCCACAGCAGAATGGGGTGTCAGAAAGGATGAACAGAACAATAATGGAATGTGCTAGGAGCATGAGGTTACATGCAGGATTGCTTCTTTCTTTTTGGGAAAAAGTGGTGAGCACAACTGTGTACTTGATAAATAGAGGACCTTCAAGTGCCTTGGATGGAGGAATACCTGAGGAGGCTTGGTATGGTAAAAAGTTGACTATTCATTTTTAGAGTTTTGGATGTTATGTGTTTGTCCATATAGACAAGGATGATAGGACCAAGCTAGAGGATAAATCAAAAAATTTACTTTCATTTGTCATGGTGGTGATGAATTTAGATATAAATGTTGGAGTCTTAAGGACAAGAAAATCATTCGATCTAGGGATGTGGTCTTTAATGAGAAAGTCATGTATAAGTAGCTTGATTTATAGGAAAATAGGGAAGAATCCAAGAAAGAATATGCGGTGGTAGAGGATCTTCCAAATGGGAAAGTGACACACGAATCAGTTCAGAACCTCCTCAACAGAACCCCAAACTCCTATATTGAGGAGGTCTTCTAGGGTAAGAAGAGAGCCTAAAAATTTTTCTCCTTCTCTTTATTCTTTATTATTCACCGATAGTGGGGAACCAGAGAGCTTTGATGAAGCCATATAGGTAGATGCTAGGAAGAAGTGGGAGCAAGCCATGGATGAGGAGCATCGGGCTCTCATGGAGAACCAGACGTGGGATTTTGTAAAGCTACCGAAGGCAAAAGTGAATTACGAACAAGTGGGTGTTTATTGTCAAATAGGAAGAAGTAGAAAAGAAAGGATACAAGGACCAGTTGGTGGTCAAGGGTTTGCATAGAAAAAGGTGTATATTTTGATGAGATTTTTTCTCCGTAGTAAAATTACTTCTATTAAAAAATGTTCTAGGAATAGCTAAAGAAGAATACTTGCACTTAGAATAGATTGATGTAAAGACTATATTTCTCCATGGTGATTTGGAGGAGGAACTATATATGTAGCAACCAGAGGGCTATGAGGTCAAAGGTAAAGAGGAGATGGTGTGCAAACTGAAGAAGAGCTTGTATGGCTTGAAATAAGGTCCACGTCAATGGTATAATAAATTTGATAGCTTCATGATGGAGCAAGGTTATATTAGATGTCAATTGACCATTTCGTGTATACAAAGAAATTTGAGGATAGAAGTTATATTATCCTTTATCCGTATGTGGATGACATGTTGGTTGCGGCAGTAAAAACATGCAAAAATAAAAGTACTCAAGAAGTAGCTAAGTGAATCCTTTGCTATGAAGGATTTGGGGGCAGCCAAACAAATTCTTGGTATGAGGATATATTAGGATAGGAAGGAATGGAAGTTGACTTCATCTCGGAAGAATACATTAAGGTCTTGGAGAGGTTTAATATGCAGGATATTAAACTAGTTGGAAATCCTTTGGCAGCCCATTTCAAGTTATCAAAGGAGCAAAGTGTCCCAAGAAAGAGTAGAGAGAAACCGGATGTACAAGGTACCTTATTCATCGGGGTTGTCGGTTTAATGTATGCCATGGTGTGCACCAGGCCTGATATTTCCCATGCGGTGGGAACGGTGAGTAGATTTATGAGTGATCTAGGTAGAGATCACTAGAAGGAAGTGAAGTGGTGGATCCTTCGGTATTTGAGAGGGACCATGGGGATAGTTTTGTGATCAATGGATCGAGACACCTCTTTGTGTGGTTATGTAGATTCAGATATGGGTGGAGATGTAGACAATAGGAAGAGCATGACATGTTATGTTTACTTGTAGGTGGGACAAAAGTGAATTGGATTTTACAACTACGAAGTAGGTGGCTTTGTCAACCATAGAGAATGAGTATGTTGCTGCCACAGAGGCGAGAAAATAAATTATTTTGTTACAACAATTTCTTGAGGAGTTGGGGCATAAGCAGGAGGAAGAGAAAGTTGCATAGTGATAGTTAGAGTGTTATACACCTAGCTAAGAACTCTGCTTTTCACTCTAGGATGAAGCATATATAGTTAAGGTACCATTTCATCAGGACAACTTTAGTGGAAGAGAAGTTGAAACTGGAGAAGATTCATACCAGTCATATTCTTGCAGACATGATGACCAAGGTGGTCACAAGGGAAAAATTGAAGCTATGTTCAACTTTGGTTGGTCTTCACAGAAACTAGTGAAGGGTTGAGAAGATTGCTTAGAGGAAAACTAGTTTCCAAGTGGGAGATTGTTAGGTTGTGGAGCTTGTTTTCATGTGAAAAAGTGTTGAAGATTGTACAATGAGAGTACTGTACACTTTCCATAGTTGTCTTATGGGGTTTGGGGCATAGCCCCCAAGAAAAACAATTTGGCCTTAAAACATGCCCGATATACCAAGAAATGTTCTTTTCTCTTATGGGAGGGATTTTTGACCCCTAGATTTATGGGATGGTTTTGGCCCATGGTTTTGATACCACGATTTTGTAAAAATTCTTAAGAATTTTCTACTTATATGGTTTTATGCATATGGTAGGTATAACGTAACATTGCAGATGTGTTTTGAATTCAGGTGTGAATTCTATAGAGTTTGTTGAGCATAGCTCCAAACATATCTGGGTATTGTATTGAGAGAGAGATGACTTGTAATAAAATGAGAAAGTGATTATTGGTGGACGTAGCCCAAATTTGGTGAACCATGTTAAATATTGTCTCTTTGTATTGTGTTATTTTATTCGCACTTTTATTTGAGATCTATAATATTTTATGCATACTAGTTTCTCTTGTTGCGCTTCGTGAGGGATTATTCTACATATTTTATCCCTTACTTCACTATGATTTTGATACTTTGCTTAGGGTTTTGTAGGTGTTTCCTCCATCTCATACTTTTGTCAACATCCAGCGAAGTCTAATGACATCAATGTGACAGAAGTGAACATAATTGATTAGTTTGTGACACTTCAAAGGATGTTTTCTAGTCATTTCCGTAGACTAGGGCACCTATATCTCATACTAGAGTGCATGCAGTGCCCCTATTCTTCTCCAAGATGCTTATTCTCCTCAAATAGTAAGGATTTACACTTTTCTAAGCGTTAGTGTAGTCATTTCCTCCTCTTGTTCATCCAATCTCCATTGCAACACAATCTTTACACATCTCGTGACTCGTTGAAGACTTCTTAACCCACTTTGCACATTAAGGTTTCACATTTCATTGCTTAGATTGCTTGGGTGTAATTTTAGTATTTGTTTATCTCTTATTTATTGCTTTACATAACATTATATTAGACTATTACGTTTTCCATTTTAGTTTAATCAGTAGTGAGTACTTAATGATGAATTTCATAAAGTGGTCACTATCTTTCCTATAGGGATCCTAAGATGGGATTGATAACATACTTTAAAATATAGTGGTTAGTCCTAGTTCCTAATTATTTGAAACAAAAAATGAATCTTCTTAAAAAATGAAATTGAGATTCATATAACTATGTAGAGATGATTGTATGGCGATGGTGAAAAAATTATTTAACTTATGTGTGGTCATGAAACTAAGATTACATTTCTCACTTGAAAACTTGGCCAAGTAGTGTAGCTAGTTGATTACACTGTTTGATCACCATACTCCTATTATGTAGTGTTGGATTATAGACGGATTACAACACACTTGTTCTCCAGGTTGACACATAGGAGTTGCACTTAGTTCTCAAAACCTATTATAAAGGTTTAACCAAATGTATACAAGATATACTCACTCAGTTAGAGTGATGATAAGGGGGATCGAGTAGATCTAATGGACCCTTACAATTGCACATGGTTATCATTGTTATCATATGGATTGTAAACATTATATTATGTTGGATTTAATTTTTGCATGTTGAAAATCATTAAAGGAATTAAGCTGTGATAAGGGTTTGATTTAAAAACAATTTCCTTATTTCTATCTGTATAATATGGGTGTTACATTTTGGTATCAAATCTTAAGGTTATTAGCGATTGGACTTAATATGTTCATATAATAAAAAATAATATTATTCTTTTCTAGTAAATCATAATGGTTAGAACAAGATTTATCAACGTGGTTGAAGAAACAACCCAAAAAAATGATATTCTAGTTTTTTTAGAAGATACCCATAACCAAATAGATGTCCTAGGACAATAGGAAATAGGTGAGAAAGAAGAAAGTTAAAGTGATATACAATAACTGTTCATTTACTAATGCTGGAAACATGAATGATGGGAATCTCAATGTAGGAGATCCTAATGTTGTAAATCATAATGCAACAAATCCTAATTTTATAAATAAAAATTCCAAGAGTTAGCATGGAAAAAGAGAGCCCACTTGAAAGCTGTTATTTTAAGAGATATCAAATGAATCATCCCAACCAGGTTTGATGAGACAACCTTGGGAGATGGAGATGATAATTTCTTGATGAAATTGAGAAGTATCTTTGAGATAAAATTCTTCCCTAAACAAAATAAAGGTATTTGGGGTGCTGAAAACCAGATTTGGGGGTTGAACTTACTAACATAACTTGGGAAAAAATCAAACTATATGTTTTCCAATGTTGGTTACCATGGTTATATTTTGATAAAACATTTTCGAGTTTCATAATCGACTCAAGGTAAGTTTGAGTGTGGTGAATATTAGGATAAATTCTCTAAATTGTTTAAGTATGTTGAGTATTATCGTAGAAGGATGATAAGTTTAGGATACACAAATTTATTATGCGGTTGAACCCAATAATTGAGAGTGAAGTGGATGTCCATGGTCCTTCTACCATAGAAGATGTTTTTGAGGAATCCATTAGGAAAGAGAAGAATCTTTAAGCGGTATTTACTCATAGGGATGAGAAGAAAAATAATATCTTCATCTCACCTTCACCATTGGTACTTAGAAACACTTAGTGTAAAAGGATGACAATAAGGATAAAAAAATTAAAATAACACAACAACAAAACTTGCTACAAATATAAAGAAAAATGGATTGAATAGTGTTGCATCCAATGACAATAAGTTTGAGAGGAAAGGAATTTTTTTGAGTTCTTTGAATGTGGTGGTGACCACTATGCCAATAATTGTCCCTTGAAGAATAGGAAAACAATCTATAACAAATAATCCCTGCTATAGTGGAAAACTATAAGGCTGAAAAAAAAAAGAAATACTTATTGAAGTTCTCGTTAATTTATATAGACTACCTGTTACTATTTTTTTGATATTGGTGCAATAGAATGATTCATTTCTAATAAATTAGCTGAAAAACTGAAAAAGAAAAATGGTTATATGAAAGAGTCGTAGACTAAATAATACAGAATAATGACGTCTAAAGCGTGAACCAATGTTTGTTTGACATAATATTGGAACTTTCTAGATTTACCATAGAAATTGACCTATATGTAACTTGTATAGGTTTTTATGACATTATTATAGGTATAAATTGGTTTTCTCAATAAAAGAAATTGTAAATTGTTTCCAAAAATGAATAAAATGATTACATTTCCTATAAACAACAACAAACATATAAGGCATAAATTATTTTTTTAACAATATATCTCAAGAAGGCTAAGAACAAGGATTGCATGATTTATGCCATAAAGATATAATATTTTAGCAAGGTAGGTAAGACTTTCTTGGAGGACTATTTATTGTTACAAGAGTATATAGATGTTTTTTTTTTTAAGAATCACCTATACCTCCTCCGAGATGTGATTTCGATATTACAATTGATATCAAACATGGAACTAAACTAATCTCTAAGGCACCGCATAGAATAACTTCAAGCTGAATTAGTGGAACTAAAGGCACAATCACAAGTTATTGTTTGAAGGACTAATTAGATCGGGTATGTCTCCTTAGGGAGAATTGGTCATTGACATAAAGAATAATGATGACACGTCAAGGATATGAATTGATTACTCCATGCTTAACAAGGCCACAATCAAGAATAGATATCCTTTACCAAGGATTGATGAGATTTTTTTATTACATGTGAGATATAATTGTCTATTCGAAGATCTATTTATGATCAAAGTTATCATCAATTTAGGATAAAGGATGAAGACATTCATAAGACAATGTTTAAAACAAGATATGGTCATTATGAGTTCACAATGTTACCTTTTGGACTCACTAATGCACCAACTGCATTCATGAACTTAATGAACAATATTTTTCAAGAATATCTAGATAAATTTTTGCTAGTTTTCTTAGATGATATTCTGATTTATTCTAAAAACATGGAAGAACACAATGAACACTTGAAAATAGTTTTGGAAGTGCTTAGATGGAGAAAACTATATGGTAAGGCCTAAAACTATTCATTCTACTAGAATGAAGTGCAATACCTTGAAAAAAATAATAAATAAAAATGGAATTTTAATTAATCCATCAAAAGTAAAATCCATAAAAGAATGGCCAGCCCCTAGGAATGTACATGAACTTAGAATGTTTGTGGGGTTGGCTCATTATTACAATTTTTTTAATATTTCCGTAGAGGTTTTGCTCTAATAACTTCCTTGCGGAAAAAGACAAGAAAATTTTGAGGGCTAATAAGTCTCGGAATAGAATTTAATTTATTAAAATAAAAACTTACAACAACCGTTGTTTAGAAGGTTTTGGATCCCAAAAAAAAGCTTCACCATTATAACGATGCCTCTAGTGAAGGTTTGGGAGGAATACTTTTACAAAATGATCACGTGATTATGTATGAGAGTAGAAAGTTAAAGGTGCACGAGCTGAATTATGCTCCCCATGACTTAGAACTTGTTACCATATTTCATGTTTTGCAAGTTCGGAGGAATTACTTGTTTGGAAATCCTTTCAAACTAGAAAAGATCAATTAGGGTTGAAATATATCTTTATGTTGCCTAATTTAAACACAAGAAAGCATAGGTGCCTATACATTTTTTTACGAGTGTGAATTTAACATTTAAGTTACATTAAAGGAAAAGAGAACCGCATGGAAAATATGCTGAGTCGTAGGAAGCATGTTTCCACTATTATATCCATCATGAAACATATTAAAGATGAAGTACATAACCAAATAAAACAGATTCATATTATCAACATGTAAAATATACATTAGCGATAAATCCAAATGATAAAAGGTATGAAGCATTTGATTCGATAATGACAAAGTCTTAAGATACGGTAACAAAATTTATGTTCCTTTGGGAAATGAATTAACAATGAAAGTCACAAAAGAATTTCATGATGCTCCTTATTTGACACATCCCAAGGTGATGAAACTATTGGCTGATGTAAAAATAATATTTATGAAAATGAATGAAGAAAGATATGTTAATTTATGAAAGTAAAATCCATAAAGGAATGGCCAGCTCCTAGGAATGTACATGAAGTTAAAAGCTTTGTGGGGTTGGCTCGTTATAATAGAATTTTTTTAATATTTCCCTAGAGGTTTTGCTCTAATAACTTCCCTTACGAAAAAAAGACAAGAAAATTTTGAGGGCTAATAAGTTTGGAATAGAATTTAATTTATTAAAATAAAAACATACAACAACTATTGTTCGAAGGTTTTGGATCCCAAAAAAAGCTTCACCATTATAAGTGATGCCTCTAGTGAAGGTTTGGGTGGAATACTTTTACAAAATGATCACATGATTGTGTATGAGAGTAGAAAGTTAAAGGTGCACAACCCTGAATTATGCTCCCCATGACTTAGAACTTGTTACCATAGTTCATGTTTTGCAAGTTCGGAGGAATTAATTGTTTGGAAATCCTTTCAAACTAGAAAAGATCACTTAGGGTTGAAATATATCTTTATGTTGCCTAATTTAAACACAAGAAAGCATAGGTGCCTATATGTTTTCTCCGAGTGTGACTTTGACATTTAAGTTACATTAAAGGAGAAGAGAACCACATGGAAAATGCTACTGAGTCGGAGGAAGCATTTTTCCATTATTCTATCCATCATGACACATATTAAAGATGAAGTACATAACCAAATAAAAACATATTCATATTATGAACATGTAAAAGTTACATTAGCAGATAAATTTAAATGATAAAAGTTATGAAGCATTTCAATTCGATAATGATAAAGTCTTAAGATACGGTAACAAAATTTATGTTCCTTTGGGAAATGAATTAACAATGAAAGTCACAAAATAATTTCATGATGCTCCTTATTCGAGACATCCCAAGGTGATGAAACTATTGGCTAATGTAAAAATAATATTAATGAAAATGAATGAAGAAAGATGTGTTAATTTATGAAAGTAAAATCCATAAAAGAATGGCCGGCTCTAGGAATGTACATGAAGTTAAAAGCTTTGTGGGGTTGGCTCGTTATTACAGATTTTTTTAATATTTCCTAGAGGTTTTTCTCCAATAACTTCCTTGCAGAAAAAGACAAGAAAATTTTGAGGGCTAATAAGTACGGAATAGAATTTAATTTATTAAAATAAAAACTTACAATTTGTTGTTGTTCGGGAAGGTTTTGGATCCCCAAAAAGCTTCACTATTATAATCGATGCCTCTAGTGAAGGTTTGGGTGGAATAATTTTACAAAATGATCGAGTGATTGTGTATGAGAGTAGAAAGTTAAAGGTGCCGAGCTGTATTATGCTCCCCATGACTTAGAACTTGTTACCATATTTCATGTTTTGCAAGTTCGGAGGAATTACTTGTTTGGAAATCCTTTCAAACTAGAAAAGATCACTTAGGGTTGAAATATATCTTTATGTTGCCTAATTTAAACACAAGAAAGAATATGTGCCTATATGTTTTTCCGAGTGTGACTTTGACATTTAAGTTACATTAAAGGAAAAGAGAACCGCGTGGAAAATACTTTGAGTTGGAGGAAGCATGTTTCCACTATTCTATCCATCATGACACATATTAAAGATGAATTACATAACCAAATAAAAACATATTCATATTATCAACATGTAAAAGTTACATTAGTAGTAAATCCAAATGATAAAAGGTATGAAGCATTTCAGTTTGATAATGAAAAATTCTAAAGATACGGTAACAAAATTTATGTTCCTTTGGGAAATGAATTAAGAATGAAAGTCATGAAAGAATTTCATGATGCTCCTTATTCAACACATCCCAAGGTGATGAAACCGTTGGCTGATGTAACAAATAATATTTATGAAAATGAATGAAGAAAGATGTGTTAATTTACATTTTCATTTTCTTGAATGTCATTGTGTTAAGGCAAAACACATGTACCATGTTGGTATGTTGTATTTTCACATAATTCCGTACTACAAATGGAAAGTAATTAACATAGATTTTCTGTAGGACTGCTAATGTCTAAAAATAAGAATCACATGGTTTTATTTTTGGTTGAAAAACTAACTAAAGTAGCTCACTTCATATTGGGTAATCTAAATGATGATTCACCCATAGTTGTTAAATGGTTTGTGCATGAAAAGTTTAGATTTCATGGAATTCAGAATCGATCATTTCGATAGGGATCCGAGAATGATCTCTCGATTTTTGGAAAACCTTAAACTTAGCTTTGGGAACAAAACTAAACTTTAGTTCAACTTACCATCCAGAAATATATGGTCAAATAGAAAGATTCAACCAGGTTATGGAGGATATGCTCAAAATGTATTACATGGATCAACAATACAGACGGGAAAAATATATTCCATTGGTGGAATTTTCCTATAACAACACTTATCATTCTTCACTAAAAATGTCACCATTTGAAGCGTTGTATGGGAGAAGATGTAGAAATCTTATTAGTTGCAATAGTACTGAGGACACAAACATAATAGGCCCAAAAATGTTACTAAAATAGAAAAATAATTCAACCTCATTTGTGAGGTCAGTTGAAGGAAGTTGCTAATAGGAAGAAAAATTACGAAAAATTTGAAAATAGTTGACAAAAAATTTGAGCTTTGAAAGAAAGTTATCTTAAGGGTTAAACCCAAATAGAGATCAATTATGTTTGAAAATTCTGCCAAACTATCACCTAGATATGTGGGACCTTTCAAAATACTTTAAGTTATAAGTATGGTAGCATACCGATTCAAATTACCTCCCACATTTTCCAAGATGCATGATGTTTTACATATTTCACTATTTAAAAGTATATTTTAGATGTAAAGCATGTCCTAAACTAAAACTTTGTACAGGTTTTGGACCCATGAATAATCATGGTTGAACCCATACGAGTATTGGAAACTTTCAGGTTACATCTCAGAAATCGAGATATTACGCAATGCAAGGTCCAATGGAACCAATATTCAAAAGAAAGTGAAATTTGGGAGAATCGGAAGAGATGAAAACTACGTTTCCTTGTCTATTTCAGCGATAAAAATTATTAGATTATCTTCTATTGAATTATTAATTATTATTTAACAATTATGTTGACAAAAATAGCAAATTGTTTCTATAAGATGTATGTTTTGCAATAATTGTTGTTTTAAGGTTATTACAACCAAGATGTCCGGAAAAAAAGATTGATTGAAATTTTGGAATTTTTTTTTTTTTTTATAAAAATGTGAACTGTTTTTCTATTGCGAAAGCAATGTGTGAACTATTTTTTTAATATATTTGTTACACTATGTAAAATCATCAAGACAATTGTTATTTAATGGGGATGTATGTCAAACCCCAAAATTTAACAATGAGTTTTTCTATCGTTATGATCATGGTTGATGATTTAATTATAAGTATGTTATTATACATACATATATGTAATTATATGTATATGCTAAAACATATACACATACATACATAAATGCACATATAAGCACATATGTGTATTGTGTAATTTCTACATTATGCGATTGATTTATTTTTTTAAGTCATCCTTTTATTTCATCGATGTGCAATGTTGATTTTTGGAATTGAAAGATTATCATTTTCTTGTTAACATTGCTACATGATAATAACTCATATCGACCATGTTATTGGTTGAGAGTATTGTCGAAAATATTTATAATAGAAATGTTATCATTGTCATTTTATGATGTTTTCATTATACAAGTAAACTATAAAATGATAGTAATATACAATTATTGTTTTTATGTTTTAATTCTCCTTAGCATTGCAAAAGCAGATCATGAATGCAAGGCATTAAATTTTTTATTTACTGCTACTTTGAAAAGTTATATGATCCTCAACAAGGTAAATGTTTGATTGTTTCATCACCTTGTTTAGAAATGATAAAACATGGGACTTATTGGTCACGAACCATGGAGTAATTTAATTTTTTTAAGCAATAGTATTTGACTATAATGAAAGTTTAGTGTTATTATGATGGTCATGGACCATAGCAAAATTGTGTTGTTGTTAATATGAAAGTTTTCATGTACCACAAAGAGGTTTTAATTGATACAATGTTATTGTTTGATAAGTGGTCATAAACCATGGGCATGTGGTATTGTAAATAGTTTTTTTATTTTTAAATTCAGTCACCATATGAATTTGCATGAAAATTGGATAAATTGAAATTAAGAAATGATTATTAAATGTAAAATTTGGTTAAAGCCGAATCTTGCATGTTGGTGAAAATGTGCAATGGGTGGTGATTTTGAAGGGAAAGTAAAGAGGACTGCCAAAAATAAATGAGCATTAAAGATTTACATGGTTTTTTTGGGGAGTGAGGAGAAGCTTACATTACAAACTAGAACCATGCATTTTCTACCATTGACATTTTTTTATTATGGCTAATTTTTCTTTTTTGTTTGGAGAAAATGGAGGAAAGTTGTTATCATTCTTGCATGTAGTAATATAGAGCTATTTCAAGGGTGAGTTGTGTAATTTATTGTGTATTTTTGTCTCGATCATTTTGGAGGTTTCTTTTTGTTATTCAAATGCATTTGTTTTTTTGGTTTGTGAAGAATAAAATAGAGAAATATGGGCGCATCACAGGCATGCATTTCTATTCTTAAACCTACTTATTTGGAAATAAATGGATATTATATGGTTTTTTTATTAGTTTCAAATTTGAAATGAATTTATAAGTTTTTGCAAAAAACTGATAGGAAAATGAAGATAAAAAATAGCAGCAATCTGAGTGTTTGTTAAATGGGTGAATATTGTTATGGGTCATGAATTTTCGCTTGAAAATATCTTGTTCTTTGCATCTCAGATCTGTTTGCTTTTAAAATGGAATTTTTGGTTTGTAAGAATTTGTGGGTTTTTTTAGTTGAAATATTGATTTCTTGCAACATACTTATATATACCAAGATTTTTTCTTCATACAACTCATATAGAACTCTCATACAGTATATTTATGTCAGAAAATTATTAAAGTTGTTATTGTTTTTAAAAAAAAGAAAAGAAATCGATTTAGTGGTGTGCATGGAAAATAAGAAAATACCAATTTATAGACAAACCCTTCTCTTCGTTTCCAATACGTTTTGGTCTTTAGTTCTTTATTTATGGGTCCTTATTATTATGGGACATATTGCAAACTATGTATGGTATGAATATGTGTTTTGGAAAGATTATAAAAATAGAAATATTTTTTAAAAATTGGATTTTTTTGCCATTTCGAACTAGTTTGTGTTGATAATTATTTGGTTCTATAGAAAATAACAATTTCTCTTGAAGCTGAGTTTTCAATACTATTATTTAGTACAGTTTATTCTTATTTTATAAATGATAAAATTTGATATATGACTTGGTGTTATTGGTTTATTAAAATACAGATTTGCTCCTATACTTGCAATGGAATATGACTGATCATAGTGAATGATTGTTTGTTTGGGTTTCACTACATTGATAGATTTTGGGTAAAGGTGAAACAATTTTCATTATATGTGCTTAGTGAGTCTTTAGTGAATCATTTATCCATGTTTTCACTGTAAATAGAAATTATTAAATTTGCATCTATATATATGAAGATCCTTTGTTTGGTATGGTCCATAGCTAAAGAAAGTAGAAGGCATTGTAAAAGATGGATTCTGTTGTAATTATGTTGATTCCATTTACTTATATGATTATGATAACATTAACAAATTTATAAAACATTCCTTTAAATTAGGAAGGATTATTTAGATCCTTAATGAAATTGATGGTTTACGATAAGTAATAATGTTGAAACATGATGAATATGGTATAGATTTACAAAGATATATATGAAAATAAGAACAAAATACAAATAATATTCTCATCAATCTTCCTAAATATTTCATACATTGCTTTTGGCTATTATACAACCACAACTCTAAGACAACCAACTTCCTATTAATTAGGAAGTCCTAATAACTACCTCTAATAAATAATAAATTATATATATTGTTTGTTATAACAATAAATATGACTAACCATTAATGAATCTTTATTGACATAACTATTCATTTTACAACAATTTCAATAAGAATGTGATCACTACATTATTTTCCTAATATTCACCCCCTCATTGTGAACATTATTAATAGATAATCTTCACCCCTTTAATGTGAACATGATGAACAACCATATTTCAAAGAAGTTTATCCACCTCTTGAAAGTAATGTTTAGACCAGGAAAAACTCAATAGATTATCTCTTTACCCTCATAAAGTGGCATTGACAAACCAAATTATGTAAGAATACTCCCTACCTCTTTGGGTTCTTGTGGGACTTTCCCTTCCTCCTAGGGCGCCCAAATTCTAAATCTCCAAGATCCACAAGCTTGGCACTAGCTGGATAACCATCCCTTGAGTCTACCTTGAAATATTCTCCTGCTCCCCAAAAGTGAGTTTTTTGAAAACATGAATCTTCCCAAAATTCTAGAAAGGGGTTTATTCATCAAACTAAAACATTGCAAATAGGAACTCTAAAATGAACATATATCACACACTACTAAAAAAATGTCACCAAATCATTATGCGGCCCCATCGTTGCGATCGACAAGAGGTCATTGATTGACTTCCAACCTCCATTTTCCTCGTCCATTTGGTCAATTGTTTCAAACTAAACATGATTTTATCATGGAATTCAATTTTAAATACCTTAATCAGACATCGGATTCCACTGAAAATGCACTCATAAGGAAATTTTTTATTTTTATAAATTTTGAAAATGACAATTTTCACAATGGCATTGACTCAATATTGATTTTGATGACATAAAGAACTTTTTACAATATTTTGAGTTTGAATCTCAAAATGACAATACTTAATGACTCTTGACAAAATGAATTTATGAGTTTTAACTATTTTGACAATGGACCCAAAAAGACTTCTAGGCTTTAAAGATAATTAAACAATTCCAAAATTGAATAAAACTACATTAACGTATATCTTCAACACTATGACTAGACTAATAACACTTAATAAGATATTAAAGGTTATTTTTAATATATGTTTGACTTCAATAATGATCTCACTTAAAATACAGATTATCTAAACTAGTGGATGAGACTAAAACAAAGTTTTGACTAACTATAAAAATCGAAGTAGATAACCACTAAGATAAATCAAATCACCTAAAAATGATGGACCGATCTACATGAAATTTATTGCATTGCTTTTGGTGAATTGTAGGTACTAGTGAGCATATGGTTGAGGGGGAATTTGAACTACCGGTGGCACCTCTTATAGTGAAGACTTTATCTTAATGAGATATTGATGCCAAACGAGGTTTCATTGTTCAAGTGGATTAGAATATGCATGATATTTTTAGACATAAAAGGAAGTTACCACTTTATTGAGGCTTCAAATCCATTTTGCATTTTATATTCCTTCTTATTTTATAAATGTGCATAGTGGAGATGACTATGAATAATAATGTTTTTACATTCTTTGACACCGTAGAAGTTTGTAAAGAAGATGACATAGTGCACCTATCCACGTAAATTTTAATCCTCACAACCGTGCATCTTCTTTCAAAAAATGAATCCTCTTTTATATTAGCACCAATCATATAGGCATTTCATTGTATCCATGACGTGAATACAATTTCAATAGTGATCTCTAATGTGGGTGCGAGAGATGAAATGAATAGATTTAACACCCAATGGTGTACAAAGAAAGCGTCAGCTAAAAAATACATTATGGATGTAAATCACTATGAATGTAAACTCGCGTAGATAATGCAAATTGGAACCATGTTTAAAAATAAGGAGAATATCCGAAACTTCGTCAACATGATGTACCTTGGCTCATCATAGTCATAAACATGATTAAATTATATGTACATTAATCTCATGAAAACTAAATTATTACTCTCACATGGAAGGAAAGAAACTCGGAGAGCTACATGTATGAATTTTCTACGATACCAGATGATGAATATGATATAGATTTACGACAGAGATATAAAAATAAGAACAAAATATGAATAATATTCTCAAAAATATTTGTGAATATTTCATACATTGTATTTGGCTATTTTATCAAATCTTCGATTGGTTTTAGGGAATTGTGGTGATAATAAATCCCTAGGTGTTGGCCGCATCATGTCTCCTAGCAACTGGAGTAATTGAACCTAACAAATATGCATGAATGTGGGTTGAGGCAATGGTGTATGTTTCTGTTCATGCTATTGTGTTTCCAAAGTTATATCATTAGTAGTTCAAGTTATCTATCTTCTTGTGCAAATCCCTTATTTTAAGGAATTGAGTTGATGACTTGGATGAGATCAAGTTGTTGTATCGCGATTCCTCTATTAATGTGGAAGTGATTCTTGCACCAACATGCTAATCAAGTCCTACTTCAATGCATGAATTGAGTCATGCGCTATTGCAATTTACTCGATAAATCAACATATACTTTTCCAAAGGTACTATTAATGCTTGTAAAAGATTAATTTAAGCCACTTTTGAGGAAGAAATTACAAGATAAAAATAACAAGAGTATGCACCATAATTCCTTCAAAAATATAGTAAATTAGAAAGTATAATTACTTAACATTATACATCATGCAATATGATATAAAAATAGTATGGGGCTTCACATGGTTTAAACATAACAAAATGAGATTTCATCACTCCCAGGACTAAAGGTTTAGTAGGTCCTCCTGCTACATATTGTTCAATTGTTCTACAATCCTTGAACAATTATATTTGTTGGAAAATGTCTTCCAAGTTTCATCTAATGTAGTGTTATATAACCCAAAGAACTCAATAATATCATCTCTCCAAGTCTTGTAGCTTCCTCACGCATATCATTTGTTGAATTCCATCTCAAGTATTGGTGCAATGACTAGTGTGGGCCTGTACCACATGTTAATAGAGTTTTCCTTTAGCTTTAAAATAATCTTGCAGAGGTATTTGGCTCTTTTTAAGGACCATCGAGGTTGTTTGGTGAAATAAGGTCTTTCTTCTTATACAACTCTATAAGAATCGATATTTGGCCCGGAAAGTGAGGAAGTTAACATTGAATGTTGGACTCACTTTCTCTCTAAAATTTTTAACACAAGTTTTAAGAATATCTGTGTATCTGTCTACTAGACGTAGACAATATACCTATGACTGAAACCTGTTAAAGAACCAAATTGGGGAAGATAAATCATGACTCATAAAGAGGTCTATTGTGGACTCTTCTTACACAAATTTGGCCCTTTAATTCCTTCATTTACCATGGTGCCTTTGAGTAGAGATGAATTCTCTTAATTGTACCTCTCCCACATAAAAATTTATTGGAATTTCAATTTTCTTAGGAAGAAGAAATTTGTGCACATAAAATTCACACAATTTTTTTTTGTCAATATCATTCCCAACTATTTATGCACCTAAAAATTATTTATCATCATAAAACTCTATGTCTTGCATGGAAAAATCCTTAGATATTTACCATTAAAAAACTACTCTTTTAGAAATAATGCATAAAAATTTGAAGGAGGTCTCCAAGAAAGAACTTGGTCTTAAAGACGACTAACAAGTAACCAAAGTTTCATTTAATAATTTATTCTATTCTTTCAACATTTGGTTCTCCTCAGAAAATTCCCTAAGCATGTATCATTCATCCATCCACTTGACCACTCCCTTCAAAACAACAATTTGGGGAAAGATAAAGTTGGTTTTAGTAACATGTTCTTCCTCTTTTGAGGTGGTAAGTCTTGAAAGAAAATCATCTACCACATTGGATTTTCCTAGCTTGTTAATAATTTTAATGTTAAACTCTTGCAGTAATAATAACTACCTTATAATCCTTCCATGAACTAAAGGTTTGTTCATTAGGTACTTGATAATAGAGTGATCACTATGGAAAATCACTTCATATCCTATAATATAATGTCGAAACTTGTTGATTACACATACTACTTCTAGAAATTTATTTTTCAGTTGTTTTTTAGTTTCATTCAGCAAGGGAAAGTTTTTTTACTAATGTAGTAAATTGCATGTGTAGGCTCTCCTTCCTCTTACTGCCCAACAACCCCTTGCTTCATTAGAGTAATTTGTTTGTATATAGAATGGGAGCTTCCAATTTCGACCTCTCAACACTTTGTTGTGCTTATTAACTTGTTTTTGATAGCATCAAAAGCTTGTTGACATGATTTTTTCCATTCAAATTTAGAATCCTTAGTTAAGAGAGAAAATAATGGAGAATAAATTTTACTAAAATCTGAGATAAACCTTTGATAGTAACCAAAATGACCAAGAAAGATTCTTACCTCAGTTTGGTTTGTGGGTGATGGAAGTTTTACAATGATATTAACTTTTTCTGGGTCTACCTTAATTCCCTCAAATGAGACATGATGGCCTAAAACTATACCTTATTCCATCATAAATAAGCATTTCTCATGATTCAAAGATAATTGATGCTTTTCACATTGAGAAATAACTTTATCCAGATTGTTGACTGCCTCTTGGAATGTTGCTCCATAAATTGTGAAATCATCCATGTAAATTTCTACACAATCATGGGTGAGATCAAAAAATATTGCCAACATGGCTATTTGAAAAGTGGTAGGGGCATTACATAAACCAAAAGGTATCACTCTATAAGAAAATATTCCCTAAGGATAGGTGAAAGTTGTTTTGTCTTCATCTTTAGTTGCTCTGTTATGTGGTTGTATCCAAGTGAACCCGTCAAGGAATGAAAAGTACATTTTTCTGACATGATTATCTAAGATAATATCAATAAAAGGTAATGGAAAATAATCCCTATGAGTTGCCTTATTCAATTCCCTATAGTCCACACAAAATCTCCATTTTCCATTCTTTTTAGGAACTATGACTAATGGAGAAACCCATCGACTATTTTAGATTGTATAAATAAATCCTACATTCAAAAGTTTCTCAATCTTTGTTTTCACAATATCTCTTAGAGCAGGGTTTATCCTTCTTTGAGGTTGCTTGACTGGTCTGGAATCAGTGGTATAGATGTGGTGTGTACAAATATTGGGATGAATACCCTTCATGTCACTATATTCCCAAGAAAAAGTTTGGGGATGATAGAAAAGGATTTTAAATAAGGTATTATCCTCCTAATTAGTTAGCCAGCTATTAATTGTCAATTTATTTCCTGGGAGAATAGGTAATTCTTTGGTATTAGGGTGAATATAATCTACAATAGGATATTCTCCTAATAGTGCATTTAAAGGACATCTATGTGATAATAACTTGTGAACAACAGTTATGTTTTGAAAGATGGATTCTCGTTAGATCTATATTTCTCACAAGAGTACAAATAATGGTATTATTATCTTCATCCATAAAATCATCTCTTATTTTCATAATATGTGGTGTAAGACCTAATGCGGGAATGAAGGGAAAGGTTTGAATTGAGTCTAGCGCAATACTTCGGTGTATAACTTATATTGTGCCTAACAAAAGGCTCATGGTAACTGCATTGAATTTGGTCTAAGTGTTCTTGAATTATGACCATGGAAAGAGAAGAGATGATATCATCTGAATCATCTTTAGACCATTGTTTGTTGTTTGTGGCAAATGGTATAACAGTAGTGTATAATGACAATTTATTTAAATATTGACCATTAGTGATCACCATATTCCCTATTCTGTAATCAATAAGGATGGTTGTTGTGGCTAACTAGGGGCATCCTAGGATTATATGGTATCCAATTATTTTGTTCTTCATTTTTATTATCATGAGGTCTACCACATAGTCCTAAGATTAGATGGTAACAGTGAAATACTCGATAATTACTTTTGGCTTGTTCAAATATTAGACTGTCATTTGTAGAATTATGGATGTGGTGAGGTAAATGTAAGGATATCATGGACAAATTATTTGTTCTCATTACATTGATGGAAACGCCTAGATCAATGAGGACGTTAGGAATATGGATATCTCTTATACAAACTATTATGATAGGACTTCTAAAAGGAACGATAACCAGATCGTACCAAGCCAAGAACTCAAATGTTAATCAAACACCAAGATCAATAAGATGAAAGGGATTTTCCAGAATAAATTTACATAAATCTATGCAAAAAAATGAGAAGAAATATCATATATTATTATGGAACTCAATGAAATACAATGAGAATAGGCCTTGCTTATATATGCACAGAATAACAATCTAAGAACCAATCAAGGTCATAGATCAAGCCCTAAATCAAGGAAATAACTAATCATTAAATAACTAGTCAATATCATAGATTTAAAAAAGAACTAGTCATCAAATATCTAGTCAATCCCATAGACCAAGGAAGGAACTAGTCATTAAAGATCTAGTCAATATCATAGATCAAGGAAAGAACTATACCTAAAAACTAGATAATATCTTCCTAATATCTCGAATAAGATAAAAGAAATATCCAAACTAAGTGGGTGAGGATAAATATAATAAAGGTGAATAAAGTACCTAGGTGAACATAAGCTAATGTAAATACCTACTCTAACACCCCCTCAAGTGAAGCTAGGGGCCCAAATTAAAAGTGGCATATGTATGCATGAGAAGATTAGTTATTTTAATAAACAAGAAACTAGCTAAGTAGTTCCATGATCTTACTAAACCTATCATAAACATCATGATGAGTGCTAAACAAGATAACTTCTACAATAATGAAATAAACTAAAACACTATCATTTTATCTCTAACTACTCTATGATTACTTAAAACATAAATTGAACCTATTTAGACCTATGAGCGATAAAATTAGATTTATTGTTTGCTTCAATGGAGGTGAAGAGGTCTCTAAAATGGCTACAAGGCCAAGTTAGATACCCTCCTACTAACCTACTATGAAGTTATGGATGCAAGATGGAGGAGTTTCAACAATGAAGGATAGCCAAGATCAAATACCTATTAGCTTGACTAATGCAAACGAGGTCTAATGACAATATCTCCAAATGTGAGAGAGAAGGACTTGAGTGAAGTTATAAGGCTGAGAGGAAGGAGTGACCCTTCTATTTATAGCTTTCCAAATGGAAGAGTTTGAAATTTGGGTGTATGTGGGACTAAAGCTCAAAAAGAATTTTAGTAATAGATTAGGATAAACACACTTTAGGCTTAGCTAAGTTTGGTTTAGGCTAGTTAAACTTGATTAGCAAGTGATTAGAGACTCATTGAGAGTTGGGAGGGGTCTAGATAACCAATTGTGACTAATAGATAGCCTACAAGGCCAATAGATGTTGTATAGAGAGAACTAGGAGGTTTTGAATGGTCAAAAGGAGGAATTTTTAGCTAATAAGAGAGATATTAGCCAAATAAGATGATTATAGGAGGAATATGACCGAGAAGGTATCGTAAACGGAATCCAAGAGTGGAGCAAAGAAGGTTTGATTAATGAAATGTTGTCAATTATTTGAATTGGATGAAATGTTAAGTGTAAGAATGTTTTAGGTGTCTACATTTTCCCCTCTTTGAGGTGGCGTAAGTGACATCACTTCAAAGAAAGTAGACAAGCATAAACAAGTAGAAATTTTTGAAGGGATAGAAGAAAAAAGAGTAGAATGAAGGATGCCCCCTCAATTGTCGATGGGGTGATAGAAGAACTCGATTGATGATTGAAAAGATGATAGAAAGAGAACAGAAGAAAGAATAGTGTGAAGAAGAAGAAAGGGGATATAGAAGAAAAAGGAGTATGAGGAAGAGGGAATGAGCTAACATCCATCCAATTCCTTTTAAACAACTTTATTTTTCATCATATTGCTAATGATATTCATCATCGGTCCTTACTAACAGAATGAAAAAAGTGTAGTATAACATTGAAATCCATATACGAAGAAATTTCCATTGCTAAAAACACTAACTCCATGCAACATACAAAATGCAATGCAATATGAAAAAGTAAAAGATTCCTAACTCCATGTAACATACATAATGCAAAGTCTGCAATATGAGAAAGTAAACAAGCCAAACCTAACAGAGAAACAAGTACCATGTTTTGTTATCAAGCTTGATTCTAACCTATTTGAATTAACGAAAAGGGTTGATCATGATGCCCCAAACAAGGATACATGCAAAGGGAATAATGGAGGAAAATTGGCTCCGATGGAAAATATTTTTGCACTTTGAAACAAGATTTGGTACTTGATCAGCTAGGAATTATAGACATAGCAAGAAACCTATATTTTTTGATGGAGGTAGATTAAGATGATCCGTGAATCACGCACATGAATAGGTGAGAACTAAAGAGTGATGTTTTGTAGGATATTTTTAATTTTTAGAAGTTTCTTGACACATATTTGAATGTTTTTATTTTTCTACCATATTTGAATGTGTTTTGATTTTTTGCGCTTTTCCGAAACTATGTATAGGAAGAAAAATAAGTGTGGATGCCCCTAGTGATAGATGGGATGTACAAGGGAAGAATGTCATGCATATGAGAAAGGTGAAGATGTAAAAATGCCCCATCGATTAGGTGGGAGTATTCAAAGGAAAACATTCATGGATAAAAGTGTGACCTAAGGCCATTATGGATAGGTTCAACATGCTGATAAACGTAAACCAATGAAGTGCTGAGAAGGACCAAGGATGCCCCCAACGTAAGTTGGCCTAGAAACACGTGATAGAAAGGAAGGAGAAGATTGTGTTTGTGAAAGGGGACAAAGGTGTCCAAAAACATGGCAAAAGGTAATCTTATACACACGGATATTCTAAATGAAGTAGAAGAACGATGTGAATGATATGAATGTATCTTAGAAGCCTCAAATTAAAGAAGTGATTAGACAAAGGCACAAATCATGAGACAAGATACGAGACTAGAGTATGAGTCCGAACAAGGTCCAAAAAAAAAAAAAAAAAGACACTTGGTAACATATTAATCTTGTTTACTCATAGAGATCCAGTTTGTGCATGTGGAATTTAATTACCTCTTGAAGGGAAGATTTAATAGACAACAAGTGAAGACACCCTAGCCAATGTGTAGGAATGATTTATTTTGATATGTCACAAGTTATTTGTGAATGAAGGGTGGAAGATAGTCGTACATTGCTTCTGCTTGCCACCAAAGCGTCCATAGCCCGACAGAGATGAATTTTATTCTAATCATAACATTTCTCTACCGATAGTCAAGCATTCATACTCTTGATAGATATTATTGGAAATACCCCAAGAGAGAGCAATATATTGATTTCCTTTTTCTTTGCAGCTTTTAGCTTTTGATTTTTTCATTGATTTCGATTCGTTTTCTTTCGAAAACTTATTTCAAATCTATTGTTTGACAAGGGGTTAAGAACCATTGATGGCTCGATGGAAGGAGGTTGAAGTGATTATGATGATGAAATTGGATAGTGTCAAAAATATGTCCAAAAGTTCTTTACAACAAGTTTATTAGCTATTGAATGTGATAGGATCTCTAAAAGGTCATTCGTTCTTTAATTTAACAAGGTGATGAAAGACCAAGGTCAAACGGATACCATAGATATGAATATCACAAAATTCATGTGAATAGGTTAACCAAAATATCACCGAAGGGATGAAAATGGTAGGAAGACTTGTAGAATAACAAGGATGGGAAGAAAGAAACATCCATGTGTACGCAATATACTGATTACAATGTTTGATCTTTGTACTTTTGATATTTTTCTTATGTTTTCTCAATATTTTTGTATTTTTTTTTAATTTTTAGATTTTTGATTGTGTTTGGAAAGGTGGGACCAACAAAGTCACTCTGGGTGGTAAGATCTAACAACAACGTTTGTAATTTCCTTGATAAGGGAGACTAGGTGTGTTTTCTTATCAAGCGTAATATTTTCTCCAATATTGATGATCGTGGTGAGGTCATAATCAATAAATGAATATGATTTATATTGAAAAAGGATTTCGTATACGAGAGATTGAGTTCCCTATCCATATGTTCCTACACTTTGCGCAAAAATTGATGGTTGTGTTGATGTGCATTCTTGAATCGTGCTTGATTTACAATTTTGATATTGTTTGAGTTGTTGGGGGCTTTCGAGCTCTTGGAAGTTTTGAACTGAGCTTGATAATGAACTTGTTTGGGTTTCTTATAAGCTAACGTGTGACTTTTTTGACCCCGAGAAGTGGGAGAAGAGAGCGAACATTTATGATTGATGATAAGAATGAGAGAAATGATGGTGGGCTTGCCCTAGTCATTGGTAGAAGGATGATGTGACGGATGAAAAGGATACATGATCCAAGAATTGAAGAGGATGGGATACAAGGAGGTGAGCCACTAATAGAAGATGTTGAAGGGCTGCTAGAATATGGTCCTAAGATGGAATAAATTGGGCTATGAGGACATGGCCCGAGAATAGAAGAAGATGACGAATGGATGCTAGGGTGTGGCCCAAGTATAGATGAGGAGGGACTACTGGAGGTATCCCATAGATAGAAGAGGATGAAGGGCTACTAGGACGTGGCCCAAGAATAGAAGGTAATGGGCTATGAAGAGGTGACCCACAAGTAGAAAATGGAAGGTTACCTAGGGGTGGCTCTAAGATAGAAGAAGATGATGGGCTACTCAACGGTGACCCAAGACAATATTTGGATTGAGGAATGATGATAGATAAGGAATGAGGTTATAAGGAGAAGATAGGCCATGGATCAATGCTATACCTCAACATCTCATCATTCTCAAAAGAAGGTGAAGATGGAATGCCAAAAAAAGAATCAAGTTCTATGACCTTAGGCTTTTCCTCTATGTTATGATAAAAGGAATTAACTTATTTTCCCAATACACGAACGTATTGAGCTCCGAGAAAGAATCCTTTTTGTAATCCTTTAAATGGATATATTCATGTGGTCTTGTTATTTATTCATTTCGAGAGAAATCAATCGTGGAGGTTTTTCTTCTTCGACCATCGAAGGTTGAATAGAAGAAATAATTCGATAAGCACGGAAGATTGATTGATAGAGGAAGTTGAAGATGGTTAATGATGTAGATGAGGGAAAGGCCTAACCTTATCACTCCCATGAAGAGTTTTTATAGTGCTTTGAAAATATATCTTAGCACACCGCATCTTTGTAATGGTTTGACATGGTTGCAGACATTGATCTTTAGAAGATGGTTGAGGAAATGGCACGATATGGTTGAAAGGGCTCGAGGGATGAAGAGGCATGTCGGTTGGAATGATATCAGAAGACAACTCAAGAGATGATGTAGGCTTGGTGTTGGGTATCTCATGAATGGATGAATTAGATGCGGGCTTAGATCATTTTTCTAAAATATGACCTAATGTGGAAGAGAATATAGGATTACATAGCCATCCGTTAAGTTGCGACGTAGGAGTTGAATTGGATGATTGACTAGAGTGGATCTAAGTCATGGAACTCTTCGGAGGAGGAAGAGTTCATTGAGATGACTAATGAAGGAGGTCCTATGAAGAAAGGGAGGACTATGACTCAAGACCTAAATTAGATGTTTGATTGATGGAACTTGAGCCGCATGAGTCTTCAAAGGAGGAAGACGTTGAGGTGAATTGGAATAAAGTTCCCTGCAAAAGAAGGGAGGACCATGATTCGAAATGTGATCTAGGGGTATCCGAACAATAGTTGGGATCTAAGTCTTTAGAAGAAGAGTGGAGGGAATTCCAATGGTAGTTTATATCTAAATCGGAAGAAGAGTGGAGGGAACCCGAATAATAATTTGGATCAGAAGTATCCAAACCATACCACCGACTATAAGTTTGAAGGTGGGGAATAGGGTACCTAGATGGGTCTTCTAGAATGAAGAACCAAATTAGGTTTGTTCGTGATAGGAATATTTTGATTTGAATTGATAAACCTAGGTTTTGTATTGTAGTAAGTGTGAGAAACCATGTGATAATCAGTCATTGTTGGCATCATAAGCACAAATTTCTATCTCTAGATAGTGTGATGGAACTCCTTCAAAGGGAATAAGGCTCCATATCGATTTAGGGAAGAAAATGACATCAAACTAGACATTTTTAAGTATGGAGATGCGTGCATGATTTTCTAAAAGAAGGTCTAAGGAAAATAGACATTGTGATGATGTAATCTTGATGAGATCAAAAGGGATTTTTCTTAGAAAAAAATTTCTAGATGAATGATCGCAAGGAACAATCATGAAAGGTGTGAAACACAAAGCCAATCAATAAGGAAATAATCCCTATGTAAAATGTGTGTGCAAAATAATAATTTGATATAAAGATGATGAACACAATGTCAATACTTATTTCAAGCTCGAAATAAACAAGGCGTAAATATTAACAAAGGGTAGACATGACTCCCAATCAAAGGATACCACAACAAGTTCAAAAACCAACAAGGCCCAAATGTTAAAGGGTGAGGTTTAAAAATGTAAGCCACATAACCACACCAATTAGACACGTTAATCAAGCTTCATGAAGAAGTGAGATATTAGTGGCAAAGTGGTATTGAAATGACACAAATAAAGTAAGTGACACCCATCAAGATTTGGAGCAATGTTCGAATTTAAACCAAGTCAAGGTATACTAAGGATGTGTTAAAATGTGCGCAGTGTAACACCACAATGTGGATACTTAGATCATGTTTACGAAAAACATGACATAAGTATCTTAATTGTGTCGAGACAATGCAAACAAGGTAACATGTCAAAGGGAGATCAAATGATGAATCAATCCTAACTATGATGATGATCTTGAAATCAAGATTAAATGGCCATCAAAGATATGAGGATGCATCCAAACACTTTAGATGTTTAACAACTCAGTAAGTAAACATGGATGAGAGTAAATGGAAAAAAGTGGTGAACACTATCTATGACAACACTTTTGAAATATGCCTTCTCTTGTCCCAAATGCGCAACAAAAATACAAAGGTGCATATCAAAATATGGAAATAAACTAAGCATTACTTGGGCATAGTTTCACCTTGTTGGGCCCCTAAAATATTGGCTAAGTAAAAAAGGTGATAGGCGTGCAAGGCCTAGTTGAAGCAAAGTTCGCAAGGATTACGTGTGTAAGGATAAAGCACATGGGGCGGGGTTTAGGGAAGGCTTTAAGGAAACCCGTGGCATGCGTAGATAGAACCAAGGGTTCAGGACTTAGCTATATTAGGAATTTCTAGCGAGAACATGTGAAAATTATGACCCGAGTGAGCATGCAGAGTGGATAAGGTGTCAGCTTGGTGACAAGTTGGCCTAAGAAGGAGCATGCCTATGGTAGAAGCTTCTAGAAGCTCATCATGGTAGAAAGTGGAAATATTAGGTCCTGGAGGAGCATGCTCGGATGGAGAACCACATTCGAGACACTTGATATCAGATCGAGGCTACTCTTGGAAGATGAGTTGGCGATTAAGTAAACCTATTTATACAAGTGCTTGCAAAAGTAAAAGAGGGAGAAATAAATAGAGGGCTGAGCTCTACAGAAATATGGCAAGAACTCTATTAGTTTGGGTAATTATGCTTAGGAAAGGATGTACCAAGGGTATGGGGATTGTAAATTTCTTTTGAGAGCCTAATCATATGAGTCCAGTTATAAAGCATGACTGTAGTCTACTTCTCTAGGACATTCTGTAATGGCTCCATGAATGTAATGAGGTTACCAGCTCACATGAATATGAACATTGATGATTATAATGCATACATATTTCTCATAGTTCCTTTTCATTTATGATTATGATTAAGTATGGATTTCTATACAACTTCTTTCTATTTTGGTATAAGTTATAAAATCTATTAAAGCACTTTCTATCTGGAATGACTACAAGGACCTAGAAGCCATTCTGAGCTCTATGGTGCTTGTATGTTTTACTTCCATTTAGATCTCTTAAACATGAATCATAGATGATGTTTCCCACTAAACTCACATAAAAGAGAGACTCAAGCACCCACACGTGCCTTGGGTGAGCACCTAGGGCCCATTTGGGTGATAGGTCGGTGTGCACGGGGTTCATTTCTTTTGTTATAAGGGTAAAAATGATTACTTCTTGGTTCCATTTCGAGACCTATTTTTGAATTTATAGAGGGAAATGGCATACATCATGATCTGGGTAATGAGTAATGACAGAATGTTTAACTCTGGAAAGTCTTGAATCATGGTTCAAGAGTACGGAGGATGAATTTGCTTAGAGATTCAACACTAGACTTGAGTTTGGTGCACGTAGATGGGTAGAAAAGAACCTCTACAATGATTTATATGAAACATTTTTCTATTGTTTCCCAGTAGGGTTATATGATTGGCTCTTAGCATATGCATATAGATCAAACCAATATTCTAGATCACATGCATGGACCCAAGAAGAATACCAGAGGCTGCAAGATGCAGATCTGACGTGGACTCGTGTTGTGGATCATTGGTGGGAAGGTGTGTTGGCTAGCTACACTCTGGAGTATGTTATTTCCACATATTCTTTCCCAGAAGTTACTGAGTTTGAATTTATGTGGGAGCCCAGAGGATCATTTCTACGTGTTATCCCTCTAGCAATGAAGATCCTGGTTGTTACTTTGAGGTTTAGAGGCATTTCTAATGGCCGGCTAAACCATTATGAGCACTAGGCAAGGGAGCTAGGGTGGAGGAAGATGGTAGATATTATGATGGAGAAGGAAAGGGAGGAGAGATGGCTCAAGTATAGTGAAGCGCATGAAAGGGATATTTTTAGATGACACAAAGCTACAAGTGTGATGGATATATGGAGGCAGACATTGTAGGAAGGAGTTGAGGTTCACGCGAAGGACATGGAACCTAAGCATTCTATGCTACCCCATCTTGGAAAGCACATAAGAGAGACCCCTTCAACTTCTGATGAGAGTTCGTCACGTGGAGAAAGAAGAGTCATTGGCACATATCTGAACCCACCTAGTGACCAAACCCTAGCACTTGGTTTTCCAGAACAAGGAAGGAGTATCATTGACCCAGTTGGTATCAATGGAAGTGACAGAGATATGCACCTAGGAGGTACAATTTTTAGTTCCCACTTTTATGGCTACACATATTCTAGTATTCGGAGGAGTCTTTGGATAAGGAGAAAGTATAAAATCCTTTCAAGATTGCATTTGGAAGTGGCGTAGGGTGCAATAGTGGTAGTGGGGCATTATCACGAGACCATCAACGCAAAATTTAGTGGAACTTTGGGGACACTTGGCACGACTACTACAGGACCTAGTGGTTCTATTGGATTTGGTGGATCGGGGAGGATAGAACCTAGTAGACCTAGTGATTCTGGTGGATCTGGTGGCTCAGGAGGCACAAGACCTAGTGGACCTATTGAATTCGGTAGTAGAGGAAATACCGGAGGAAACCAAGGCTTTGGCTCAAGAGGACAAGGGCCCCATCCATCCCCTCAAGTATTCTTTGAGATATCTTTACACTTACCAGATTACAAAGGTATTGAAGATGCTACAGAACATGTTCACAAGTTTGAGTTTCTATGGCACACAAAGGGGATTAAAACCTCAGAGTGGAAGGCTAGTCAATTTGCAACAATGTTGCAGGGGCGTGCGCATAGTTGGTATAGGAAATATGACCCTCATCCAACGGTGGTGGATTATAATACTTTAAAGAATGCCTTATTGGAAAAATTTTACATCCCCGAGTTTGAATAGAAGAGCATCGGTCCTGAAAGATATTTAATAGGGAATGGAAGAGAATGTGTGAGAGTATGATGCATGCTTTAAAACTCTCTTGTCTAAGTTATCATATGATATTCACCCTTCACAGCATGCTCAATGGTTTGTTGGAGGATTGATCACACCTTTTAGAGGGCCTTATCTCATAAAACTTTCATAGACCCGCGTGAGGCGTTGGAAGCTTCTCTGCGCACCGAGGCTATTGGTAGTGTTGATACTGGAGTTAGCCCATTCTTAGAGGCTCAAATTGCTACTATGGCTAAGCATCGAAGAAATTGTCCACAAACTCAGCCCATGAGACTCACAGTGGTTTATGGTGTATAGATTGTGAAGTAGAGGGGCATGTCAAGGGTAGTTTTCCCCGGAGGATAGTACGTGCCATGATGATTAAGACATCGTGAAATTTGTCATGGGGACCATGATGCAAGTAGATGCCCTTGTTACAACGTGTAATCCAGAAGAATGTGTCTTTCTACTATAAGATCTTCACCTCTACAACCCATGATACTAAGGACTATAGGCTCATTGATCAGATCCATGAAGCCATTGATCATGGGGTACACCAAACCAACATTGCCAGTAGTTCTAAAGGAGATGATTGCCACTATGAGGAGTGCATAGATGGTGGCATGCACATAAGGGGATTTTTCGAGGATTCCATGGTCATGGTAACTGGGGGAGTAAGGATTGAATTCCCATGCGGAACTGTTTTAATTATGGGTCTACAGAACATTATAAATGAGAGTGCCTAGACCTGTTGCAGTGCTCATGGTGCAGAAAGAAGCACAAGTATGAGGAATGCCTAAAGTTGTTTGAGCACATGAATCAGCAGAAACAGAAAGACAAGGGTGTTGTAATGGTAAGAATTAAGAAGACAGACACACAATAGATGCCATGGGTGACACATGATGTAGGCTTGGAACTTATTTTAGTAACAATAAGAGCAGAGGCCACATGCACAAAGGAAATACCAAGGCAGAGGACCTTGGTTTCAAGAGAGGAAGTAGTTCATGGGAAGTACCTAGACCCTACGCATCAAAAGGAAGTATATCAAGATACCATGGATGTCATTCAGAGTTTACAAGGAGAAATCTAGTGTCTAAAGGAGTAGTCCGGAGGGAGGAGAAAAGGATGAAGGTCGAGGTGCCAAGGATGACCTAGATGAGGTCAAGGAAGTATGTAAAATGCTAAGGCAAGAGAATGTTATTCCCTTGCTAGGAGCATGGTTGAGGGAGAAGGTACCACGCACCGGAGAAGAGTGTGAGAGACAAATCTTGCATGCAAACCTTCCCCCTCACAAAGCCTTGACTATGAAAAAGAGATCACATTGGATGCAATCGTAGATGGATGGCTCCTTAGTAATATCCTCATTGACACAAGCATAGAGGTCAATGTTCTAACTTTGGATGCATGGCATCATATGGGAAGACTTGTATTACATCCATCTTTGAATGTGTTGTATATGGAAAACAAAATGAAGGCAATGCCCATTAGTGTCTTAAGGATGTAGCTATCACTATCCAGGGAGATAAGTTTACTAGGGACTTCGAAGTCTTGGCGCTCGCTGAGGCGAGACAATTTTCTAGCACTACTTGGGCACCCATGGTGTTACAAGAACAATGTTGACCTTCAATTCAACAAGGGGTACATCATCTTTGAAAATAAGGAGGAATGAGTTATTATACCCTTGGCTGATGGGAATTCAATGCCCTATCTTGAACCTTTGGGGAAGAGGTCCTGGATCGATATATGTGCGTTCAATCGGGGATCCAGAGATAATCCATCCTATCGATAGAGTTATCTAGTTCGAGGATACGCATCAAGAAGTGACACCACCAGTCTAACATGTGATAATTTGGCACATGGGACTTATGAATTGATCAGGCAGTAGTTGAGAGGATTGGTAATAAAAGTAACAAATTCATGTATAGTATGGCACTTAGGAGGAAAAAAATACCCATGTATTCGGGAGGGGCCTTCCCTGAGATCTTCTTACAGGAGATGGAAGCTCAATGGAAGGAGGAGAAGGAACGGAGGGGGATGTTAATTTATGTCCTACTTAGCACAGTGACATGGTTGTGGGATACACATCAAGAGAGCCTTTTGGAATGGCCCGAGGTGAGAATTGCTCTCTATCGGGTTTTCTAGAAGTAATGTGCCCTCCACCATTAAGGAATACCATGGTAAGGAACCTACCTCTTTCCACATATAAGCTTGTGAGAAGGTCCTGAGAGAAGGCACAAAAGATTTTCCACCATCTCTTTGGTTCACAAGTTGTATTCTACACCGCAAGGTTATGTGCGCATATGGTACATACATTCGAGACACACCGCCAAACAGAAATTTGCAAGAGCTAGCAGTTGACCTTATTCAAACATTTGAGTACCAAAGTACTAAGCCATTATTTGATAAGGCATTGCAAGTTGTTAAGTGCCTTACCATGGGGGTTTCTTGTCATGTGAAGATAGGTTGTTGGGAACCGGGTGGACTAGGTTTGGAGGCACACTTTGAAGAAGAGGCGGAAGAAGTAGAAGAGATCCAACTTGAGAGCCCATTCTAGGAAAAAGAGAAAGGGAAATTAGTATATGTTATTAACGGGAGGAAGCAGAGAGTTTGGATGTCAACCATTCTATAGGGACACGCGAGGTAGTGGACGGTGTTGATTCTCACACACGCGCCTACCATGAGCCCTTAAAGATAAAGAAGGTTAACATCGGCTCGGAGAAGAACCTAAGGAAGCTATCATTAGAGATTACTATTCGAGAGAAGGAGGTATCTAAGATCATTGATCTTTTACACAAATTTGAGGATGTATTCCCATGCGGGTACCATGAGCTCAAAGGAATCCACCCATTCCTTGGGGAGATGAGGATGAAACTTAAGGATGATGCATGCCCCGTCAGAAGAGACCCTACCGAATGAATCCCAATTTGTGTGTAAAGGTAAAAGAAGAGATAGACAAAATGATAGCTTCGGAATCATGGAAAGTGTGGAAGAATCGAAATGGATAAGTTTGATGGTAATCAACACCAAAAAGGATGGGAAAATTAGGATCTGTGTGGATTATGGGGAGCTAAACACGTTTTCGTCATTTATCATTTTCCAACCCCTTCACTTGAATAAATTTTAGAGGGAGTCATCGGGTGTAAAATCTATTCCTTTATGGATGGATTTTCTGGGTACCACCAAGTCCGGATTACAAAGGAAGACTAGAAGAAGATAAATTTCACCATTGAATGGGGAAGTTTTGCATACACGGTCATGCCCTTTGGGTTGAAGAATGCACTGCTATTTTTTCTCGCGCATATTGGTTCGTGCATTCCAAGACTTGATCCAAAAAAATTCTTGAGTTTATCGGATGATTGGACAAAAAGTGTATGGGCTAGTGAAAGACCATTGTGATAATTTGAGGCTGATGTTTGAGAGGTGTTAGCAGTTAAGGATATCCCTAAACATTAAAAAGTGTGTCTTTACTACACCCTTTGGGACATTATTAGGGCATATCATATGTAAGGAGGGATTGCTAGTAGATCCTACCAAAGTTGATTATTGTGGGACTAGGGGAGCATACTAGCCAGAGCATAGTGCATGGATTTCTTGGGCATATGGGTTATTACAGGAAATTCATCAAGGGGTATGCCAAGATAGCCACACCTCTAGAAGAATTGATCAGGCATAAAAGTGATTTCCATTGGGGAGAGGCTCAGCAGAAGGTGTTTTACACATTAAAGGATAGGCTGTCATCACGCCTATATTACATTTTTCTTCTTAGGACAATCCCTTCCATGTTCATGTAGATTCCTTAGGAAGTGCCATTCGAACAATGCTTACACAACTAGGAGAAGGAATTGTTGATCATCCTTTATGTTTTGCAAGGTGAAATTGACACCAGTAGAGCATAATTACACCACGATCGAGCATGAAGCATTGTCAATTATCTACACAATTTTCAAGTTGATAATATCTCATTGAAATACCCTTTTTATTTTACACCAACCACATGGCGTTAAAGTACTTGGTGACCAAGTCCGTTCTACAAGGGCACATATGTTGGCGGGTACTATTATTTCAAGAGTTTTAGTTTATGGTAGTTGTGAAGCCTGGAAAGAGTAATTGTGGACCTGATCATCTGTCAAGAATTGATTTAGGGGAGGACACGTAGAGTATTGAAGAGACTATGATAGACGCACATATGTTTATGTTTCAGCATGTGGCCTCAAATTTGGAGGAGATTGCAGTATTCCTAAAAAAAGGTGTGGCACCGGAAGGGATGAAGGCATTAGAAAGAAAGAAACTATCCATATGCATCACGCCCTACATGTTGATTAGTGGGGACTTATACAAGTTAGGGCATGATGAAGTTTTGCACAAGTGTGTACTAGAGCATGAGCACCTCACCATCATAGAGGAAGCACATGGAGGAAGTGCGGGTGGACATTATGTAGGTGATGCCACCATGTATAAAATTTTAATGGCAGGATTGTGGTGGGAAACTCTGTATAAGGATTGCAAAGACTATTGTAAAGCATGTGACCATTGTCAATGCATTAGAAAGCCAAGAAAGAGAGATGAAATGCCTTTGTGCCCTATCCCTAGCACTGAACCTTTTGAGAAATGGGAAATAGACTTCATAGGCCCTATTGCACTAGCAACACGTAGGACTAGATCATGTTATGTAATCATGTGCATAGACTATTTGACAAGGTGGGTAGAGGCAGCCCTAACTAAAGACTCTACAGAGTATCCACAATGACAAGATTTTTTTGGGAGAACATTATCATGAGGTATGGATGTCCTTTAAGTTTAACTAGTGATAGGGGTAAGATTTTTTTGAATGATACCGCCGAAGATCCTATTAGCAGTTAAGTTCGTGATAGCTCATCACAAGACTACCCTTTATCACCCATAAGCAAACGGAACGCAGAAGCATTGAGAAAATCTTGAGTCATACCCTAACCAAGATTTGTGATGTTAGAAGACAAGATTTGGATGACAAGGTATCAGCCATAGTATGGGCTTACAGACAACTTATAAAAGGCTAAACAAATCCATAATGTTTCAATTGATGTTTGGCATGGAAGTTGTTCTATCAGTTGAATTCATGTTACCTTCTTTACGAATAGTGCGTGTAGGAGGGCTAGCTGATAAGCAAGTTCTGGAAGAGATAATTGATGAATTGATGAAGACTGGATGAAAGATGATCACTTGTTAGGTGGAGCCAAACAATAGAAAAAGAAAAGCAAAAAGCATGGCATGATCGCCACATCAGAAACAAGAAGTTTGAGGTTGGGTAGATGGTCTTGCTGTATGATTCTAAGTTTCTGTGCCATCTTGGGAAGTTGAAGGTCCATTGGTTAGGTCCCTATAAAATCTCGTACATCCTTGATTGGGTGCGTGCCAGTTACAAGTGCTGGATGGAACAAAATTTCCTAGACACTTCAATGGGAGTAGGCTGAAGCCCTACTATAAATAAGTCTTCTTGGTGTTTGTAAATAAGGTATTTTTGCCAATTAGTTTAGAATTTCCTTTATGCATTTATTTTCTTGTGTTTCCCTTTCGTGTTTTTTTTGTTTTGTGCCTTGGGCGCTGGTAAACCTTATTACTCTTTGAGGATTTTTGAGTGCGTAGAGGACCACGCATCATTTTAGTGTGGGGTGGAGTGATGTGAAGGAGAGCATGGGTAAAGTTCCAAGGAAGTTTGTGTTGAAAATCTTGGTTGAATGGCCCTGTTGAAAGAGGTGCATGGAAAGAAAATATGGAAAAGGATGGTTGGTGTCAAGATAAGGCTACTTTTAGATCCCACATACAAAGGAGGAAAAAGCACATAAGCAACATGAGGTAGGTGAGAGAAAAAATTAGGACAAAAGAAGTTCCTTTGGCACTAGTGATGCACGCGTAAGAGTCTCCTGTCTAGATAGATTGGTTGCGCGCTAGAAGGTTGAAAGATTGTCTCGTGTGGGTTCGGGCGCATGAGTCAAAGCACTAAAGTAAGAATTTGTTTGAAAAATCCACATTAAAGGTGAAAAGGATGGCGGTAGGTGAAGTAGACTTTAATGCTTAAAAAGGAAAACTATAAATAGAGGGGCAAGGCATTTCATTATTCACTTTGCATATAAGAAGAAAGAAGTGATTTTTGCATCTTTGCAAACTAGGGCTTCCAAAAACTGATCTGTGTGAAGAAACATTTAAAGAGATTGAGTGTGGGTAACTAGTTTGGATCTACAAACCAGAAAAATGGATTTCATGGGTGTAAGAGAGTTATGAGAAGGCATCATCTTGTGAAGGGATTATCCTAGCTAGGGTTTGAAGAACTAGGGCACAAGTTTAAGGAGTTTTCTTCACAAATTTGAGATCTAAGGTGGGAAAGAGTGGAAGAACAGAGTTACAAAAAGTGATGAAGTAAGAAGAGTGTTATGTTTGTGGAGCCTATTTTCATGTTAGAGTGTGGTACACCTTCTATGTGTTACACTCGGGTATTTTTACGGGTGGTTTATTAACCCATGGATAATGGGTAACCATTATTTTGCCCATGGTTTTTGTTTTGATACCCACGGTTTTTTGTCCTGGTTTTGATACCATTATGGGTTGTTTTTGGGCCCGGTGGTTTTGTATGATAACGGTTTTTTGTCCTTGGTTTTGATACCCACGGTTTTGTATCAAAGCATGCATTGTCTATTTATATGGTCTTATGCATATGATAGATGTATAAGCAAATGTATTGCGAGATGTGTTTTGAATTGGTGTGAATTCTGCAGAGTTTGTTGAGCATAGCTCCAAAGCGGATGCAGGTATTGTATTGAGAGAGCGGTGGCTTGTAATAAAATCTGAGCAAGTGATTCTTGGTGGACGTAGCCCAAATTGGGTGAACCACGTTAAATATTGTCTCTTTGTGTTGTGTTATTTTATTCTACAATTTTATTTGAGATCTGTAATAATTTACGCATATTAGTTTCTCTTTGTTGCGATTATGTGAGGATTATTCCGCATATTTTATCTCTTATTTCCTATCAATTGGTATCAGAGCTGGTTTGGTTTGCTTTGAAGTGTTGAATCGCAGGGAAAGTTTTATCTTGAGTGGGAGCTATGGCGAGATGATGGAAGATCTAGGGTTGATAAATTCAACGGGAGAATTTTAGTCTTTGGAAGATGCAAGATGGAAGATTACCTTTATCAAAAGGATCTTTATACTCCGTTTATGCGAGAAGGTGAACAAACCCTCGAGTATGACAAGATGTGGAATGGGATTTGTTGGATCGGAAGGCACTTGGAGCGATTGGTTGTGTCTTGCATCCTCGATATTATTTAATGTTTCAAAGGAAAAGACTACAAAAGATCTAATGGATGCATTAGGGAAGTTGTATGAAAAACCCTCTACGCCTCTAATAAGATATTTTTAATGAAAAAGTTGTTTAATATGAAGATGTCGAGAATAGTTGATGCGAGATCATTTAAATGATTTTAATACGGTTGTGAATATCTTTAGCTTCGGTTCTGATAGAATTTGATGAAGAAGTTAGGGCTTTATTAATTTTGTGCTCTTTACGAGAGTTGGAATAGCACAGTAATGGTGGTAAGTAACTCGGTTCGCTAACTCAAAGTTGAAGTTTGAGGATGTTGTAGGGGTGATTCTAAGTGAGGAAATGCGAAGAAAAATCTCTGGGAACCTTCTACTTGGGAATGCTTTGTGATGGAAACTAGAGGGAGACAGAAGAATAGAGGAAACCGTGGAAAATCAAAAGATCGGGCAAGGTCAAAATCAAGAACAAGATTGTATCTTTGGAATTGTGGAAAGCTGGGCATGCAAAGAAGGACTTTTGGGAGCTTCGGGATAAGAAGAAACAACGGGGAAGAAAACAAGGAGGCAAATGTGGCATCGGGTAATGTATGTCAGGATGCTTTGATTCTTTCTTTGCATAATATTATTGAATCTTGGGTTTTAGATTCGGGGGCTTCTTTTCATGCTACTCCACATAGGCATTATTTTGTTGATTATGTTCAAGAGATTTTGGGCATGTTTTTCTTGGTGATGATGAGCCTTGCGGCATAGTTGGAAAAAGGTTTTTCGAGTTAAGATGCAGAATGGGAATACATGGCTATTGAAGGATGTCAGACATGTGCCTACATTAAGGAGAAATTTGATATCGGCAGGGCAGTTGGGAAGTGATGGTTGTACTGTGATATTTATAGCAAGACTCTTGGAAGGTTACCAAGGGTGCTCTTGTGGTGGCAAGAGGTAAGAAGGTTGGAACCTTGTATTTAACCACTGATAATACTAATGATTGTAATCTTGTGGCTTCAGATGTAGATACAACATTATGGCACTATAGGCTCGGTCATATGAGCCATAAGGGCATGAACATCATAAAGAATAATTTGCCTGGATATACAAAAACAAGTTTGGATTTCTGTGAAAACTGCATATATGGGAAACAGAAGCGAGTAAGGTTTCTCAAGGTTGGACCTACGAAGAAAGAGAGTAAGTTAGAGCTGGTACATTCTGATGTGTGGGGGCTGGCTCAGGTATCATCTCTTGGGGGTTCAAGTTATTATGTTACTTTTATTGATGATGCAACAAGGAAAGTTTGGGTTTATTGTATTAGACACAAATCTGATGTATTTGACACTTTTGTTAAATGGAAAGCCTTGGTAGAGAATGAAACAGGTCTTAAGCTAAAATGTCTCAGGTCAGATAATGGAGGGGAGTATTGCAGCAATGAATTTAATGATTATTGTTCTAAGAATGGAATCCATGAGGAAAAGCGAGTTCGGGAACTCCCGCGTGAGAATGGGGTATCGAAAGGATGAACAGAACAATAATGGAATGTCTTAGGAGCATGAGATTACATGCGGGACTACCTCTTTCTTTTTGGGCGAAGCGGTGAGCACGGTTGTGTACTTGATAAAACAGAGAGGACCCTCAAGTGCCTTGGATGGAGGCATACGAGGAGGCATGGTATGGTAAGAAAGTTGATTATTCATTTCTTAGAGTCTTTGGATGTGAGGTGTTTGTTCATATAGACAAGGATGATAGGACCAAGCTAGAGGCTAAATCGGAAAAATGTACTTTCATTGGTTATGGCGGTGATGACTTTGGATTTAAATGTTGGAGTATTAAGGACAAGAAAATCATTCGGTCTAGGGATGTGGTCTTTAATGAGAAAGTCATGTATAAAAAGCGATTTGGGGAAAATAGGAAGAATCCAAGAAAGAATATGCGGTGGTAGAGGATCTTCCGGATGGGAAAGTGACCCATGAATCGGTTCGGAGAACCTACTCAGCGGGAACCCCAAACTCCTACGGTGAGGAGGTCTTCTAGGGTAAGAAAAGAACTTTGAACGTTTTCTCCTTCTCTTTATTATTTATTACTCACTTGATAGTGGAGAGCGAGAGAGCTTTGATGAAGAAATGTAGGTAGATGCCCGGTAAGAAGTGGGAGCAAGCCATGGATGAGGAGCATAAGTCTCTCATGGAGAACCAGACTTGGGATTTGGTGAAGCTACCGGAAGGCAAAAGAGCATTTTAGAACAAGTGGGTGTCTAGAGTTAAAGATGAAGAAGGAGGAAAGAAAATATATAAGGCCGGTTGGTGGTCGAGGGTTTGCTTGAAACAAGGTATAGATTTTGATGAGATTTTTCTCTGTAGTAAAATGACTTCTATTAGAAGCTGTTCTTGGAATAGTGGCAGCGAGAAGACTTGCACTTAGAACAGTTAGATGTAAAGCTGCATTTCTCCATGGTGATTTGGAGGAGGAACTATATATGCAAGCAGCCGAGAAGGATATGAAGTCAAAGGTAAAGAGGAGATGGTGTGTAAATGCGAAGAAGAGCTTGTATGGCTTGAAACAAGCTCCACGTCAATGGTATAAGAAGTTTGATAGCTTCATGATGGAGCAAGGTTATATTAGATGTCATTCGACCATTGCGTGTATCAAAGAAATTTGAGGATGGAAGTTATATTATCCTATGTTTGTATGTTGATGACATGTTGGTTGCGAGGTAAAAACATGCGGGAAATAAAAGTACTCAAGAAGCTTGACTAAGTGAATCCTTTGATATGAAGGATTTGGGGGCAGCTTGAGACAAATCCTTGGTATGAGGATAACTCGGGATAGGAAGGAACGGAAGTTGACTTTATCTCAGGAAGAGTACATTAAGAAGGTATTGGATAGGTTTAACATGCAGGATGCTAAACCGGTTGGGACTCCTTTGGCAGGCCATTTCAAGTTATCAAAGGAGCAGTGTCCCATGACAGAGTGGAAAGAAACCAGATGTCCAAGGTACCTTACTCATCGGAGTTGGCATTTTGATGTATTTATGGTGTGCACTAGGCTGATATTGCCCATGCGGTGGGAGGCTGTGAGTAGATTTATGAGTGATCCGAGGTAAAGAGCATTGGGAAGGTAAAGTGGATCCTTCGGTATTTGAGAGGACCATGGGGACAGTTTTGTGCTATAATGGATCGAGACACCACTTTACGTGGTTATGTAGATTCGAGACATGGCTGGAGATGTAGACAGCGGGGAGGAACTGACGGAGTTATATTTACACCTTGTAGGTGGGGGACAGTAGTGAGCTGGATTTCACGACTACAGAAGTTGGTGGCTTTGTCAACCATGGAGGCTGAGTATGTTGCTACCACTAGAGGCAAGAAAAGAGATGATTTGGTTCTGACAATTGCTTGAGGAGTTGGGGCATAAGCAGGAGGAATGTAAGCTGCATAGTGATAGTCAGAGTGTTATACACCTAGCTAAGAACTCTGCTTTCCACTCCAGGATGAAGCATATACAGTTGAGATATCACTTCATCAGGATAGCTTTGGAGGAAGATAAGTTGAAGTTGGAGAAGATTCATACCAGTCAGAATTCTACAGACATGATGACCAAGGTGGTCACTAAGGATAAACTAAAGCTATGTTCAGCTTTGGTTGGCCTTCGCGGATGATAGTGAAGGGTTGAGAAGCTTGCTCAGTGGAAATCAGTCTCCAAGTGGGAGATTGTTATGTTTGTGGAGCATATTTTCATGTTAGAGTGTGGTACACCTTCTATGTGTTACACTCGGGTATTTTTACGGCGGTCCCACTTGGCGGTTGGCGGGTCGAGGGGTTCGGGGCGAAGCCCCGAAGCAAATTTTCATGGGTGGTTTATTAACCCATGGGTAATGGAGTAACCGTTATGGGATGTTTTTGGGCCCATGGTTTTCGGTCTTTTGCCCATTGTTTTGATACCCACGGCTTTTTTGTCCTTGGTTTTGATACCCACGGTTTTGTATCAAACTACTTAAGCGATTGTCTATTTATATGGTCTTATACATATGATAGATGTACAAGCAAATGTATTGCAGATGTGTTTTGAATTGGGTGTGAATTTTGTAGAGTTTGTTGAGCATAGCTCTAAATGGATCACAGGTATTGTATTGAGAGAGCGGTGGCTTGTAATAAAATTTGAGCAAGTGATTCTTGGTGGACATAGCCCAAATTGGGTGAACCATGTTAAATACTATCTCTTTGTGTTGTGTTATTTTATTCGCAATTTTATTTGAGATCTGTAATATTTACGCATATTAGTTTCTCTTGTTGCGATTACGTGAGGGATTATTCCGCATATTTTATCTCTTATTTCCTATATAAGGTGGGAAAGAGTGGAAAACAGAGTTACAAAAAGTGATTGAAGTAAGAAGAGAACCTAGAAAATTGCACCCAAGAAACCAGTTAGCACACTCAAGAAGGGAAAGGGCTAGTCGGGGAAAACAACAAGAAACCGACACACATACAAATGAATAATGGTATGCGAAATGTAGAACCCGGATGGAGTGTTTCTAGGGAAGGCATGGGCGTACCATCTAAGAAACATGTCTATAAATGACTATAATCGTCATATGAGCACAATCGAGAAGGAGATGGGTTTGGAGTTAGTGCTCCTAACAAATAAATGGACACCAGAGGGTTTTCCCATCTATAATGATGATGTGAAGGTCAAGATGGAGAAGATAGGTTTATTACAACTCTTTGAGTTTCCCTACTTCGGGAAGCCTAAGTGCCTATATCAATGGCTGATGTCACACATGCGTGAAGACTACTTCCATTTCGCAAGGCGCAAGATGCACATTACCCCTTATCTAATCTCACATTTCACATGCCTCATCTATGAAGGAGACATCTTGGAGGACAACCTAGGTGAAAAAGAGGAAATTAAGGAAACTATCGCTGCCTACGCATACAAAAAGGTGTCAAGGTACTATGATATCACAGACATCAAGGACCTGGTAATGAAGATGGCTATGTATCTAATGAAAAAGTTAAATGTCCAGGAGAGATGGACCCGAGTCAACAAGGCATGGTTGCATGTTTACAATAAGATACTAGAGGGCACCATCTACAACTTGTCTACGTTCATCATGGATGGGATTTTCAGTTGCACGAAAGAAGGAGACAAGATCCTTTTGGGTAATGTCCTGCTAACCATTGTGTTTTTCAATGAATGTAGTACACGATGCATCAAAAAAATTCATGTGAGAGTATCCGAATGAGGACCCTTCACCCGTAAAATGATTTGAGAAATACACACTGCAACTCTATGACAACCGTACATAAGGCACGCTTGGAGAAATGGTATATGCACACGAGGAACGGATTTCAGAGGGTAGAATGGAGGATTCTCGAACAAATGCGCAATGGCCACCAAAGGAGAAGCTGAATTTTTGTGTACCAACATTTCTACCTAGGTAGGTTCAAACTAATGGATGAGACATGGAGCCCATGGTGCAAGCTCCCCTTTTCCTTCACAACTCAATACTTCCAAGTGGGAGTAAATAGGTTCAAAGAATCCAAGAAGCTAAAACTGGACCTTGGTAATCTGGACCGGGACCACAGGGAAATGTGCAAAGGGTTGGTCTACCCGGAAAGCATGCGTATGTGGAGAGGTATGTGTCACATGAAGTTCAGATGATAAGGCCCATGACCTTTCCCATTGCAAGAGGATCCGCGGTGCACGTGTACCTCCACATAAGACCCAAATCTAAGAAGGGCACATATCTAGAGAATGAGGTGTCTATGCTTGGGGATCTAACTAGCAGGAAGAGACCCACACCCAAATGGGAGGAAAAGGAGCCAGAGAAGAAAATACCAAGTGTGGTGGATACACAGGTAATAGGTTCCCCTAGGAAAAGCACCAGAATAAGCATGTATTCACACAAGAAGAGGCCCATATTCAAGAAAAAAGCCAAAGCCATAAATGCCATCAGACAAGGAGTCCTTGGGAGAAGAAGAAACAAAGTCACCTACACCGGAATCCCTGGTTAGGAAGAAGAAGAAGAAAGAGGACAAGAAGAGAGCGCCTCGAGAAGAAAGCGGGATTTTGGAAAAATACATAGGTGGAGAAGAAGATAGTGAAGAAGATGTTAGTGGGGAAGATGAGCCTGAAAAAGATCAAGGGCCACTTGTTTTCAACGTACATGATTTGGAAGAAGAAGGTGGAGAAGAGGAGCAAGGGTTCCTCTTCAATCCAGGCGTAAGGATAGCTAGGAAGGGAGAGGCACCGGGACATGAGAAGTGAGGAGGATGGTGTGCAGGACATAAAAGGCTCCAAGCCTTATGATGGAACAGAGAACCAAGGTAGCGAGAGAAAAAGAATAAATAAAGGCCATCAAGACCTTGGTGGAGGAGAAGTTGGAATGTAGCACTTGAGCGGTGTTAAATGAAGATAAGGAGGAGAGTTCACAAAAGGACCATGGAAGCATTAGATGCCCCATTTTAACTATAAGTGTTCCTAAGTGCACATTCATGGGAGGAAGGTGCGCAGCGTGAGGAGGAGGCCAAGGATGGGTTATATTGATGACCCCAATAAAGTGTTTTGTGGGTAGTTCTAAAGCACGATTCTAGAGAAGAGCTTGTAGAAATTTCATCTTCCAACAAAGAGGTTGCATACCTATGGATGAGGAAGATTCTCTCATGGGAGATTGAGTCCCATCTTGATGAGCCAAATTTGAAGTAAGCCATGGGGAAATAATAACATTTCCAGGATCAACGAGGAGAAGACAACCCAGTGGTAAACACTCAAAGCATCTCTTAGATGAAAAATTTGGAACACACCCAACAAGGTCTCTGTTGAAATTGAAGCTAGACTCTTGGTGGAATGATAGAATCAAAGATCTAGAGGAGGACCTGAAGAAGAAAGAAGAAGAGCTAGTTGCAAAGGAAAGGAGCTAAGTCAAGAGAACCTAATCAATGCCTAAATGCAACATGAGTTTAAAGACAAAAAGGCCAAGGTGTGCACAGTGTTCAAAAAGGTAGATTCTATTAATAATGTTATAGTATTGAAGCATCTGGACCTAGTGCCCCCTACGCAGAAGTATGGATCGACTTGGGATGCCTCGAGGATTTAACAAGACTCTTCGCCATGTAGAGGTAGTCGTTAGCCTTAGAATATGTATAAGAAGTGACCGCAAGCTCAAAAAAAAAGAAGATAAGATGAAGGTCATGGAATTCAGTATTTGAGTACAACAAGGTTCTTGATGATATAAAAGTTGCTTCCTGCACAGCCGAGGCCGCGACAACAATTGTGAGATACGAGACAAATAAAGTGGCATCTTGGTCACCACTCATGAAGTAGAACTCAAGGAGTTTCAAGAGAATAATAAAGGGAAAGGGATAGAATCCTTACCGAGGTCGAAATAAAATCTGAAGCCATTGAAGCCTTAAGGGGTTCAATTAAAAACCGGTTGAAGGGCTGTACCCGTATTACATGATCTAAAAATAACCAAATTATTACTACCGATCTCGGACCCTTATAGGCTTTAATTATTTTCGATAATTTACTCCTTTTAAGTAATCAATTTAAAATAATGCAAGACAATAATGACAATCACATACGATTGATTACGGATTTTGGCAATTGCCTACGCGTCTCCGAGTTCATGGTCGAACCGTTCCACTAGTCAAAACTTGTAAGTTACAATAGTACTTTCACAAGAAAACCTAATGGAAACTATTTAAACTTGCTTAGAAGAATAACCAAACCTTCAGACGATAAGGATGAAAAATAGCACCCGACTTCCACCTTCCTAGCGTATAATCTCCTTCAGCTGCGATCGGCCTTCCCGATGCAAACAATGTGAAGCTAGCACTCCGGTCGACAATCCAGGATTTGCAAGTAATTGGTGTGGCGCTATGGGCTGACTAGGTAGTTTGAATAACTCCTAGCCACAAATATTTAATTTATTATTGCCTAATAAATAATAGGTCAATAATAATAAAAATATACAATGCCTAAATAATTTAGGTCTTCACACAACAATTTCTCATTCTCCTCTTGGCTCGGACTTCACCTCCAGAGCTCTAGGAATGAGCTTCTCTCCGAGTTTGTGTGTGTGTCCCGACAATAAGCTTAACAAATAATAAGCTCGGGTGTGTGTCCATTACAATAGAATGGCTTCCCTATTTATACAAAAATAAGGCCCCTTATAAAAATGCATTAAAAATTATCCTAAGGCTATTTTAGCCTCACCCGTAGCATAGTTGATGGGATTAAATCCCTATGTGAGCAGATACATTTAAAAAAGGATTAAAATCCCATAAGGAGCGGCTTGAATGATAAGAGGGAAAAAATCCCAAAAAGGGTGCATTTGCATAAGGTCCCACATGTTGGGCGGTGGGAGAAAATGTCTAAGGCTTTAAATAGCCTTCCACGCATATTTGAAGTGGTAGACTTAATCGCCCCATCAACCGCTTCCCACCTTCTTCCTTCCACGTGGAAACATCCATGCAAGGCTTAATGCCTTCCAAACAACCACTTTACCACCTTCTCCATATGTGAAGTTTGGCATGCATGTGGTGGTTTAATACTAATGTTTTAAACATTAATATACATACATACATATATATATATATATACATATATATATATATATATATATATATATATTCATATATATATATATAGATGTGGCATTTGGAAAGTGGCCTTACCAAGTAATTATAATTTCGACCCATACAATGTGGCCTAGAAATAAATTAACTCGGTAATCTGTAGTCCACTTGTCATCTCCCGATAGGAAAATCGAGTGAATTCGACAAGTGGTGGCAAGCCACATGTCACAGTGCGATTCGTCCAAATATTGACCAGTTGACCAAAGTTGACTTCCCGTTGACCGAACATATCCGAGCTCCCGATGTCCGTTTGTCACGTTCTCACAGTCGTTGGAAAGCTCTTGAGATGATCTTCTACACTGACACCATTTAGGGATGTTTAGGGAACTTTCAAAAATTATCCCCTGATCACACCTCCCCACTGAGAAAAGCTTTTTGTCCGAAAAAGCTTCCATACTTATCTGAATTTGAAAACTTTTCTGTCACCTCGGAAGTGCTTTGTTGTAGTAGACCCTGGGTCTTTTCCTCCAAACTTCTCACTTTGACAACTCTGCTCCAATCCTAGGACTTGTGGGTTATGGGTCCACGATGCTTCCACTGTGCCATTCTGATATCCAATGAAGACCTCCACGCCTCCGCTTTATGGTGCTAAGTTTCTGAATGAAACCTCAACGCTCCTTCTATGCGGTGCTAAGCTTCTTGATATCTGACAACAAGGATCTTCTTTTACTCTATAACTTGCGACTCCACGGCTCCAAGTTGATTCCACAAAATCTGAACTGGTTTGAAGGAACTCCATGTTACGTAGAGCTTTGATTGATCCGATGTCAATGATGGACAATGCCTTGTCCCTTTACAGACCTCAACACCTCCGATGCATGATGCTAAGCCTCTTTCAAGACCTTGAGCCTCCGATGCATGATGCTAAGTCGTTATAGACCTCAACGCCTCTGATGCATGATGTTAAGCCTCTTTCAAGACCTCGAGCCTCCGATGCACGATGCTAAGTCTGTGTAGACCTCAACGCCTCGATGCATGATGCTAAGCCTTTTTAAGACCTCAAGCCTCCAATGCATGATGCTAAGTCTTTGTAGACCTCAACACCTCGATGCATGATGTTAAGCCTCTTTCAAGACCTCGAGCCTCCAATGCATGATGCTAAGTCTTTTGATCAGCTACCATTCGTATGTGTGGTCGCAATACCTTGACACCGAATGAAGTTCCGAGCTAATCCTTTGAGATCTCTTCTTGTTGACATACAATATCGTGTACCATTCACGCGATGCCGCATCATGCAAGCCACAAAATGAAGTTCCGACCCAACGTCAATGCCAATGGTGATTCAGCTACCATTCTATTGCACGGTCACAATGCCTCTACACAAAATGAAGTTCCAAGCTGATCTCTGCGAACTCTACTATCTACACAAATGGCATGATTCAAATCCTATATCCAAGCTATAACAGGTACTCACATGCTGATTAGGAGATATATTTGGAGCATTAATCAAATTTTCTAAGTAAGAAAATCCACTGAGTATTGTAAACCTTTCTCTCAGCATTTTCTCATAGAATTTGATCTCCAAACTTAATACTGCATACGATCCATCAATCTGAATTATGCAATATATAATTGAAAAATTGTTGACTTACCCATTTTAAAGGACTTTCACTTTCAGGTATTACCTGGTCCTGGGTTGACTTGTCAACTGGTGGTGAAGTAGAAACCTCCTTTGCCTTTACAATAGGCCTCCATTCCATCTTTGGCTTGCCATTACTCTGATGGCGAGATGGATGCAGTTTCCAGCAATTTTCCACTGATGCCAATGAGCACAAAAATTCCTCTTAATCTCCTTCTTCTAGGATGAGGAACTCTTTTTGCCATTTCTCGACTCTACATGACGAGATTGGTCTTTTCGATTTTCCGTGTTCTGATTTAACGGCATCAACTTATTCATTAGTGTCCTTCACTTCCAAAGATCGGCCACCGAATGATTATGCAATCCACAAAAAGTACATGGAAAAGAATTCCACATCTTCTGAAAATCATAACCATACTTCTTAAGTGAAAAAGTGGATCGGAAGTTTTATTGTGCTTACGATTATGGTAAGCTGGAGGTGGAATATCATTACCTCTTGGCTGATTTCTCTTACCACATATTTCTGTGACAACGAAGCACAACTTTCCTGCTCTTCTTGCAGGACTAGTGGGGTAATCACTTTGCTTTCGAAAGCTTGTCTCCGTCAGCGTTCTTGGAGCATTCTCCAATTTCCATTCCCACACTAGGATAACCCAAACCTACAAAACGAGGACGATCCTCGACCTGTATTGGGTTAGCAATACCTTGGCCATTTTTACCAAGGCCTCTTCCATCAAATCCCATTTTATCTAGTAACTTGGATCCAATTCCTCTAGTATGCTTTTCAAACAAACCAAAGACTTCATTACCTGAATCCGAAACCGAATGGGAGGAAGAAGAAGATTCCAGTGGTGAACAACTTACAGTGCAATCATCTGCCATGGCCTCTGCATCTGAAGTAGAGGGTTTTTCCTTCCTCTGATCACCACATTGCAACCTTGCCAAGAGCTCATCCTTGGTTTGCAGTTCTGATTTCAAACGAGCATTCTCCTCTTCCAAGGAGGAATACATTGATCGCAAGAGAGAATTCTCTTCCTGGATCTGGTGATTATAAGCTTCAATTTCCTTGAGCTTTTCCTGTTTAGACATCTTGCCCATAGTGCACTTGTACCCTGTTCACACAAACTGAACCAACTACACCAATCTTGAAGCAATCACTTTGTTAATTAGATTTACTGAAAAACAAATATGGAGCTAAACCAGCTCTGATACCAAACATGATCCGAAAATAACCAGATTATTACTACCTGATCTCGGACCCTTATAGGCTTTAATTATTTGCCGATAATTTACTCCTTTTAAGTAATCAATTTAAAATAATGCAAGACAATAACGACAATTGCACACAGATTGATTACGGAGTTCGGCAATTGCCTACGTCTCCGGGTTCGTGGTCAAACCATTCCACTAGTCAAAACTTGTAAGTTACAATAGTACTTTCACAAGAAAACCTAATGGAAACTATTTAAACTTGCTTAGAAGAATAACCAGACCTTCGGACGACAAGGGTGAAAAATAGCACCCGACTTCCACCTTCCTGGCGTACAATCTCCTTCGGCTGTGATCGGCCTTCTTGGCCGAAAACAATGCAAAGCTAGCACTCCGGTCGACAATCTAGGATTTGCAAGTAATTGGTGTGGCGCTATGGGCCGACTAGGTAGTTTGAATAACTCCTAGCCACAAATATTTAATTTATTATTGCCTAACAAATAATAGGTCAATAATAATAAAAATATACAATGCCTAAATAATTTAGGTCTTCACACAACAATTTCTCATTCTCCTCTTGGCTCGGACTTCACCTCCAAAGACTCTAGGAATGAGCTTCTCTCCGAGTTTGTGTGTTTGTCTCGACAATAAGCTTAACAGATAATAAACTCGGGTGTGTGTCCATTACAATAGAATGGATTCCCTATTTATACAAAAATAAGGCCCCTTATAAAAATGCATTAAAAATTATCCTAAGGATATTTTAGCCTCACACATAGCATAGTTGATGGGATTAAATCCCTATGTGGGTGGATACATTTAAAAAAGGATTAAAATCCCATAAGGAGCGGCTTGAGTGATAAGAGGGAAAAAATCCCAAAAAGGGCGCATTTGCATAAGGTCCCACATGTTGGGCGGTGGGAGAAAATGTCTGAGGCTTTAAATAGCCTTCCACGCATATTTGAAGTGGTAGACTTAATCGCCCCCATCAACCGCTTCCCACCTTCTTCCTTCCACGTGGAAACATCCACGCAAGGCTTAATGCCTCCCAAACAACCGCTTCACCACCTTCTCCATGTGTGTCGAAGTTTGGCATGCATGCGGCGGTTTAATACTAATGTTTTAAACACACACACACACACACACACACACACACACACACACACACACACACACACACACACACACACACACACACACACACACACACACACACACACATATATATATGTGGCATTTGGAAAGTGGCCTTACCAAGTAATTATAATTTCGACCCATACAATGTGGCCTAGAAATAAATTAACTCGGTAATCCTGTAGTCCACTTGTCGTCTCCCGATAGGAAAATCGAGCGAATTCGATGAGTGGTGGCAAGCCACGTGTCACAGTGCGATTTGTCCAAATATTGACCAGTTGACTAGAGTTGACTTTCTCGTTGACCAAACTTTGACTCGAACATATCTAGAGCTCCCGATGTCCATTTGTCGCATTCTCACAGTCGTTGGAAATCTCTTGAGATGATCTTCTATCTGACACCATTTAGGGATGTTTAGGGAACTTTCAAAAATGATCCCCGATCATCTACAATTAAAAGCAATAACTGTCCATGTCAACTAAAGATGTCATCATCCACATAATAATATGGATGTCTCAATGATCATCAAGAAAAATATATGAATCCAGATCAATATTAATCCAGGATCTAACATCTAACCATCATACTAATCAAAACATAATAATGTCCATAATAATCCCTGATACATCATACTACATCAAAACATAATAATATCCAAAATGTGACCAATAGTGTCAGGATCAGTATCTGAATAGTATCCAAGGAAAGTGGGCACTACAAATCATGGATGATGTTTCCCACTAAACTCACATAAAAGAGAGACTCAAAGACTGTGCATTCCTCAGTGAGTTCCTAAAGCACCCACTAGGTGATAGGCCAAAGTATGTATGGGGTTCCTTTCTTTTGTGATAAGGGTAAAAATGACTGCACACCATGTCTAAAAGTGAGAAAGAAACCAAGATAAGTAACATGTTGTAAAATTTGTGATGAGATACACTTAGATCTAACTTAAATGGATCATTACCGTGTTTGGAAAAAAGGCTTTGAAACCAAACAAGTTATCACTTCGTGATGGCCAAGACATGATAATGGACTAGTAAATTGGGCTCCTTGATTGAATGGCTTCCCCTAACAAGATATCTCAACTAAGTGTTACAAAGTTGTCTTAAGTGAGAGTAATTTACCCAAAAATTCACAATGACTAAATTGGGAGTATCTCGGCTTTACTTTACCCCCTTCAAGAAGAGTGGGAAATAAATGTGTCTATGTGTACTCTCACAAGGGTCACCATATGTACAACCTGATAATGCTAACTCATAAGGAAAAACTAGTCAAGTGGGTAAGCGGAGTGCTTCCTATTTCATCCATGAGGTTACACAATGGTGGATTACTTTAGGGTTCCTGGAACCACCCACATTGTTGTAGCTTAAGGTGTTATGCCAAAGGGGTTGTGTTTTAGTTGAGTGGATAGGGATGTATCCTTTTCTCAAACCCTGTAATATAGTGTGATGTGAAATGGTGTTTTTTTAATCTTGCTTAGCTTAATGTGGTTTTAAGTAGCACACCATTTGGCAATCTACATGTAAACACGTGTATTATAAGTTTTGTGTTTTGTTTTGATGCCTTTCTTCTACAAGCGTTGGGTCCTATAGACAACAAGTTTTAGTAATTTTCCAATTTCACAGATTGATGTCAAGAAAGATAACTTTACACCTTTCTTTTGATTCCTAAGATCACCAAAAGGTACGAAGGAAGAGCATACGCAATGTGAAAATCCTACTAAATCACATGAAATTTTACTTTATCCTTTATAGAACAAGTGTTTTGAACATTCGATACAAGTTTGTACAAGCGTTTCTGATCTCCAAGATCACTTTTGAAGGGTGAGGAGAGATCATATGCACTTTTACAAACCTATTTCAAGCTAAGAACTAAAAACACTTAACTATGCAAATTGAAATACCAAAGAAAACTCTGTATTTAATTTTTTAGTCCTATAAACCTGTAACAAATATAAGAAAAATAGATTTTACAGACTATAGAAAAATTTCCAATTTTAACACAAAAAACCTGCACGCCCAAATCAACACCGAGTGCACCCCACTGATCGGTACAAGCTTTGAACCAACACCGATGTGTGGCAAGTAGAATAGATAAAGAAAACAAACACCTACGTGCCCCCCTTTGTGCGGTACATTAGGTTCCTAATACAGATGTTCCTAATTCAATGGATACGCCTAAAAAAATTTAGTAAAATCCACATTATACCAAAAACACATATGCATCCAGAGAGACAGAGATGCTTGCAACTCGATGTGGACACTTAGGGTTCAACGGAGACACGTCCAAGCATAAAACAAAAAGTTATAATATTTTACGGTGGGGTTATTTACATAGATGCGTCCAAAGAGATGGATACATAGACTAGCCGACGAAGATGCGTGAGCGTTCTGTAAAGATAAGACATGTCAATGATAGGGTGTAGCATAACAAGTGCATGTCTATTCTAACAGGAGGTGGGGTTTAGATGGTCATGCATTCCTTTATAACACCCTGCATGTACCCTATGAAAAACTTGTAAAACTCACGGATCTAATTTTTTTTTAGAGTAGACGGGTTAGTTGTTAGTCAAAGCATCCTATTTCTAGTTAAAACCCACAAAACACATGTAAATAAGTGCTATTTAGCTAGTGTTAGAAATAGAAATGAGTAAATAATAAGTTGTTTTAACTAAAAAAACTTGTAAATGAACTTTGAAGAACTCAAAAGACCTCCATTAATGGAGGATGGACATAAGCTGTCCCACCGGGTGTGCCAAATGTATGCATGAGAAGATTAGTTATGTTAATAAACAAGAAACTAGCTAAGTAGTTCCATGATCTAACTAAACCTATCATAAACATCAAGATGAGTGTTAAAAAGATAACTTTTATAGTAATGAATTAAACTAAAACACTATCATTTTATCTCTAAGTACTCTATGATTAATTAAAACATAAATTGAACCTAGTTAAACCTATGAGCAATCAAATTAGATTTGTTGTTTGCTTCAATGGAGGTGAAGAGGTCTCTCTAAAATGGCTACAAGGCCAAGTTAGATACCCTCCTACTAACCTACTATGAAGTTATGGATGCAAGATGGAGGAGCTTCAACAATGGAGGATAGCCAAGATCAAATGCCTATTAGCTTGGCTAATGCAAATGAGGTCTAATGCTAATATCACCAAATGTGAGAGAGATAGACTTGTGAGTGAAGTTGTAAGGTTGAGAGGGAGGGTGACCCTTATATTTATAGCTTTCCAAATGGAAGAATTTGAACTTTGGGTGCATGTGGGACTAAAGCTCAAAAAGCATTTTAGGATTAGATTAGGATAAACATGCTTTAGGTTTAGTTAACTAGGGTTAGGCTAGTTAAACTTGATTAGCAAGTTATTAGAGACTCATTGATAGTTGGGATGGTTCTGGATAACCAATTGTGACTTATAGATAGCCTACAAAGCCAATAGAAGTGGTGTAGAGAAAACTAGGGAGGTTACGAATGGTCAAAAGGAGTAATGTTTAGCTAATAAGAGATATATTAGCCAAATAAGCTGATTATAAGAGGAATACAACCGAGAAGGTTTCATAAATGGGCATCCGAGAGTGGAGCAAAGAAGGGTTGATTAACGAAGTGTTGTCAATTGGTTGAATTGGATGAAATGCTAAGTGTAAGCATATTTTAGGTGTCTATAGTATACCACAATATGATTCCAAGAACTAGGCACGATGAGGTACTCATTTACAATAAGCTGGGAAAATGGGACACCACAAGGTACCCAAAACCAAGAATAACAACAAAGTAGAGAGAGAAAAACATGATGCAAGTCATCCCAAGAAGCTCAGCTCAAAAAACTCATATAATCTTTGAAGAATTTTTGTGTGCACCGTGGTCCTGAATCCATTGCTCGATCACAAAAATAAAAAACAAATGAAACCGGGCTTCACTGAATAGCTCCATATATGGAGACAACAAATAGAGATATGTCGAAAGTGAAAAAAAAAAACACCAAACATAATTTGATCAATTGCTACAAATAGGTGTGCTACGATCTAAGAAAAATAACCAAAGCAATAAGGCAAGGACACAAAATCTAGAGTGTCATGATCCAAGAAAAGCCAAGGTAACAAGGTAAGGACACAAAACTTGAAGAAGCAGGATCAACACCACACCCTCCCATACTATTGAATGGGTGGAGTGACTCTACATATCTATATGAGTTGTCACAAAAACTACTCAAACACCGAAAAACTAACACAGGCTTCACCAAAATAAAACTCCCACAAAAGAGACTGTCAACATGCCAAAAGTATCAAAAATATGAGATACAAAATCTTTCAAAAAATAAGAGAGATACACTACACTGCTAAAGAAAAATGCTCAAAACAAGGAGCATTAGAATGCAAAAGGCATAGAAAGTGGAACAATAGGTGAATGGTGGAAGAGCTATGCTTTTAAAGTCCTCTCAATGAATTTATGTGTCGCCACCTTGAGTAATCAGATGTCCACCCCAAATCAACAAGGATGGATGAAGAAGATTCTTACATATGACTTGGTGTAAAATGCATAATGGGTGCATACAAAGTAACATCAGGATGTGTGTTATGTTGATCATGTCTAATAGCTGAAATCTTAGGTTTCTCAAGCCTGAGTGAAGGTGTAGAATGCATGTGTTGCTCATGATCCTTGGAAAGAGTCGAGCAAACAAAAATAGTATCTCAGTTAATGAGTGATCCCAATGAAGTACCTTCAAAAACCAATGCCATGGTGATAATTCCACTTAACATGTGGAATAGGGGAAACAATACCCTATGAATATTTGTCAATACCTCCACCAGTGAAACCCATAGAATGGAGCATGTGATAACCGAATGCAGTGGTATACTTCTCAAAAGATCCATGCATGTGAGTAGAAGTAAGATACATAGCATGTGTAACTGCAATAGGCACAAACACAAAAGAACATGTAGTAACAAGCCTAATAGGATTAGGAGCATCAGGAGTAGGAGCAAGCTTAAAAACTGATAGATCAAGGTTAGTGGGTACAAGAGAAATAGCTACAAGTGGACTAGGATCATGGATATGACTATCCATAATATGATGGCGATGCTACAGGCTAGAAAGTGTTTATTGCAGGGAGTGTATTAGTGTATCCTTATCTTGAATGAGTTCTTGTAGAATAGAATTTCACTTCTTGAGCAATATATGTTCTTCCACAAATTTTACAATATCCTCTTGAATTTCGCATACTTGAGATAAAATCATATCATTTTCATAATCCATACCATATGACCATATTAGCAATCACAAGCTTAAGCCTTCATATGACCATACCATATGACTAGTGGCTAAGGATTGAATGGGTGTTTGCAGACAACTTACAATTCCAGGGGTGTCACTTGTTTTCGAGAAAATCACTTCCAACTACTCCTTCTAGTAAAACTTACTATTTCGGGACTATGTATATATAATGACCTACATTACAAAAATTAACAAGAAACTTCCTTCAAGGTAGATAAATACCAGTGCTGAGATCTCGAAAAACCCGAAATTGATTTTCTAGGTTTTCTCCCAGCTATCTGATTCGAGGCAAACCATCGCATGTCTCTGCGCAATAAGAAAAAATGAATTCTCAAGAAATGGTCATGTTTGCAGATCAATCGTAGGGTTTTACACCTTTCGGATATAATGGAAGGATCTATTTTGCATAAAAATGCACACGTCAAAAAAATATGGACAAATCCCAAATATGTGAATATACAATTTTTTTGCAAAATGAAACTTACATACGGATGTCAATAGGAATCTCCTACTCTAATACCATAAAAGGATTGATAATGAAAATGTACCAAGTACAAAACTCGAGATACTAATCAAACACCATGATCAATAAAATGAAATTAGTTTGCTAGAATAAATTTACATAAACCTTTGCAAACAAATGAGCAACAATATCATATATTATTATGGAATTCAATGAAATACAACGAGAATGGGCCTTTCTTATATAGGAAAGAAAGAACAATATAAGAATCAGTCAAGGTCATATATCAATCCCTAAATCAAAAAAATAACTACTCATCAATGAACTAGTTAAGACTATAGATTTATGAAAGAACTAGTCATCAATGATCTAGTCATCATAGATCAAGGAAATAATTATACATATCAACTAGATAATATCTTCCTAATATCTAAATCAAATAAAATAAATATCCACGCACATAAGTGGGTGAGTATAAACACAATAAAACTAAATAAAGTACCTAGATGAACATGAGGTGAGGTAAATACCTACTCTAACAACTTCTAGGGTCTCCATATTTAGGAGGGGGAATATTCCCTTTTAAAATTCTATTAATTTTCCTATCAACATGGATGGTTTAGGTTGGTGCTTTATTTTCATGGAACCTTGAAATAAAAATCTTAAATCATTTTTTTAATTCAGGGATTTCCTTAAGAGCTTACGGCGTGGGGGAATTCCTATACTCAACTTCCTCAATCCTTGAATTAACTTTGATTCTGGTTTTAGGAACTACTGATACTTGGTTTCTCGGACATCCACAGATGCAAAGGGAATGTCATTGTTTAATTGAGGAGTTTCTTGAGTAGAACTAGGTTGTGTTTCTTTTGGTTTTCTATTTTTAAAAAAATTTATTCTATCACGGGAGAGGAAGGTTTTGAAGTAACCCTTCTGAATGCGAAAAATATTCTTACAATCTACCGATTTCTTTGTGGGATTCTTAAGCGACTCCATAATATACGTTGCATTGCCCTACCTCAAATTTATTAGGTTTTCCACGATTTTTGTAAGTATCTATGGCTAGGAAGGTTGATCGGGTTGGAAAACATTAGTAGGTTCGATTAACATGGCTTGTTTTCCTTGGGATTTTCTCTGCTTAAAATATTATTGGTATGCATATTTTTCCCCGGGGAAAATTATTAGATCAGCCACAACCCCACACAAAAATAACCAGAGAAAGCATGTTTAAATATTGCAAACAAGTCATAGAGAAGGACTCAATACTAGAGTGGTAGGGCTTGCAAAAGACTAAATGACCCTATACAAGAAGAAAGAAAAGAAAGCATTGATGATCCAAAGTCCTCGGGATCAAAATAGTTCAGAATGAGTCCAAAATTTGACTAAGTATGGAGGAGACAGCGGAGAGAGCCACATGTCGGCATGGTGCTTCTCCAAATTTGAATCCAAAAATGGAAGCTCAAACGAGCATCGGGATTCCATGTGTCGAGAACCCCAAAACATTGCATGGCCATTGAAAAATTCTCGACTCGATGGAAGGGCCCAGTGTGGCTCGGTGTAATTCCAAAATGGGAGCCCAAGGTGGAGACTCAAACTTGCGCCAACCTTCCACATAAAAATGGTCAATAGAGGTCAAAAGGTGGATAGGGTGGGCCTCAAAAAAGGCTAAGTATAGAAGTGCTAGTGGAGACTCGCGCCATGTGTCTAAGAGGTGCATCTCCAAGGGTAAATTCAAAAAGCAAAGGCTCAAACAAGCGCCATTTTGTCACGTAGTCCAAGGTCGAGAAAGGTAAAAAGGAGCTCATTGAAAATTCCAAAGACCTACGGAGGCTTCCAAGTGTCAATCGACACTTCTTCAAAGAGTGAATCTTGATCGGGATTTTAAGTGAGCATAGAGCCTCCACATGTCCGGTCTTAAAAAGGGGACAGAGCTAGGTTGAATAGTAAATGCATGGTGGTAGGCCGACGGAGAGTGCCAAGTGTCCAAATGGTGCTAACTCAAGGGTTAAATAAAGAGAGGGTTTCCAAACAAGTGCTAGACTTCTGCGTGTCTACGTCTAGATATATGCCCCACCGAACACAAGACTAGGGCAAAAACATTAGAAAATTGAGTAGGTCACGGAAGAATCCACGTGTCGGCCCATCCCACTCAAAAGAAAAATATAGAGGCTGCCCTCGGACATGTGTTAGCCCTCCACATGTCCCATACTAAAAAGGGACCCATTTTTAACCCGATACAAATTTTGAAGGGGCATATTTTTTGACTCGAGGCTCAAAATCTAGAAAATATAGCACCGTTGGAAATATCTCGGCCTTGTCTATGTTATGGAGATCTTAAACTTTAAGTTTGGGGAGGTTAGGTGGGAGAAAAATGGAGAAACATCTTCAGGACATTAATGCAAGATATTTTTTTCCCAACAACTAGATTGGATTCATCATCGATCCGTCTTTCCTCCTCCTTCGAGGCGTCGAATAAGAAATTGATGCATTTAAGACAGATTTGGGGATAGATTTTTTGGGAGGCATTAATAGTGTGGCTGAGCTTTAGATTGTTTTCCCTCTTCTCTCTCTTTCTCCCCTCTATGTTGAATCTATAAAAGTAAGGTTGAAACTCATTGTAAAGGGTTGGACATTCTTTTGTTTTTGTAGGCTCCCCTTTCCTTCTAGAAAAGGAATTCATGGAGTTCTAGACCTTCCATTTAAATTACAATATGTTTCCTTCCTTTTGGCCATTTGTAATGCATTGTATCAATCTACAGAGCAATAAAACATGTTTGTGATTGATTTTAGATCCTTTCTTGTCTCCTTTGCTCTCATTTGGTCTTTCATTATAAATTTGGTTATTTGTGCTTGATTATTGTATGCATTTTGTTGGTTTGTGTCTATTAGGAAAGCAAAAGCTAATGTTCATCATTCCTTTAGTGCATCCCCTTATACCTTAGTTTTGATTTCTTATATTCCTTTTATCCCTATCTCCTTGGTAAAATGTAGATTAGGTTTAGGAATAGGTCCTTTACAAGTTTCCAACCATGCACCTAAAAGAGGAATAGGAACCATCCTTTAATCTAGAGGGTTTTCCCATTTGCAAAGCCCCGCACTTTGGGGAAAACTCAATGTTATGCGAATCACACGAAATGAATCTACCTTAGGAAAGTAGATATGATGACTCATTTGGGGGTGTTGTGATTTTACACTAACTTGATTCGTCTCCATCTTTATTACGGATTTTATAGATGTGCACTTGTTGTGATCCTAGATTTTAAGAAATACACATCTGCGCAGATTCCAAAAGGGATAGAATCCATTAGTTTTAGTAGTCCAAGTTTCACGAGTTCATGAGAAGGATATAAATAAGGAAAAGAACAAGAGATGAAGGACGGTTTGTACACCTACACTTGTCTCTAAACAAAAGGAGGAGAGGAAGAAGATCCCAAAGGTCTATATATCCACAAAATAGAGCCTTATCAATGCCTCCTCCTAGTAGGTCATTCTTTCAATCAAGAAGGGTGCTTAGGCTGATCAAGATGGCACAACAAAATCTTTATGTCAATTTCCTTTAGCGTTAGCCACTCACTCTGAAAGCACAAAATCCAGTCTGGTGTAGCATTAAAGAGCATCCCATATTTCCTTTGGAGAAAACCAGACTTCTCACGATGACCACATTTAAGACATTACAAATGTCTATACAATCCATGAGATCACTGAGATGGATATTGTAGTCAAGTTGTTAGCCTCTTCACTCAAGGGTAAATCTTCACAATGGCTCAAGAGCCTAGCAGCAGGCTCTATTCAAAATTGGGACCTTCTATGCAGAGCTATTCTGACCAATTGGAGAAAAGGAGATAACCTATCCTTGTTGGAGTAGCTGAAAACAATCAAAAGAGCTTCGAATGAGCGGTTGACGGATTTCAACCTCAAATTTCAATGGATCGGGATAGGATTCTAGTGGTAGTAAAGCCCATTAAAGAAGGTTCCTTCTTAAACTTTCTTAGAGCTTTAAATTCTGATATCACTTTAACAATCCGGTAAATGGGGGCAAAACCTTACCTATAGCCTATAGCCTTTCCATAGGAGAAGTGAGAATCATTTAGATCGGGATAGAAAACTTTCTCCTAGGCCATCCATGCCCCTATTCCCCAAATTAGAAACCCAAGTACCATCCAAACACCCACATTAGCTCCTATACCTACTCCCAAGAAGTCAAAGCTTTGAAGCCTCCATTTCATCATTTAACAACTCAAAGGAGCTTCAAGAAGTTATGAAACAACTTTAAAACCTAGGGAATGAGGTAGTAACCATCAAAAGATAGCAGGCTCGAGTTCTAGGACATATTGGCCTTAGCTTAGTATCAAGCTAGACCCTCGTATCAAGCAAAATAGATCACCGACTCGAGGCTGTAAATTAGAGTCAACACCAAGGAAAACCTCAAGCTACTAGACCTTTCAAGTCATATGATCCAAACATAACTTCAACATCAAGGGCATTGGTTCTAGCACAAAATAACATGGCACAAGAATATGATTGGTGTTTCCCATGCAATCAGCCACATAATCAATCGATGTGCTTCAATGGTGCACTAAATTAGGATTTGATGGTGCAAACCATTGGTGTGTCACAAGAACCTAGCCAAGAAGAAAATCGGAGCAAGGAGCTTAGCGAAGTACCTCTAAGTGAAACTATGCTTTTCAATTGGCAAGTGAAGACTTATGTGGAATGAATCGGGATCCTTCTCAAAGTATAGCTTCTAATACACGGTCGAAAAGAGAAATATTGGAGAAGGACATTCACCAAACTCGGTGATCCTTAATCCACCATTTCTCCATAAGGTATTGGCATTCAAAATAGAACTCCCAATATGCAAAGTCAGTCAAGCCACCTTCCAAATCCACTCGGACATTGGTTGTAACAACCCATGTGCAAAAAAAATGTGCCAGGAAGGGGCAAAAAAGGATAGCTCATTTAATATCATTAAGAAAATGAAGAAGGACAAGTGTGAACATTTCACTATGGGAGTCCTTTGGCCATTCCAGGGTAGAGGGATCTATTGCATACTGCTATGGCCAGTTGTTCAAGCTCAAATCAACCCCTAGCTAGTAAGAGAAAGTTCTTATCAATACATCTCAACATGGGGGAAACCATCGAGAGCAATAAGGTAAGAACACGATACCTCCTCCATTCCATGTTTCATTAATCATTGGGGAAAAATTTGTGCATAATTGCATGATTGATTCGGGAGCAAGTAGTTCTATAGTGCCCAAACAAATAGCTGATAGATTGGGTCTCTAGTATGAAGTGATCTCTAGAGGGGTAGTAAAATTGGATGGGATAATAGTGAAAATCTTTGGAATCATCAAGGATCGAGCCTCAATCTGTATTCCCCCCAATTTGTGTATTGTAGAATGTATATATCATAGAATTGCCACCATATTCGCATTGTCTTTATCCGGGGACTTCACTACCAAAATTGGAGGCTATTTGTCGATGACTGGTCACATATGCTCTTTAGAACAAGGTATGGAGCAAAGGCCACAATCAGATATGAGCCTATAGTGTATTATCATATTGAGTCTTATGTGCTTAGCCAAATGAATGCAAATTATTGATTTTGATGGAAGGACTTCCTAAACACTTGTGAAGTAGGTACAAGGTGGGGTGTATCCAGTAATCTGAATCTCAATGAATGGGCGGTCAAAAGACATGATTTTTACCCCTATAAGGAGATGGCGGAATCTGAGCTAGGAGTCACATGCTGTATGAAGAGAATCATCCTCTTCCTAACATCATTAAGCCAAAATACAAAGATGACAATGAAGTATGGAATTTTTATTTCATGGCTTGAGAAGTAGGTAAGGAGCCGGAGGAGGGCTATGATTGTGCCACCCCAAGGTATGAAATATTACTCAACTTTCCACTTCCAATTTTCATGTTCTAACAATCAAATGAGAATATGAGGCTTTGGTTCATGGATTGCTTTAGGATAGAAGACAAGGAATCAAGAACTTGCAAGTATTTGGTGACACTAAACTAGTTTCCAATCAAGTCAAAGGACAAAATGATGTCAAGAATGACCTTCTCAAAAGATACAAGAATAGGGTATGGGATCTCATTGAGGATTTAGAATCCTTCAACATTGTGTCCATACCCAAGAAGGAAAAAAAGTATTTGATAGGCTTGCTATTTTGTTGGAGCAACATTTGATGTGGTTGACAACATCAAGAGGGATGAAAAGGATAACCACATATCCATGTGATTGTGAGGCTAGAAAGGCGTGTGCCGGATAACAACACATCTTTGGGAGGTGTTTGAGAATAATCAACGAGATCATCAATTTTGTGCAAGAGGAAGTTGAATTCTTAATTAGGAATCAAAAAGATTAGAGCAGAAATATGGAGATCAAGTATTACAACTTCATATAAACAATATTCCCAAATGTTTTGTGACATTAGAATCTATCTTCAATCCTAATAATCAGTTTTGAAAAGAGAAGGCTAACATACAAATCAAAGGAGAAGATTGAGTCAATTCTAGTTGGAAAAGTAAAAACACTTCAAATTTACAAATTGGCCACCAAGAAAGAAAGGTATGAATTCTTGCAACTTTGTCGAGTGTTTCTTGATGTTTTTCTTGGAGCTATGAAAACCTAAGAGGGTTTAATTTAAAGCTAGTGCAACACAAAATTAAACTAGATCTAGCTACTAATCCCATATGGTAAAAGCGAGATTAGTCAATCCACACATTGAACCTCTAATGAAGAAAGAGCTAAACACAAGTATTATATTTCCAATCAAACACTCAAGCTTGGTTGCAAATTTGGTCCTAGTCGGGAAGAAGAATGAAGATATTAGGTTGTGTGTTGACTTTCGTGACTTCAATAGAGCATCCCTCAAAGACCACTACCCACTCCCCTCAATGGAGAAATTTTTGCAAGTGCTATCTGGATCAGAGATATTCTCTCTCTTAGATGGCTACTCAGGGTACAACCAAATAATGGTGAAAGAAGATGATTAGTCAAAATGGCTTTCACTACCAAATGGGACACCTATGCCTATAGAAAAATGCCATTTGGATTGTCTAATGCTTGAACCACTTTCTAAAGGCCAATGGATGTAGTAATTTTTACTCCCATCCTAAAAGGAAGGAACCCCATGCATGTGAGCCTATCACAGCGAGAATCGAGAACTCACTCGAGGCACACAGTGCCGAGTCTCTCTTTTATGTGAGTTTAGTGGGAAGCATCAATTATTATTAGTGTAAGAGTTTTAATGAGGGAGATTGAAACATACTGAGGACCATAGGGCTCGAAACGGCTTCTAGATCCTTGTAGTCACCTTAGGCCGAGTACTTTAACAAAACCTATAACATGCATTATGACAAAAAGAATTATACAAGCATTCATACATAGCATGAAAGGAAAGAGAACTTATATGAGAGAAAAGTGCATTAAAACCCTTGATATCCATGTCTATTTATATAAGGTAACCTCATTATATTCATTGATTCATTATAGAGTGTCATAGAGAGAAGATTGTAGTCATGCATATAAGCTGGATGTATGTGACTAAGCTAACAAAAAAAGAAAAATTACAACTCCATGCTTAGTTAATTCAAATTTCTTGATTACAAATATCCACTCACTCTCTAACCCACTATACCTCATACTTCTCCTCCTTTTTACTCTGCGCAGCACTTGTATTTATAATTCTCCTACACTTGCCAACTCGCCTTCCGGTGTCCTCAGATTTGGTGCCAAGTGTTGAATGTGGTCCACGCAAGCATGCTTCTTCAAGCCTGAGCTTTCCATTTTACCTCATGATATTCTTATAGAAGATTCCATCGAGGCATGCTCTTTCCTAGGCAAGCCTATCTCTTTAGGTGGCATCTTATCCACATAACCGATCATGATTTTTACGTGTTATGCCACAGGTGCTCAAATTAACTAAGTCATGAGCCTCATTTAGTGCATCACACATGCTATGTTCTTCCCTAAGCCTTTCTCTCACACACACTTTTACCTTACGTGCATTTTCATAGCTTAGGACCCTTTGCGCCACGCGCCTTCAAACTTGGTTAAGATTACAGGGTCCAACATCACCCCACACTATGCCTATTCTCTATCCTCAAAAACATTTTACTTGACCAAGATGCATGTTATCCAGGGAACCAATGAATAGTCTTACACTTTACAAAAATAATAAGGAATGAAAGAATTGGGGAAAAGAATGAAGAATGGAGCATCAATTCAACAAGCTAGGAAAATCTTTCTGGAGGTCTGCCTCTAGCTTATTCCATACTTCAACCTCACCCTGTGCCTTCTGGCAGAGGTCTCCCACTAGGGTGCTCACTTCATCAAAACTCAGGCCAACTCCCTATGTGCCCAAAATGTCCACAATCTGCTCCATCTCTTTGCCTAGGTCCTCAAGTTTATCCATCCTTCTAGTGATGCGGGGTATAATTCCTTTAATCGGGCCTTAATTGAGCTCCTTAAAGCTTCAATTGCCTTTGATTTCTTCTCTACTTCGGTCAGAACCTTGTCTCTCTCTGCCTTGTTCCCCTTGTTCTTTTCTTAGAATTATTTTAGCTCTACTTCAAGTGTGGTGACCAAGGAGCTGCAAACTCATCTCTATCCATGGATGTATCATATGCAGCTTCTACAAAGATGGGAAATGACCTTAACCTCCGTGAGTACTTAGCTATTACTGCAACAAGTGCTACCACCTTCAATCGGTCCTCCTCTTTTAAGCGCGTGGCCACTTCTTCAGCAGATTCTGGGCCAAGGTTTGTCTCTCCATAGTGAGGACGTGTGTTAGATCTTCCATACACTACAGGAGGGATGAGTACTTTTGTGTGGGTGGCACTAAGTTCGGGTGCTTCAGGAGGATGGCACCCTTGATAGACTCCATTTTCTTATACACTTCTGCACCTTTACTTTCTCTTCCTTTAACTCATGCCTTAATTGTGCGTTGATCGGTTGTTCCTATTTAAAGCTCTTATCCTTCTCCACAGTTCCTCCTCCTTCTTCCTAACATCACCTCCAACATTCTAATCATGTCATTGTGCCTGAAAATAATAGCCTCGGTCTCGACCGTGACCTTGTTAAGAGCATTGCAAACTTACTCATTCAAGAGCTCATGAGAATTCACTAAGGGATTTTCCCCCTTAGATTCTGGCAATGTGATGAGCACTCCTTGGCGAGAATTCAAAGTCGGCTCATCCACATGGGACTCAAACACCCAAAAGAGTATCTTCTTGGTTTTGGGGTATGCATCATCCTTCTCAAAAGACCCCATGGCTATGAACCTCTCCATGGGTATGGTGCTCTAGAATCACACGCGTAACACCTTCCTTGTGTCATCAACATAACCCATTACCTATCTCTGTTCTACATCAGAGTTCTTCTACCCGAGTGCGTGCCTTTGGGGAAGCTTGCTTGTCGAGGAGCGGGGCCTCCTAGGCTGTCATGTTCTTTTTCAATGTTCTCCTCCTTCCCCTCCTTCAACACTATGTCCACGCTGTGCTCCAACTCTTGGTCTACCAAGACCTTGAGCATTCTTTGTGCTTCTCTCTCTGCCACCTCCGTGATCTGATCTTTTGTAAAACTTATGGCTCCCTCCTTTTCCCTAGCAACCTCCTCATCCTCCATGTCTTTGGCATCTTCCTCATCTTGTGCGCCCTTGTACCATGTGAATACAAACTCTTGCTTCTCATCTCCACTCTCCTCTCGAGTCGTAGACACTAAACACATGTGGCTCTTGGTCTTTCTCTGTTTCTTCTTCTTTTCCACCATCTTCTTCACTCTCATCCTCTTTTCCGCCCATGTATTTTTCCAAGCTTTCGATTGCCTCCGAGTCAGATTCTTCATCAACCCTCTACTTTTTCCTAAGAGGTGGCTCCTAATCAAGGGATTCGGCCTTATCTTCTTCCTTAAGTGATTCTTCCTTGGAGATGGGTTGCCTAGGTGCCTCTACCTCTAGCATCTTCTCCTTTACTAGGAGACTTCTTTCTTTACATGTAAGTGCTTGGTTGAGCACTCATGGATGGCATGCTCACTATCTGAGCAGTCTGCACAATTGGTGCTTCTCCTTCTCTCCCCTCTTCCTTGACATGGGCCCCTTCTTACCCAAGGGATCTTTAGGTATGGAGACTTCATCCTCCAAATATGTGCCCTTCTTGAACTTTGGCCTTATACGCAAGTATAAGTGCTTCACTGATCCTCCAGTGATGGGTAACATCATCGGCCTTGTCATTTTAATCTCATGCAATACGTACTTCTCACATATGCATGCTTACTGTCACGAGGTAATTCAGATTCTTTCTCATCTCCCTATGTTCCCGGTCTAGCCTACCTAGTTCCAGTCTTAGCTTCTTTGACTCTTTAAACCTGTTCACTCCCACTTGGAAGTATTGGGAGTAAATGCGAAGGGGAGCTTACACCAAGGGCTCCATGATTCATCTATCAACTTGAATCTACCCAGGTAGTAGTGTTGGTAGACCGTGAATTCAACTTCTCCTCAGTGGCTACTTTGGGATTTGTTGAGGATTCTCCACTCTACCCTGAATGCATTCCTCAGGTGCGTGTACCATTTTTCTAGCCGTGCCTTATGGGGTGTTGTCATTGTATCGCAGGCATATTTTTCAAACCTCTTTATGGGAGAAGGATCCTTGGTGGGGTACTCATACAAATGTTTCCGAGTGTGTCGAGACACCCCAATCTCTACAAATACAATGGTGAGCAAGATGTTGCTGAAGAGGATCCTATCCCCTTCCTTCATGCAACTGACAATTTCCTCTGCAATGTACGTGGATAGGTTGTATATAGTTCCCTCTGTAATCTTCCTGAGACATATAGCTAAGGTTTGTTGACTGTGTCCATCTCTCCTAGCCATTGGCTTAGTCACTAGATGCGTAGCCATTTTCATTTGGGGTCCTTGATGTCTGAAATGTCATAGTACCATGACCCTTTCTTGTAGGCATACTCGGTGATGATCTCTTGAATGGATTCTTTGTCACCAAGGTCATCTTCTAGGCTATCTCCCTCACATATGAGACCTGTAAATTGTGAAATCAGTTGGGGAGTCATGCACATCTTGCACCCAACAAAGTGGAAGTAATCTTCATGCACTCATGACATCAACCACTGGTACAGTGCTCTGGATTTCCAAAATAAGGCAACTCATAGAGTTGTAATAGCCCTACCTTCTCCATTTTAACCTTAATGTCATCATCATATATAGGAAAACCCTCAGGTGTTTGTTTTTGGTGGGGTGTACTAATTCCAGTGCCATTTATTTTTCTATTGTGTTCATGTAGTGATTATAGTCACTAATAGGTACACTTCTCAAGTGGGATTCCCATTCCTTCCCCATCATCACCCCATCTGGGTATTGCATCTTTGCATACCATTCTTCATTTGTGTCTACCACGGGTTCTAGTTGTTTAGCCTTGGATTTGCCCTTTCCTTTCTTGGCTTCCATGGTGAGGTATTTTTATCACTCTACACTTTCCTTGATATTCTATCTTACTTCTTCTAATCCTTCGATCTCATATTTGTGATACAACTCTTCTACACTGTGCCCTAGTTTGTCGAACCCTAACTGGGATAAAATATTCACAAGACAACGTTTCTTCACTCTCTCCATGCCCATGTAACCCCTTCTGGTTCACAAATTCAAATTGGCTGCTTCAATCTCACAGATCTTCCTTCACTCGATCGAATCTGAAAGCCCTAGTTTATGGAACTTGCTTATATCTCAAACTCTTCTATTTCACAAGGTAAAAATGAGAGTGCCCTGACCCTTTACTTATAGTTTTTCTCTTTTCTAAACATTAAATGCTACTTCACCTACCACCATACTTTTTTCATTTAATGTAGCTTTTTCAAACAAATCCCATCTTCAGCGCCTTCCCTTACGCACCCAACCTGTGTAAAAACTCCTCCAACCTTAAGCACGCAACCAATCCAACCTGATAGGAGACTCTTGCATGTGTGTAACCCACACCAAAGGAACTTCTTCTATCCTAATCCTTGCTCTTTCCTACCTCATGTTGCTTTCAAATGCACTTTCTCCTCCTTAGTACATGGGATCTACAAGTAGCTTTACCTTGGCACCAACCATTCTTCCATCTTCCTCTTTATATACCTCTTTCAACCTAGCTACTCAACAAGGATTTTCAACACAACTTCCTTAGTACTTTGATCACATGCTTCTTCACCTTTCTCCACCCCACACTTAAAGTGATGTGCGGTCCTCTGCACACTTACAAATTCTCCAAAAATAGTAATAAGGTTACCAGCGCCCAAGGCGTAAAACAAAACAACAATGCGAAAGGGAAACACAAGAAAGGGAAAATGCATAAAAGAAACTTCTAAACTAACTAGAAAAACTACCTTATTTACAAACACCAAGAAGACTTATTTATAGTAGGTCTTGACCCTACGCCATTGAAGTGTCTAGAAACTTCGTCCCATCCAAAGCACTTATGATCGCGCGCGGCTTGAATCAAGGATGTACGAGATTGTGTAAGGACCCAACCAATGGACTTTCAACTTCCTAGGATGGCGCAGAAACTTAGAATCATATAATAACACCATCTACCCAACCTCAAACTTCTTGTTTCTAATATGGTGATCATGTCAAGCCTTTTGCTTTTCCTTTTCTATTGTTTGGATCCATTGGGTAAGTGATCATCTCTCATCTAGTTTCATTAGCTCATCAATTCTTTCTTCCAGCGCTTGTTCATCGGCTAACCCTCCTACACGCGCTATTTGCAGAGAAGGAAACATAAATTCAACTAGAAAAATAGCTTCCACGCCAAACACCAATTAAAAAGGTGTGGCTTTATTTAGTCTTTTACATGTTGTCCTATAAGCCCATAGTATTGCCGATACCTTGTCATCCCAATCAAGTCTTCCGACATCACAAATCTTGGTCAAGGTATGACTCAGTATCTTGTTGAATGCTTCTGTGGTTCCATTTTCTTGTGGGTGATAGGGTGTAGTCTTGTGATGAGCTACCATGAACTATGATAATAGGATCCTGATGGTCTCATTCAAGAAATGTGTACCTCTATCACTGTTCAAACTCAACGGACATCCATACCAAGTGATTTTTTTCCCATAAGAACCTTTTCGGTGTTTTTGCCTTAATCTTTAGTTGGGGCTGCCTCTACCCACCTTGTGAGATAATCTATGCAAGTGATGACATAACATGTGAGTCCTATGCTCTCTTGGTGCAATAGTTCCCTACAAAGTCTATCGCCCACTTTTCAAAAAGGTTCTACACTAGGAATAGGGCACAAAGGCATTTCATCTCTCCTTCCTAGTTTTCCAATGCACTGACAATGGTCACATGCTTTATAATAATCTCTGTAATCCTTGTACAAGGTTTCCCACCATAAACCTGCCATTAATATCTTGTGCGTGGTGGCATCACCTGCATAATTCCCACCTGCACTTTCTGTGTGCTTCCTCCGTGATGGCCAAGTGCTCATGCTCTAAAACACACACCTATGTAAAACTTCATCACATCCCAATTTGTATAAGTCTCCTTGATTAGCATGTAGGGCAAGGTGCGCATGGCCCACTTCTTCTTTTCCAATGTCTTCATTCCATCCGAGTACCACACCTTCCTTTAAGAATACTACAATTTCCTCTAAATCCAAGGGCACGTGCCGTAACCTAAATAGTTGTGTCTAGCATTGCTTCCTCAATACTCTGCGTGTCCTCCCCTGAATCAATTCTTGATAGATGATCAGGTCCATAGTTACTTTTTCCAGGTTTTACTACAATGGTGAATTCAAACTCTTGAAACAACAACACCCATCGACATATGCGTCCTTGTAGAATAGGCTTGTTCACTAAGTACTTCAATGCCATGTGGTTAGTGTAGAACACAAAGGGTGTTTCCAATAGATACTACCTAAACTTGAAGAGCACGTAGATCATTGACAATGCCTCGTGCTCGGTTGTGGTATAATTCTTCTCTACTGGTGTCAACTTCCTACTTGCAAAATAGAGAGGATGATCAACAATCCCTTCACCTGGTTGTGTGCAAGCACTGCTCCAATGGCGGTCCCTGAGGCATCTACATGAACATGAAAGGGCTTGTCCCAAGAGGGAAACCGTAAAATAGGCACGGTAATAAGCCTATCTTTTAATGTATCAAACACCCTCTGCTGCACCTCTCCCCAATGGAAGGAAATTTTATGTCTAAGCAACTCCTCTAACGGTGCGGTGATCTTGGCATATCCCTTAATGAATTTTTTAATAGCCCACATCCCCAAAGAATCCACACATCTGCGCTCTAGTTAGTAGGCTCCCTTAACCCCACAATAACTACAACTTTAGCGGGATCTACCAAAGAAGCCCTCCTTACATTCTATATGCCCCAATAAAGTCCCAAAGGGTGTAGTAAACACACATTTCTTAATGTTGATGGATATCCTCCACTGCCTACACCTCTCAAACATTAACCTCAAATTGTCACAATGGTCTTTAACTAGACCATATACTATCCAGTCATCCAAATAGACCTCAAGAAATTTATGGATGAAGTCCTGGAATTCTTACACCACTATGCGCAAAAAGACAGTTGGCACATTCTTTAACCCAAAGGGCATGACCATATATGCAAAACTTCTCACTCGGTGGTGAAAGTTGTTTTTCTGGTCTTCCTTTGCAATCTAGACTTAGTGGTACCCTAAAAATCCATCCGTAAAGAAATAGATTTTGCACCCAGTGACTCCTAAAATTTCTTCAGTGAAGGGGGTCGGAAATGGATCAATGACACAAATTGCATTTAATTCCCTATAATCCACACAAATTCTAATCCGCCCATCCTTCTTGATGCTGATTACCATCAAACTTATCCACTCTAATTCTTCCTTGCCTCAGTGATCTCGGAAGCTATCATTTTGTCTATCTACTTATTGACCTTTACGTGTAAGTTGGGATTCATTCGGTAGGGCCTTTTCCTAACTGGACATGCACCATCCTTTAGTTTTATCTTCATCTCCCCAAGGAATGGTGAACACCTTTGAGCTCATGATACCGTGCGAAGAAATAAATCCTCAAATTCACGCGGGAGATCAATGATTTTGATACATCCTTCTCTTTCTAGTAATCCCCAATAATAGCTTCCTTAGGTTCTTCCTTCGAACCGATGTTAACTTTCTTCATCTTTAAAGGCTCATGGTAGGCATGCGCACGAGCATCTACACTATCTACTACATTTTGCATCCCTATAAAATGGCTAACATCTAAGCTTTCTTATTCCTCTCCATCAATCACATATACCAACTTTCCTTCTATTTTTCAAACATGCGTGCTCAAGTTGTAACTCTTCTTCTTCTTCTTCTTCAAAATGTGCCTCCAATCCTAGTTCACCTAGTAATTCCATCAGCGTATCTTCCATCCTGGCACTATCTCCCATGGTAAGGTGCTTGATAACCTGTAAGGCCTTATCAACCAATGGATTGGTACTCTAATATTCAAAGATTTGAATAAGGTTAGCTATGAGTTCTTACCAATTCCTTGTCTAGCGGCATGTCTCCGAATGAATGTACCATGTGCGTGCGTAACCCCTGAAGTGTAGAATAAAACTTATGTACCCAGAGGGATGGTGGAAAAGATTTCATGCCTTCTCTTTAGACTCCTTCACACTCTAGATATGGAAAGAGGTAGGCTCCTTCCCATGGTACTCCTTGATGGTGGTGGGTACATTACTCCTAGAAAATTTGATAGAGAGAGCAGTTCTTACCTCGCACCATTCTAATAGTATTTTCTGATGTGTGGCCCACCATCGAGATGTTGTACCAAAGAAAGACATAACTTAACATCTCCTTCAATTCCCTCTCATCCTTCCACCGAGCTTCTACCTCATCACGGAAAGATCTCGGGGAAGACTCCTCTTGAATACTTAGGTAGTTCTTTTCCTCCAAGGTGCCTAACCGTGCACACCTTTGTTACCTTGGTCACCGACACTCTCAACTATCGTCCTATTAATTCATAAGTTCCATGCACCTAATTTTCACATGCCGATTTGGTGGTGTCACTCACTTGACCGATTATCTTCAAACCTGGATAACCCTGTTAGTAGGGTGTATCATCTCGGGGTCTCGATTGAGCACACATAAATCTTCTATAGAAATTATTCCCCCAATGGTTCAATATAGGGTGTTGACTTCCCATCAACTAGGGTATAATGACCGTTCTTCCTTGTTCTCAAAGCTGATGTACCCTTTTTGAACCAAAGGTCCACATTATTTTTGTAACACCAAGGATTCCTAAGTAGTCTGGGAAATTGTCTGCCTTGGCAAGTGCTAAGACTTCAAAGTCCCCAGTAAACTTGGCCCCTTGGATAGTAATAGCCACATCCTTCAAGACACTAATGGGCATTGCCTTAGTCTTGTTTAACATATAGAGCACATTTGAAGATGGCTATAATGTAGCTCTTCCCATCGATGCCATTCATCCAAGGTCGAACATTAACCTCCGCTTTTTGTGTCAATGAGGATATTCCGAGGATCCATCCATCCACAACTGCAATCAACGTAATCTCCTTGTCATAGTCGAGGCTATGAAGGGTAAGGTTTACATGCAAGATTTGTCTCTCACGCTCTTCTCCTATGTGTGGTACCTTCTCTCTCAATTAGGATCCTAGCAAGGGAATGATATTCTCCTGCCTTAGCATTTGACACACCTCCTTGACCTCATCTAGCTCATCCTTTTGCACCTCGACTAATCTTCCTTATTCCTCCCTTCTTGATTTCTCCTTTAGACATTGGATATCCTCTTGTAAGCTTTGAATAACATCGCTAGTGTCCTGATATATCTCCTTTTGATGCACGAGGTCTGGATATTTTTCACGAATGACCTCCTCTCTTATAACGGGGTTTTGGTCTTGGTACCTCTCTCGCACACAAATATTCTACCCTTGTTGTTACCAAGACATGCTCCAAACCTTCATCCTATGTTACCAGTGCATCTAATGTATGTTTACTTTCTTAATACTTGACCAGTGCAAGGTGCCCTTTTTCTTCTAGTGCTTTTGATTCATGTGATCAAATAATTTTGGGAAATCCTCATAGTTATGGTTCTTTCCACACCATGAGAACTACAAAAATTCTAGGCACTCACACTTGTAATGTTTTTATAATGTTTTGTAGATCCACAGTTGAAACATGTTCCACATGAGAACTCACTCCTTCCTCCTCTCGTGTGGTTACCTTGACCATAGAATCCTCCCCAAAACCCCTTCCACGTGCACCTCCTTCTATGCACTCCCATAATGGTGATCATTATCCTTGGAACCATATATAACATTGGTTTGGCACACCCCATGATCAATGGCCTCATGGATCTATCAATAAGCCTACAGTCCTTAGTATCATGGGTTGTAGAGGTACAAATTTTATAGTAACAAGATACATTCTTCCTGATCACGCGCTGCAGCAAGGGACATCTACTTGCATCATGGTCCCCATGACAAATTTCATAATCCATTGTCAAAGTGCGTACCATCCTCAAGGGAAATTATCCTTAACGTGTCCCTCTATTTCACAATATGTGCACCACAAACCACTACGGGTCTCATGGGATATGTTCACAGATAATTTTTCCAACTGTTTTGCCATAGCAGAAATCTAATCCTCCAAGAATGGGCTAATGCCAGTATCAATACTACCAATGCCTCAACGTGTAAGGTAGCTTCCAATGCTTCACATGGATATGTAAAAGTTTTATGAGACAAGGCCCTTCTAAAAGGGGTGATCAATCCTCCAACAAACCATTGTGCATGCTAAGAAGGATGGATATCATATGATATTTTAGACAAGAGATTTTTAAAGTGTGCATCATACTCTCGTACAATCTCTACCATTCCTTGTTGAATCTCCTTCAAAGTGCTAATGCTCTTCTACTCAAACTTAGGAATGTGGAACTCTACCAAGAATTCATTCTTTCTTTAAGAAGTGTAGTCCACCACTATTTGATGAGGTTCACTTCATATACCAAATATGTGTGCACCCTTACAATGTGGTTACAAAATGACTGGTCTTCTATTTTGGGGTTGTGACACCCTTCACGTGCCATGCTTAGTTCACACTTGTGAACATGTTCCACAAAATCCTCAATACCCCCTGTAATCTGGTAAATGTAGAGACATTTCAAATAATACTTGAGGTGATGGTTGGAGTCCCTATCCTCCCGATTCTAAGCCTTGGTTCCCTCTAGTGTTTCCTCCACCACCTAATCCACCAGGTCTTATGCCTCCAAAGCCACCAAAACCACTGGGTCCAATAGGGCCTGTAGGAGTTGTGCCAAGCGCCCCCACGGTCCTACTGAACTATGTGTAGATGGTGCGTGATAGCACTTTGCTACCACTAATTTGTCCGTGCCACTCCTTATGTGAGACCGAAAGCTTGTACACTTGCTCCTTGTCCAAAGACTCCTCCAAATAATGGAATATGTGCAGCCATAAAAGAAGGGACTATAAAATTGTATCTCCTAGGCATGGATCTATCTCTTCCACCGATATTAACTGGGTCAATGACACTTCTTCCTAGTTTGGGAAATCCAAGCACAAAGGCTTGGTCATTAGGTGGGTTCAAATATGCGCCAACCAATATCCTTTCTCCATGTGAAGAACTCTCACCAAAAGCCAAAGGGGTCTCCCTTACACACTTGCCAAGATGAGGTAGCACAGACTGCTCAGGTTACACGTCCTCTACATGAACCTCAACTCCTTCCCACAATGTCTATCTCCATACATCAATCACACTAGTAGCTTCGCATCATCTAGAAATCTCCCTTTCATGTGATTCACTATACTTGAGTCATCTCTCTTCCCTTTCCTTCTGTCATGATATCTATCATCTTCCTCCACCCAAGTTCCCTTACCCTAAAGACTCGGGATGGTTTATCCAACCATTGGGAAAGCCTCTAAACTCATGGTAACCATCAATATCTTCATAGCTAGAGGAATAACACGTAGAAACATTCCTCTAGGTTCTCACAGAAATTCAAACTCAGCAACCTCTAGACAAGAATACATGGAAATGGCATATTCCAGAGTGTAACTAGTTAGTACTCTTCTCCACCAATGATCTACAACACGGGTCCACATCAGATATACATCCTACAACCTTTGGTAGTCTTCTTCGGTCCATACATGCAATCCATAATGCCAACTTGATCTAGACGTATAGGCTGAAAGCCATTCATATAATTCTACTGGGAAGCAGCAGAAGAAGGTTTCATACAAATCATGGTAGAGGTTCTCTTCTACCCATCTACATGTATTAAACTTAGGTCCAGTGCTATATCTCTCGAGAAAATTCATCCTCCATGCTCTTGAACCATGATTCAACAATTTCTAATGTCAACCGCTTTGTCATTACTCATTACACATAGATCATAATGTATGTTATATCCCACAACAACCAAAAGCGTTCCTAGAAATGGAACGAAGATGTAGTCATTTTTACTCCCATCACAAAAGGAAGGAATCCCATGCGCATCGGCCTATCACCCAAGCAGGTGAGCACTCACCCAAGGCACGCATGGGTTTGAGTCTCTCTTTCATGTGAGTTTAGTAGGAAGCATCAATTATGATTATTATAAGAGTTTTAATGAGGGAGGTTAAAACATACAGGACCATAGAGCTTAGAACGGCCTCTAGATCCTTGTAGTCACCTTAGACGAGTACTTTAAATGAGAACCCAGAACATGCATTATGACGAAATAATTATACAAGAATTCATACATAGCATGAAAGGAAAGAGAACTCATATGAGAGAAAATTCCATTAAAACCCTTGATATCCATGTCTATTCATATGAGGGTAACCTCGTTATATTCATTGATTCATTACAGAGTGTCACAGAGAGCAGACCACAATCATGCATATCACTAGACGTATGTAACTAAGCTAACAGAAAAAGAAAAATTACAACTCCATGCTTTGTGCATTCTTTCCTGAATACAAATATCCACTCGATAATTTTTGTAGAGCTCCGCTTACTCTCTAACTCACTATACCTCATACTTCTTCTCCTCCTTTTTTACTCCATAGGCACTTGTATTTATAATTATTCTACACGCCAACTCAACTTCCAATGTCCTCAGATCTGGTGCCAAGTGTTGAATGTGGTCCATGTGAGCATGATTCTTCGAGCCTAAGCTTTTCACTTTACCTCATGATGTTCTTTTAGAAGATTCCATCAGGGCATGCTCTTTCCTCGGCCAGCCAATCGCCGGTGACATCTTATCCATGTGCAACCGATCACACTTTTCATGTGTTCTACTCACGGGTGCTCAAATTGTAATCTGAGCCTCCTTTCATGTGTCGTGCATACTATGTGCTTCCCTAAGCCTTTCTCTTATGCACTTTTTCCTTGCGCGCCTTTTCATAAGCGAGACCCTATGCACGCACGCACCTTTAAACTTGGTTAATATTATAGGGGTCCAACAATGGATATGGCATTCAAAGGGATGATAAAAAAATAGTACCGATCTATCTAGATGTCATTCTTGTGTTCTCCAAAAATACAACATATCACCTTTTTCACCTAAGACACGGGTGTTTCAAATATGTGGGAGATTTGGGGTATCATTGAACCCTCAAAAATGCATATTCTTGGCCCATGAGGGTAGGATTCTAGGCCATATTATGTCAAAGGAAGGTTTGGAAATTGACCCAAAGAGAGTTGAAGCAATAAGAGCATTTCCATTACCAAGCCATAAGAAAGTTCTTCAAAGTTTCTTAGGAAAAATAAATTTTTCCGCAAGTTTGTGCAAACTTTGTTGCCCTTGTAAAACCAATAATGTTGATATTGAAGAAGATATTGGCATTTAGGTGGACAACTGAAGTAAGAGAAATTTTAAGGCCATCAAATAATCTATATCACAAGCCCCAACCCTCATGAATCCATACTTCTCTAAGGACTTCATACTATATGCCTTTGGTGGCAGTGACACAATTTCTACAATCTTATTACAATGAACAAAGAAGGTATAGAGTAGCTAATTTCTTCTTCACCAGGTGGGGAAGATTATGAAGTGAGATACTCCTTCATTGAAAATCAATTCTGGCAGGTGATCAGAGGGTTAAAGAAAATTAAGCATCTGGTTTCAAACAATAAAATCCAACCGTTAGTTTCCCATGTAGGAGTTAAAGACTTCCTTCTCAGCAAGGATTTGAATGAAAAACATGCAAGATGGATCACTCGTGTCATGGAGTATGACATTGAAATCAAGGTTACTAAGCTGGTCCGTGGGAAGGGTTGTATGAACAACTAGCCTCAAGTCAACAAGATGAAGCAAGCGGTAAAGAGGAAACTATTTTTGTTACGTAAAATAGTCAAGAGGAAGAAAATGATGATGTACCCACTCCTTGTTGGACTCAGAGTATTATGCACTTCCTTCGAACATGCCCGTGTCCTCAAGGAATGAGTAAAACAAAAAGGAGAAACTTCAGGACTATAAGCCATCCATATGTACTTATTGATGGTGTCTTTTCAAAAGGGACATCAATGGCGTTTTGTTAAGGTGCATTGGGATAAATCGGAGTTGAGAGAGTGTTACAAGAGTTCCATGTTGGAGTAGTTGGAGGCCATTTTTCTCCACAGGTGATAGCACTCAAGATCATGAAGGTAGGTTATTATTGGCCCAAGGTGTTTAGTGACTACTATGCATGGATCAAAAAGTGTAAAAATTGTGCATTCTTCAAAGGCAAAGAAAGGCTAGCAACACTTCCATTGCACCCAATTTTAGTTGACTAGCCATTCATGCAATGGGGATTGGATTTCATTGGGTTCATCAATCCAAATTCGAGCCAAGGCCACAAATGGATTTTGATGGCAACAGACTATTTCACCAAGTGGACCGAGGCAGTGGCACTCAAAGAAGCTAATGAGTCTAGCATACTAGATTTCTATGAAGGGATAGTGACCAGGTTTGGAGTGCCAACCACTATTATATCAAACAATGCATTGGAATTTATAGGTTCCAAAATAATATAATGGGCTATTAGGAATGGGATTTAATTGAGTACTTCATCAAATTATTACCCTTAAGGTAATGGAAATTTGAGTCCACAAACAAGAACCTATTAAATATTGTCGGAAGAACTCGGATGAAAATCGAGAGAACTTGGCACATGAAACTCAAATTAGCCTTATGAGCTGATAGGAAAACACCCAAGAGGTCTATAGGAAGATCTCCATTAAAACTTGTCTATGGGAAAGAGGAAGTGTTGCCTATATCACTTGAGTTACAAGACATTAGAACTCATGAAGCGGTTGGAGATGTATAAGCTTGAACCAATGGAGGAAAGGTATGTAGAACTAATTGAATTGGAAGAAACCAAAGATCATGCACTTCAAACAATGTAGAAGGATCAAGTATCAATCAAGAGATGCTTTGATAAGAAGGCAAGAAAAAGGACCTTCCAAGTAGTAGACTTAGTTTTGAAAGCTTGAGATCGGGAAAAGCTAGGAAGGCACTCAAGTTTGATGCCATTTGGAGTGGCCCTTACATGGTCACAAAATGTAAAAGTAGCAATGCTTTCCAATTGTCTACATTGGATGGTGAAGAGATGTAGATTCCAGTGAATGGAATCTATCTTAAAACTCGCTACTAGAAGGAAAGTTCTCACCTTGTAAATACTAGTTTCCTTTCTCATTCCTCTAAGTGCTTGTGCACATTGTCTTGGTGTAGTTTAGGTTGCTTTTCTCCTAAGTGCTTTGAAAACTCTACATGTTCTACTTGAAGCATGTATGATTTTAAATTTTTATATATATTTGGTGCTTTTTTGTTGATCTTACACAACCCATTCAGAGACAAATGAATCCCAGGTCAAAGTAATTTTCTACTCTCACAAACCATCATTTAGAATATTTCTTATGAAAATTGAGAGTGCAAATAGTTAAGCTCGTAAATCAAAGGCGAGTTAAAGATCATACTTTTGTCTTCAACTCCATGCCCAATGAATATGACAAGGAAATTGGTCTTTTCATCTAACAAATAGATACCCTTGTGATTCACTAAATATTTATCCATATTTCACCCCCGAGCAAAGTATTGGATCAGCCACAACGCATAAAAATAACTAGATAAAACACATTTAAATATTGAAAACAAGTCGAGAGAAGGACTCAATAATGGAGTGGCGGGGCTCACGAAGACTAAACAACCCTATCAAGAAGAAAGAGAAGAAATGGCAAAGATCCGAAGTCTTTGGGCTCAAAGCTTGATTTAAGCGATTCCAAAAATTGACTAAGTATGGAGGAGATAGCGAGAGAGATCCATGTGTCATCATGGTACTTATATAAATTTGAATCCAAAAGGGAAGCTCAAACAAGTGCCGGGCTTCCACGCATCTAGAGCCCCAAAATTTGCACGATCGTTGAAAAAGTCTCGACACACGAGAAGGAGCCAAGTGTCGGCTCAGTGTAATTCCAAAATGGGAGCCCAAGGTAAAGACTCAAACTTGTGTTATCCCTCCACGTAGAAAATGGTCAACGAGAGGTGAAAAGGAGGACAGGGTGGGCCTCAAAAAGGTTAAATATAGAAGTGCTAGGAGGCGCCATGTGTGCAAGCGACACATCTCTAAGGGTAAATCCAAAAGCAGAGGCTTAAACAAGCGCTAGTTCACCATGTAGTCTAAAAGGTCCGAAAGGTAAGAGGGAGGTCGTTGAAAACTCCAAATATCTGCAGAGGCTTCAAGCATCAACCCAGCGCTTCTTCAAAGGAGAATCTTGATCGGGATTTTAAGCGAGCATGAGCCTCCACGCATCCAGTCTCAAAAAGGGGACAGAGTGGGTTGATTAGTCAATGCATGGTGGCGGGATGGTGGAGAGTGCCAAGTGTCCAAATGGTGCTAACTCATGGGTCGAATAAAGAGAGGGTTTCAAAAAGTGCCGGATCAACGTGTGTTCCTTATCAAGATATATTCCCCATTGAACAAAAGACTTAGGAAAAACATAAGAAAATTGAGTAGGTCATGGAAGAAGCCATGTGTCAGCCCCACGCCACTCCAAGAGAAAAATACAGAGGCCACCCTCAGACATGTGCCAACCCTCCATGTGTCCCATATTAAAAAGGGGCCCATTTTTCGAACTGGTTTTCCCACCTTTTTGTATGGACCGATACAAATTTTGAAGGGGCATATCATTTGACTCAAGGCTGAAATCTAGAAAATCTTACATTTGTTGGATAGATCTCGACCTCGTTTATGCCATGGAGATCTCGAAACTTTATGTTTAGGGAGGTTAGGTGGGATAAAAATGGAGAAACATCTTCGGGGCCATTAATGCGGGATTTATTTTCCCCAACAACCAAATTGGATTCCATCTCGATCCACCATTTCCTCCTCCTTGGCGCCGAATAAGAAATTGATGCGGTTAATACATATTTGCAGGGAAAATTTTGTGGGAGGCATTAATAGTGGTGGTTGAGCTTCGATTGTTTTCCGCTTCTCTCTCTTTCTCCCTCTATGTTGAATCTATAAAATCAGGGTTGAAACTCATTGTAAAGGGTTGGACATTCTTTTTGTTTTACGCAGGCTCCCCTTTCCTTTTGGTAAAAGAATTCATGGAGTTCAAACCTTCCATTTAAATTGTAATATGTTTCCTACCTTCTAGCCATTTTCAATGCCTTTGTATCAATCTGAGCAATAAAATGTGTCGTGATTGATTTTAGATCCTTTCTTATTTCCTTTTCTCTCATCGGTTATCTCGTGCTTGATTATTGTATGCATTTTGTTGGTTTGTGTCTATCAGCCAAAAAGTAATGTTCATCATTCCTTTGGTACATCACCTTATAGCTTAGTTTTCGATTTCTTGTATTACTTTTATCCATGTCTCATTGGTAAAACTTATATTAGGTTTAGGAATAGGTCCTCTGCAAGTTTCCACGCATGCACATAAATAGAGGAATAAGAACCAACCTTTAATACGGAGGGTTTTCCCATTTGCAAATTCTAACACTTTTGGGAAAACTCAATGTTATGTGAATCACACCAAATGAATCTACCTTAGAAAAGTAGATTCGACGACTCATTGGGGAGTGCCGTGATTTTCACTAACAACTACTACCCAGATCCTTAAGGTACATCCATTATAGTTAGTTTGAGGATTAAATTATTTAAATGGTGAAATGTTTAGATGTGGAGCCCAAGGTTGTTGATAATAAGTTGATAGGAATTTCCACCTTTGTCGGATCCACTCTTGTGGGACTTTTTAAACTCAAGGTTATGGATATGGCCATGGTACATTCAATTGATTTGGGGCCCATTATGATTTTGGGATAAAGGGCTGATTTTGTTGGACTAAAAATTTTCTTCCTTGCCTATGAGCCATATAGTTGAGCTCGAGATTCATCTTGAGTGTTCTATTTTAAATTATTCTTCAACAAGGAAGTAATCCACATTGGTCTATGTACTACTTGAGTTTAGACAAAAGATAGGTTTATGTCTTATCTAAGGAGTAGTCCTTAAGTCCATGTTTTTATCTAGATCTTGGGAAGTAGATGAAGCAAAGGCTTTGTATTCCTAATTTTGTCTCTATCCATAGTTGCATTAATTTTTACCAAATGGTCTATCCTCAAAATTTCAATCTCTTCTCTTAATTTAGATAGATCCCCACTTGGTTATTTTCCTTTTTATCTTCTAAAATTGGGACAAGCTCAAGAGTAATTCCTACATAGGTTAATTATTTCTATGAACTCTATTTTTTCATGCCTCTCATCCCTAGTAAATTGAATGCTTCTTGTGTATCTTCATCCAACCCTTTAAGGAACAAGGTTTTGAGTAAGACAATATTAAGACCAATACCACATCTCCTATGAAGGAAGAGGAACCGATCTAGAAATATTCTATAATTTCCTCTTCCTTTTGTTGAATTCAAAAAAGTTCTTCTTTCCTATCTCTGACTCTACAGTAATCCTAATACTTATCCAGGAAAACCTATTCCATCTCTTCCCAATTATGGATGGAGTTAGGGCTTAAACCCATAAACCACCTCATAGATTCATCTTTCAAGTGGAGGAAATAGTTCAATATTTTGAGAATCAGGAAGAAGCGTATTCATATGTTTGGCATAAAACCTTGAACTCAAAAATGAATTGGTCAGGGTCTTCTAAAACTAATCCCTAGAAAGTTGGTAAGATAAAGGGAGATATATTTTTCATAGGGACTTGATCATAAGGATCCAACTATATTAGATAGGTAAACATCCTACCAATTGAGGGTTTTAATTTTCTACACCATTGGGATTCTCAACTTCTTCATCCATCTTTCCTTGGTTAGCAAATTGTTCCACAATTTGTGGTCTTGAGGGCGTTTTGAATATTTATCTTAATGAACATCTAAACATGCAATCCTTTCATACGAGGATGACTCCTAACTATAAGTACTAGAATTACTTATTTGTGTTCCAAAAACTCCAAGCTCGAGAAGATTCTTGTTGTCACTACAAGGTCTTATGATTTTAAAAGAAAGAATTATGGAAATAAAATTTCTAAATGGAAAATTTCTAGACAACCAAGTAGTATCTTTAGCTATCACCTTAACCTTTGATAACACCTTGAATTCCTTGACAATGACACAAAAAATTAATGAGTTTCGTTGATATTCGTACTTTAATCATATCATTTTATCAATCCAGGTGGTTTCCATAGCTATTTGTGACAAAGGAAATAGTAGAAACTAATCTTTAGCACATACTTCATACCAAAACTAAGGAAATAATGAACTAGTCATGAATGTAAAATAAAATGCTTGAAGAAAAATATGATAAAAGATAAAATTGAAATTCTCTTAACATAATTCGATATTGAAAAGTAAATGCATCAAAATAATTAAGTCACTTCATTGAAACTAAAAATGCATTGAAAAATACAAGAAGGAAATAAATTTAAATCTCCTTTATCATTGAATATGAGTCACCCTTGCTCCTTCCCTTTGATCGGTTTTAGTACTAAAATTCACACAATGAAATTTCCCCGAATCTGCTATCTTATTCAATTGAAATGGTATGCTTGTATAATGAATTAAATGACTAAACCAAATTGATGAATCTAACTAAATTATAAAACCCCAACTAAAATAGGGAGAGTTCAAAAGCTTCTTCTAAGGAGAATAAAAATGGATCTAGAGACCTACTAAACAAGATACTAGAAAAAGAAAATTCAAAGGATATTGATGATGGAACTCAATCTAAACTCGACTTACAAAGCTTTAGAAGAACCAAAAATCAAGTTTTTAAATGAATATAATCTCATGGAATGCTAGGGGTTTGAACAACCCAACTAAGTGGAGATTAATTAAAGATCTTCATTCTAAGTATCGAACTGATATTATGGCCTTACAGAAACCAAAATGGAAGAAGGACAATTTTTGGAGGTTAAAAGAACATGTTGTAAGAATTATGAAGTGGTTGTTGTTAGTTCAAAAGGAACTACAGGAGGAATAGTTGTCATATGGAATGATGAAAAACTCAAAGGTATGAATCTTCTTAAAAGAAGTAATCATCTGGCTATGTTGTTTCAAGATAAGAAAACTAGAGAATTGTAGGTATTTACCTAACAGTTATGCTCCAAATAATAAATTAGAGAAAAAAATTGGGTTGAACTTTCCAAATTTCATAACATCATCAAAGGAACTGAATGGTTGATCTTGGGAGATTTCAACACTCCTTTGAGTCTAGGGAAAAAAAGTGGTAACATTGATTTAACTGATAGTATGGAAGACCTCCAGGATTTTATCATGCAAAACAACCTCATGGACATAGAGCTGAAGGAAAGCATATTCACTTGGTCTAATAGGAGGAAATGGGATCAATTGATTCAAGTCAAATTAGATAGGGCTTTGACTTCTTGGGGTTGGTTGAATAAAGAAGCTTTCCTCTTCTCTCTCCTTAGGATTGGTTCAGACCACAATCCACTTCTTTTCCAAATCAAAGATAAAGAGAGGAGAATAACTCCCTTCAGGTTTGAGAAGATGTGGTTACAAAATGAGGAAATATTCAACCTTATGAAAGAATGGTGGAATGTGAAAATTAAAGGAACAACTATGTTTAGAGTTACTAAAAACTTGCTCATGTTAAGAACAATCTGAAAGGATGGAAAAAAATGTTTGGCAACATTTTTAGAAGAAAAATTCCTAGGTGAGCGAGTTAATTTCCCTTGAGGATTATTTGGAGGTCCTTAATAGTGACAGTATTCAGGAAGGTCAACAAAAAGAGAAAGAATTTTGGTAGAATACCATAACATTCTTTTGAAAGAAGATACTTTTTGGAGACATAAATCCAGGGTGCAATGGCTTAAAGAGGGGGACAAAAATACTAGATTTTTCCACATAACAATCCTAAAAGAAGGAACACTAATAGAATTATGTGTATTATTAGAGAATATGGGGAGATGTTAATAGAAACTAATGGTATTTAGAATGTTGCCACTTCATTTTCAGGAAGAATGCTTTCTACATCCAATTCATCTAACAACAAAGAAGGAAGGTTACTTTTAGACTCCATTCCTCATATGGTCACAGAGATTACTAATTACATGCTCACTAATATTCCTACTATTTAGAAAATTAAGTTTATTCTCGAAGACCTTGAGCCCACGACAAAGCTCGGGACTAGATGGTTTTCGACCCTCTTTTCAATATTTTTAGGATATTGTCAAGGATGATACATTTAAAGCTATTCAATAGTTTTTAAAGAATAGGAAGATGCTCCAAGAATTAAACAACACCTTTCTTTATTTACTCCCCTAGAACCATAATCCTACTTGATTTAAGGAAATTCAAACCTATGAGTCTATGTAACTAAATTTAGAAAATTTGCTCTAAAATTATGGCTTTAAGATTTCAACTTCTTCTACCTTCCATTATCTCATATCAGTAAAGGGTTTATGATGGGAAGAAAAATCTAAGGCTATATAGTGACTATCCAATAGACTCTTCACACTCGCCAAGCAAAATTAAAAAGAATCCATGATCATTAAGCTTGAAATGGAGAAAGCCTATGATTGTGTCTCTTGGGATTTACTTCAAAATTCTTAACTAGGTTTGTGTTGATAAAGATTTTAGGAATATGATAAAAAATTGTATCTCTATAGTCAAATTATTTGTATCACTCAACGACACTCCCCTGTGGTTTTTCCAGGAACACTAGAGGTTTAAGACAAGGAGATCCCATTTCTCCATTTTTGTTTATCATAATGGCATAAATTCTTAGTAGAGATTTCAATAAGGATAATAATGAAGGAAGAATCAAAGGCATTTACCCTACTGTTAATACTGCGAATGTGGTCCATCAACATTTTTTTGATGATACAATGTTGGTTGGAGAGGTTACCGTTCAGAGGAAAAAGAGTTCAAATAGTTGGTGGTCGATTATGAGGAAATTTCTGACCAACTTGTCAATTTTGGTAAAAGCTCTATCTTTTTGTCAACACTCCTGATAAATGTTGTGTTAAGATAGTAGCTATTCTTGGCTATGAGATAAAAAAATTCCCACTAGGTATCTTGGAATGATTATAGGACTGAGAAGCCAAAGGTTTCTTATTGGATTTTTCTTATAGATAGATTCCTCAAAAAATTGGAAGGGTGGAAAGGATCACTACTATCTCAAGCTGGTAAAGCTATTCTCCTCAAATGCTCCATTCAAAACTTACTAGTGTATACAATGTCAATCTATAGATTACCCACCTCAATTGCTAATAAACTGGAAAGTATCTAAAAACTATTTCTTTGGAGTGGTTACGTGTGTTATGATCCTCATGTGTGGATTTCACTAACACTTCAAGGTTTTTAGTGTGATTCATTACATTTGGTATCAGAGCGACCACCCATGTTCAATTCCCACTTGGTTGGTTACGTCATGTAGCCGGGGCCCATGGGGCACCTAAACATCGGTGAAGCGGGGCTCATATGTATGGGAGTGTGGGTGTAAACCCAGCCTGAGTCAGGATCTACAGAAGCGTGGTGGGATGTTATGATCCTCATGTGTATATTTCACTAACGCCTTGAGGTTTTAGTGTAATAGTTTGTTACATTCTAAGCAAACAGAAAGAATTTCCCTCCTTTCTTGTGAAAATATTTATAAACCAAAGAAACTTAGGGGCCTTGGTATTAGAGATTGGGAAAAAATCAACAAATCTATGCTGTCAAAAATGATATGGAGATTGGTTAAGGAAGAAAATATATGGACTTCTATCATAAGGCATAAGTATTGGATAAATATTCAAGCTAATGAATGGTGCTTTAGAAATTTTGAATTTAATGGATCAACCTTTTGGAAGTCTATAAACTAGGCTAAGCACATTGTTTTTGAAGGCAACAAATGGATGATAGGGGATGGGAGAACAGTGAATTTTTTGGAGGACAAGTGGTTAGGTGATAAACCACTAAAATACAACTACCCTAACCTTTATCAAGATGTTGTACAAATATATGGCACTAAGGTTAGAGACTGCTTCAACCTTGAGGATCCCCGAATCAATGGAAATGAATTGTATTGGATGGACATAACAGAAATGAAATCATCTCGATTAACAACAAATTAAGTGGAGTTATTATTATTAACAAAATTCTAGAGCTAGATAGTTTATACTTTGGTCTAGGGAGGAAAATGGGGTTTTTAGGTCAGAAGTTCCTATAATGCCTTTTTCATTGGAGAAGAGGATCTGAAAGCTTTCAATGGGAAATTATTTGGATCAAAGTAGTTACTCCCAAAGTCAACATGTTTTGGTCACAAGTTCTCCATGATAAAATCTTAAGCGTGAGTAATCTCAATAAAAAAAAATCATATGGTAAACAATTGTTTTCTTTGTGAAAAATATAATGAAGACTCTTTACACCTATTCATTCAATGTCCCTTCTTAGAAACGTTTAGAAATATCTTTCTTAATATTTTTATAATAAAGTATATTTTCCCATATTCCATTAAGCAAATGTGGTCTCAAAGTGGATCATCCACTTCAATAGTCAAGGACTCAAACATATTTGGACTCTAACCCTCATGCACCTATTTTGGGAAATATGGAAGGAAAGGAATAGAATAATCTTCAAAGGTAAGAAAGAGTTAGAAAATAGAGTGGGGGCTCATTGTTTTAATGTTATTAATATAAAATTTTCTATTATTTCCCCACATAAGAAAACCATACTCCAGAATGAGAGTAATTTATCTAAGAATAAGGGTCTAACCCCAATCAAAAACTTTTTCCATAAAAATCCTAGCCTTAAATGTTTGGTCAAACCTAGCAAGGATTGAATTAAGTTAAATTTTGATGGAGCATCCAAAGGAAACCCTAGAAAATTTTGTTGTGGAGGGGTCTTTTAGGATCACCAAGGAAATTTTATTTTAGGTTATCACTACAACCTAGGGATACAATCGAATCATGTTGCTAAAGTTGTTATTGCCTTCTAGGGCATCTATATAGCTCACCAACACAAATTTTCTATATTAGAAGTAGAGGAAGATTCCCTCAATATTATTAAAAACATCCTTGGAAATACTTTTCTAAGGCAAACTCATCTCGGTGTGAATACACAACATTGATTTTTCTCCAAGGTGTGGGACCTTGCAAATGGGAAAACTCTCCAGATTGAGGCTAGTTCTACTCCTCTATTTAGGTGTATGCATGCAGTAATTTTTGTAGAGGTTTTGATCAAAATTCCTACTCTAAAACTACCAAGGAGACGGGGTTGAGAGAAAACGTGAAAATGGAAACAAAACTAAGCAAAAAAAAGAAAGGTGATACACCAAAGGAGTGCTGAACTTCTTGTTTTGAAAAAATAGACACAAATCATGAAGATGCAGCAACAAAACATGCAAAATTACAGAATGCAATGAAGGATAGAAGGAAACAAACTAATGCATGAGAGGATTGGAAAATCAATCACAAAGCATGTATTTTTAGTTCCAAAATTGATACAATACATTCCATTGGTAAAGAGGCAAAAACGTGTTACAATCTCTATGGGAGGTTGAAACTCCTTCAAATCCACATACTAAGGAGAAAAAAGAGCTTGTAGAAGCAACAACATCCAACCTTCACAAATGAGCCAAAAATTGGCATATATCGATGAAAAATAGAGTCCGGGAAGGAGAAATGTGGGAAAGTTGAAATGAAGGTTCAACCACTGACAAGATTCATCAAAATGGCATGGGTACCCTTAAAAGTTCATTCCCTAAGATTTTGACCATGCTCTTGGAGAGAAGAATGGAATACATATTGCATTAAAAACGGTGGTGGTTGAATGTCGGTTCTACTCTTTTTCCTGTGCCAAAGGTGTTTTTTCATTTTTATCCCACAAAACTCCACCCAAAAACAAAATTGAAGATTATATCATGTATAGGACTTCAATAGCTTTCCAACGATACAAAATCATGAAAATATGAGCTCAAATGCGTGCGAAAGATATGCCCCTGTGAAGATTTAGGGAAAAATGGCAAAAAATCGAGCAAAAATGGGCACGAAGCTTGAAAATTTTTCCCTTTTTTGAATTTGGGAAAATTTCCAAAAATTATTTCCCACACCTCCACCCCTCTGCCTACCACATGTCACCTTCCCATTTATTGATGGAATGCAAAGGCTCAAACCTCACCTTTTCTCCTTTGATTTTTAGCTTGGGAAAAATTCCCAAATTCTCCCCATGCTCCACTATCCTACGCTGACACGTGTCGCTCCTTTTGCTTGGTGGGGGAATGCGCTCCAACATTTTCCTTTATATATTTATCAATTTTGGAAAATTTCACCAAAACCTTTGTGCCTCTAACCCTCCCACCTGTGAACCCGGACACGTGTCGCTTCCACATTAGATGCGGGGCCTTTCAAACTTTTCTCCATCCTCCTCCGAGCCTATAGGCCGGTTTTTCCTTTGTGCCTCCACCAACTCTTTGGAAAATATTTCAAATTTTCCTCCACCTGGCCCAACCTCACCACCATGTGGCATCATTTCATTAGCCATGGGCTGTCAAGGGAAAATTTCCCCAAAAAACACCACCGAGCCATAACTTTCAAAATATTTGGAGTTAGGAGGAAAATTTTACCTTTCTAGAAAGGTGAGGAAAAATCCTATCTGATGGAGCCATTTCTAGAAACCATTGAGTTGCTTTAAATGTGTAAAATTGATATTGAAGCAAAAGGAAGGAAAGAAGAAGGCAAGTTAGCCAAAATAAGTAGCGGGCTTATTTTGGATAACAATTTGGCAACTCTAGGGGTCATCTTCTGCTAGATGAATGATCGGTGCCTTTGAAGCATCCATTGGGCATGGAGTCAAGCCGATAACCAATTTGATCGAACTATGAAAATATGACCTCCGAGCCACTTTGAAGCCCACTGAATTGGAGTTGTTTTTCACCAAAATGCCACTGAAATGGATTGTGCAAGAGCAAAACCAACACCACAAAACTATGTACAAAACTAAAAATCATACATGCTCCAAATGGAATATGCAGAGTGTGAACAAGCACTTCTTATGCTAAAATAAAACCTACCTATACTACTTAACCAAGAGAAAAGGGAGCTCAAACAAATCCTGCAACTAAGCAGGAGAAATAGCTTACCTTCCTCAAAAATGGCAGCCATGCAACTGATTAAGACCGAACATGGCTGGTTGGATGAGTGAAAAACTAACCATAAGTCTGGTCCTCCACCCAAATCATCAAGGTATCAACATTAATGGAAAATCCCTCCTCAAGATGACCTCCATTGGACTCTAGATGTATTGATAGTGATCCTTGGTACTGATGCTCATCCTCATGCCTGAAGTAGGTATGACTAGTTTTGGTTTCTCCTTTGGCTTCAATGAATCCAAGTACCTGATTGGGCATGGTCTGATCCTTTGATATGCCCATAGCTCTGAATTTCAACTCCAAAAATGGAGTCTTCTTGTGGACCTTCTTGGGTGGATGGTGTGGAAGAAGTGGTAAAAATCTCTTGCTCCTTCCCTTCCTCTTCCCATAAAGAACATGGAAGATATAAATCTTCCAATCTTGGTTCCAATGAGCTGTCACAAAACATAGGCTATTGTTTTTCAATGTTCTCCTTTGTGGCAGTAGGCTCTTGATGTTGGAGAATGAATGGTGGAGAAGAGAATGTTGTAATTTCAGCTGGCTCCTCCTCAAGACATTCCTCTAAGTCTGATAAACAATCAAACTCTTCGTTGTCCCGCTACAACAAAGCTTTTCCCCTTGCATGGTGACCTCCAAATCTACATTTTCTTCACCATGTGTAGCTTCATTTTCAAACATGAAACTTGTCAATTCAAACTCATCCAAAAAATCAGATTTTTGGAGAGATGAAGTGGGAGAGAAACATGAAATTTCTTGTGCCTCTTGCTCACAATTTGGACCTGTTTTGTTCACCTCCATAATGGCTTCATCAATCAAATCATCCCCTTCAAATGAAAGAAAAAATGTATCAATAATGCTTCCTTCTTCTGTTGTTGCAAAAACTGACTTGATCTCATCCATTTGCTCCTCAAAAATGGGATTTTGAACTAGTTTTTCTTCCTCCACAATGACTGATTTTGAAGTGCAAATTGAATCAGCATTTTTTTTCGAAGTCAACATGGACACCCAACTCATCACTAATAATCATTTTTTTCTTGCTTGTCCTATAAAATCAGCCTTGTTTACCACTTGTTCCACAACTCCAACTTCCTCTTTTGGCTTCACCATCAAGGGGATTTTTGTAATCCCGAATTTGAGAGCCCAACTCTTCAGATTTTCTATTATTTCTTCCCTGTTGGGCTCTCTTCTTGCTGTTCTCCTTGACTGGGTTTCTGATTTTCATCTTCCCAACATGGATCTAGGAATGCAAGAGGATGGATGGGTTGTGACTCAACTAATTTTGCAATTTTTTGTGATGGTGAGAGGAGGTAGAAACTCTTGTTTCTTTGGAGGGAATGGTTGTTTGGAAGGGAAAAGAGTAGAGAAATTGAGGTGGGATGGGAGACTAGGAGATGGAGAAATGGAATTAACTTTTGGGGCAGCATATGGGAAACTTGAAGCTTGACACTACTGAAATGATAAAGCTTAAGATGGTGAAAAGAAAGACAAGGAGATGTTTAATGACTTACCCACTGACAAGGTTGATTCATACTTCCTCTCATATACTTCTATCTCCTCAATCCACTTTGCAAGCAATGGCAGCATTTCAACCATGAAGTATAGCTTCTCTCCGAGGGCTGTAATGCTTCGAAAAGGGCCACCCATGGACAAGGTGCTCTGAAACCAATCTAAAATGCTTTCATTTGTGCTTGAGCCTTGATTGCACCATGTTTACCTCCATTTTTGGATTTTCTCCAACAAATCTACACTTTCTTCTTGATTGCCCTCATCATATGCATACCCTTGTCTTGAAAGATAGCATAACCAAAATGATTTTGGCATTGCTCATATGGATATGCATACTGATTTTGAATTTGATCAAAATGTTGATCTGGAGGATTTGAAAAACATGTTGGAGGTGGAATATATTATAGCTGTTGTTGTAAATGTAAATTCCATGATGGAAATGAAGTCATGATTGCACAACTTCATGGAATGAAAGAAGATGGAAGAGATGGAAGGAAGAATGGATGAAAAATGAATGAAAATGAATGGAAAGGAAGGTCTGCAACTTCAGAGATGGGTTGTTGACCATATGGAGTCGCCAGATGTGCTTTAGAATGCCTCTAAAGGCTGAAATCTTCACAAGAACACATCAACCTACAAAATATGAAGTGGAAGACCTCTAAGGTCCCACCAGGCATGCCAAAACTATTAGTGTAAATTCATCACCCCTAAATGAGTTATAGATCTAATTTTCTAAGGCAAACTCATTTAGTGTGAATGCACAACATTGAGTTTTCTCCAAGGTGTGGGACCTTGCAAAGTGAGAAAACTCTCTAGATTGAGGTTGGTTCTTACTCCTCTGTTTAGGTGTATGCATATAGTTTTTCTGAGAGGTTTCGTTCAAAATTCCTACTCTAAAACTACCAAGGAGATAGGGTTGAGAGAAAACATGGAAATGGAAACAAAACTAAGAAAAAATAGAAAGGTGATACACCAAAGGAGTGTTGAACTCCTTGCTTTGCAAAATATAGACATAAATCATGAAGATGTAGCAACAAAACATGCACAAATTACCAAAATGCAATGAAGGATCAGAAGGAAACAAACCAATGCAAGAGAGGATTGGAAAATCAATCACAAAGCATGTATTGTCAGTTCCAGAATTGATACAATACGTTCCATTGGCAAAGAGGAAAAAAATGTGTTACAATCTCCATGGGAGGTCTGAAACTCCTTCAAATCCACCTGCTAAGGAGGAAAGAAGAGCTTGTAGAAGCAATAACATCCAACCTTTACAAATGAGCCAAAAATCGGCATATATCGATGAAAAATAGAGTCTAGGAAGGAGAAACGTGGGAAAGTTGAAATGAAGGTTCAACCACCAACAAGATTCATCAAAATGGCATGGGTACCCTTAAAAGTTCATTCCCCAAGATTTTTGACCATGCTGGAGAAGAATGGAAGCCATACTGCATTAAAAACTGGTGGTTGAATGTCGGTTCTACTCTTTTTCCCATGCCAAAGGATTTTTTCATTTTTCTCCCACAAAATCCACCAAAAACAAAATTGAAGATTCCATCATGTAGAGGACTTCAATAGCTTTCCAATGATACCAAAATCATGAAAATACAAGCTCTGGTGTGAAATATATGCCCCCTATGAAGATTTAGGAAAAATGGGTCAAAAATTGGGTCGGTGGGCTAAAACTTGAAAAATTTCCCCTTTTTTGAATTTGGGAAAATTTCAAAAATTCTCCACACCCTACCGCTCTACTACCACGTGGCACCTTCCCATTCACCGACGAGAACTTGGGCTCAAACCTCACCTTTTCTCCTTTTATTTTTTCCTTGGGAAAAATTCCCAAAATTTTCTTTGCTCCACTGCTCTACTGACCACGTGTCGGTGCCTGTCGCTCAAGGTGGGGTGTGCTTCAACATTTACCTTTGCACCTTTTGCAATTTTGGCAAATTTTTCCAAAACCTTCTATGCCTTTCGACTCCCACTAGTGACTGGACATGTGTCACTTCCACATTGGAGGAGGGGCCTTCACAACTTTTCTCCATCCTCCGCGGGCCTGCGGGCTAGTTTTTCCTTTTGTGCCTCTGCCAACTCTTTGGAAAATATTCCAACTTTCCTCCACCAGCCTGACCTCCACCACCACGTGGCATCATTTCATTGGCCGTGGGCCTATCAAGGGAAAATTTCCCCAAAAAACTCATCGAGCCATAACTTTCAAAATATTTGGAGTTAGGAGGAAAATTTTACCTTTCTGGAAAGGTGAGGAAAATCCTATCGATGGAGCCATTTCCAGAAACTCTTGAGTGCTTGAAATGTGTGAAAATTTAAGTTGAAGCACAAGGAAGAAATAATGAAGGAAAGTTATCCAAAATAAGAAGGGGGCTCATTTTGGATAACAGGACCACTTCTAGCTCTATTCAAAACTCTATAACTAGCATAAAAGGTATGATAAATATGTTTGAGAAAATCAATTTTAAAATTTTTTATAGGGATGTAAATGTTATTACAGATTATTTTTTCAACTTTGGGGTTATAAATCAAGGTATGATATTAGTAACCAATGTGGAAGCTAAAGATACTACGTGCAAGCACACCTTCAAAATGAACAACATGGACACCTCATCACTAGATAATCATTATGGTTCATGGAGTTTCCCACCTTATATTTGAGATTTTATTAACAATTTTTGCAAGATATGTGTGTTTAAAAAGTGGGATTATGCAAAGCTTTAGAAATTGAGTCACTCATGCCGGTTCATTATTGTTAATTCTTACTATGAGCTCATTATTGACAAAGTGGGGATTGTGCAAAACAAACTAGTTAATTTCAATCAAAGAACTGTGAATTTTTTTGATAAATATGATAGGGGTGATCTTGTTTGAATTGAACCATGGGACTTAGAAGTGGTTAAGCCAAAGGCTATGGAAGTTTTTGTGAGGAGGGGGATCTCTCCTTTCTCAAAATTTACAAAGGTCATTTCGAAAACCTGAGCAAGGATTTTGTAAGAGCATGGAAATCTTCTAAAAAGGTGGAATTGTGAATCTAAAGGGTGTGAACATTGAGATTGCTATTAATTCATTAGTGAACATCATGGGTGTTTTTGCATAAGTTTGGGATGTTTCTAAGCCAAATAATGAGGCCACAGATGAGTTGAAGCTTTTCTGTAAGGTAATGAGAAACTTACAACCCATTTGTAGGTTTCTTACGCTCATCTCTACCCCAACATTTTGATGAAGTAGCCTTAACCCTCATTCAATTTATGACCATTAAAGGCTGCAATAAATTTATTTACTCCTACCACATGTTGATTCTAAATTTTCTTTGACATGGTCATATCTTTAGCTTCCCCTATTTTTTGTTTTGGTCTTTGTGTGTTTCGATTGCTCATTTTAAAATTGAAGAATTGAAGTTCCCCTTCACCAAGGTTTTATTTTTCCTTGGTCAAAATATTTTCCCTTGATCTGAAAACAATGGTGTTCTTACTAATGCACGAGGGGATTATGCTAAGGAAGAGGATTCAAACTCGAGAGGATGATGAGTCGGTGAAGATATGGATTCTTAAGAATATGATGTTTCTAGAGATGGAAAGGAAGATAATGAATTGGTCTAAATTGAGGCTGTTCAAATCCACAACAAGTTTAAAGAGAATAAATATCATACTTTTTCTATCATTCGAGCATGTAGGGAATCGGGCTCTGTGAAAACCCAAGCTGGAGTAGTAAGTCAAATCTTTGGATCAAATGGGGTCCAAAAAGGGTGAAAATCATAAAGCCAAAATGGCTATGGACATTGAGGAATTGAAAAGAGATATGAAGATGATGAAAATTTATATGCATTTTCTCTTTAATGACTGGCATTCTATGATAATGTGGGTTGAAGATGTGGCCAAAGTCACCAGTTAGGGAAGTCTTAAAGTGATGAAATAAAATTACAGGTAAGCTTCCCAAAGAGGTGGTTCATGTTAAATCCATTCCGCATAGCTATATGGAATGGATTATTGTTAATGTGAGGTATACTTTGCAACAACTTCAAACCTTTGTTTAGTTGGCCAATGCTTATAAAAAACCGAATGAGCAAGGAAACATGAAAAAGGAAAGGGGAAGTTGTTGGATGTGATTTGAGTTCTCTAGGTGCCAACATTAACTCTTTGTTTGAGGAATGGGATAAAATTTTAGCCAAACTAGAAGAAGCTAATAAGTAATGTTTATGGTTGTATGGCTGTTAGTTTACTATGTTGTTAGTTTTTACTTTGGTTTTTTTGATGATGTTATAAGTATTTTTGTAATGGTTTATATTCTCGTAAGGAGACGAACTATTATTAAAAAATTTATATGTATCTTTTAGTATGCTTTGTAATGTATTATTTTCTCTTCTTGGAGATTTTACATGTAAGGGGTAGGTCCCCCTCAACCTTGTTTTACCTAATATAAACAAAAATATCTTAGTACATTAGCTCTTTTATACAAGAGAAATTCTAGTCTCTTTAGGAGAGAACTAATTAGTCTTAATAACTAATATCTAGTTAACTTACCGTTGAGTAAAACAATGACTATCTATTTTAAGGAGTACATTTATGGAAGGAGCAGTCCTTAAAGTATTTGGATTTGAATCAATCATGATAACTATAGAGGAGGTATATGATTGACTCCTTGAGGGAGTCAATCAGTTCCGGAAGATTCTTCAGATCTTCAATTGATTTTAGGGAATTGTGGTGATAATAAATCTCTAGGTGTTGGCCGCATCATGTCTCCCAAAAATTGGAGTAACTAAACCTCAAAAATATACATGAATGTAGGTTGAGCAAATGGTGTAGTTTTCTTGTTCATGTTATTGTTTTTCCAACTATATCATTAGTAGTTTGAGCTATCTATCTTCTTGTGCAAATCCCTTATTTCAAGGAATTTAGAGTTGATGACCACGGACGAGCTCGGGTTGTAATTCGAGTCCTTTATTAATTCAAATGAAATTCATGTGCCAAGGAGAGTCCTACACCAACATGTTAATTGAGTCCTACACTAGTGCACGAATTGAGTCCTACATTATTGCAATTTACTCCTATGATAAATCAACATATACTTTTCCAAAGGTATTGTTAATGCTTATAAAATAATCAATTTAATCCACTTTTGAGGAAGAAATAATAAGAGTATGCACAATAATTCCTTAAAAACACAACAAATAATTAAGTATAAGCATTTAAAATTATACATCATATAATATGATTTCAAAATAGTATGGGGCTTTACATGGTTTCAACATAACAAAATGGGGATTCATCAATGGGTTTTCATCCTACTCCTCATCCTATCTCACAATTTTTAGTTTTCAGATCAGCTATTATTTTTGCTCTTCTCTTATTAATTATGATATTTCTTTAGCCAAAGTCCATTAATATAGTCTGATAGTTGCTTGAGTTGCGAAAGTTTGAAGTTTTGTTGCTCCTAATGGTAATATATCCTTGATGATGTAAGGTCCTAACCATCAAATTTTGAGCTTCGTGAGAATCTTCCATTTTCTATCATAGAATAGTACTTGATACCCTATGTCAAATTCCTTTTGTTTTATATGGAATTCATGTCATGTTTATCTTTTCATCCAATTTTTATAATTCAATGAGTATTTCATGTACTCAAGGGTCTTCATTTAGTCTAAATTTCACCTGCCACCCTTAAAATTGGAAGGATAAATTCTATGGGTACCGTGACTTCAAGTCCATACACTAGTTGAAATGGGGAATATTTAGTCAACCTTTTATATGTGGTGTGGTAAGCCCATAGTGTTGTTGGTATCTTTAGGTGCCAAACTACTTTTGGAGTGAAAATATTTTGTGAGAACCTTCTCCAAGACCTTTTTTAATTCCTCAATAGTACAATTTGCTTGTGGATAATATGGTGTTCTGCAGTTATGATTTATCAAGAAGTCTTCTAATAAACACTTAACAATAGTGTTCACAAAATGTTTTCCTTGATCACTTGTGATACGTAGGTGCATCTAAACCTAGTGTTAATGTGTTCATAGATAAATCTTGCTACTATCTTGCTATTTTAGTCTTTAGTTGCAATTTCTTCTTCCCATATTGTCAGTATTTTCCCCTTTAATGATAAATCTAGCCTAAGAATGTTTTACCGCTAGTTTGATGGGTCCGGTAAAATCTATTACCAATTTCTTAAATGGGGCTAGTTCTAGGAAAAATTTTAGAGCCATCTCATCTCTTTCTTTTGGTTTTCTAACCTACCTCCAAATATCACAAGATCTTGCATGCTTGTGTGCATCCTTGAATGGTGTAGGACATAATAGTCCCGCCATCATTACTTTCCGGTTATTTATTCTCCTCCATTATGTCCACCGTCTATGCCTTCAAGATCCTCTACTAGTATGATCTTCCAATCATGTTCCATAAGTAACCCTTATAAGGACATGATCTTTCCCTTTCTTGTACAATTGTCCTTGAATTAAGGTGAAAGGAAAATACTAGCTTAGTAAGTTCTTCCTTTGCTTCTTTTGTGTATTCACTAGGAAATTTTCCTGTAGCCATTAGTTGTGTAATATCATCAAACTCTTTTTGGATGGCCTCAACTCTAAATAGATGTGCTCCAGAGAAGTCATCATCAATAGGTCCTTCATCTTCCCTTGTTTATATTCTTGAGAGATAATCTGGTCCATTTTTCATTTTCATGTTTTCACTTGAAGAATTGTAAAGTTAAATTCTTGAAATAATATAAACTAGTAGAATATTCTTCCTTATAGCACTAGTCTATTTAATAAATATTTCAATGGTTCATGATCTATGTAAAAGACAAATGATGTAGCCAACAAATAATGTATAAATGTTTTTAATGAGTACACCATGCTTAAGGCCTCTTCTCACATTGTAGAGTAATTTCTCACGACTTTAGCAAATGTGTGGCTTGTAAAATCTATTGGATGGTCCATTTTTTCTCTTGGTTGTGTTAAAATAGTTGCAATGGAAATACCTGATGTATCTACATGTACATGGAAAGGGACTTTCCAATATGGAAATATTAGAATGGGTGCATGTAATATTTTATCCTTGAAAATCTCAAAAGCATCAACACATGGTTTAGTCCATTCTATCTGTTTGTTTGTCCTTTTCTTCAAAAATTCTTCTAGAGGTGCACTGATTTTAGCATAGTTTCTGATAAACTTCCTATGATATCTGTATAACCCAAAATTGTCCTAACCTATTTTTGTGTCTTAGGAGGTGGTAAGTTTACAATTACAAAAGTTTTTACTGGATCTATTAGTAAGCCTTATTTTCAAATCACATGACCTATAAGTGTACCAAATGGGGTAAAAAATATTCATTTATTTAAGTTTAGTGATATTTGTAGTTTTATGTATCTACGTAACATTAGAATCAATACTTGGATATGACTCGTCAATAGTACATAGACACTCCAATCATCTAGATACACCTCCAGGAAATCATGGATGAATTATTTTAATGTATTAACCATTACTCTACTTAATATAGGTGGTGCATTCTTTAATCCAAAAGGAATTATGGTGTACATGAATGATCCCCATTATGTAGAAAATTTTGTTTTATGTTGATATTCTATTGAAATATGGACCTAATGGTAATAAGAAAACCCATCGTAAAGGAATAGACCTCTCTTCTGCTAAATTTTCTATAACCGATTCTCTTAATGGAGTAGGGAATGGGTCATGCACGCATGCTCTGTTAAGTTCCCTATAGTCCACACATATTCATATTTATCTTATTTTGTTGTTTTTGGATCACCATATGACTTACCCAATCTGAATCATTGACAAGTTTAATGATACCAAAATTCAACATTTTGTCTATGTCATTTTCTATTTCACCTTTATATTGGAGTTTAATATGTATGGTATCTTTCTCAATGGTTTGAACCCATCATTAATTTGAATTTTCATGGTTCTAAATTCTTCTTTTATGCCTTTAAATTCTTTAAAATCTGTAGGTAATATGCCTAGATTTTTTAGGGAAGTTATACTACTTTTGCCACTTCTTCTTCTGACCAATAATTTCCAATCTTAGCAAACTTATCATCTCCATTTATGCTAATATTTTCACTTCTTAAATTTTGAGGATGATAATAAATTTGTCCTAATATTCTTTGGTCTCTAATACTTTTCTCTCCCCTTCAATTGTCTTGTATTTTAAGTTTTCGGGTTTCTCTTCTCTTTCTTGTTTCTCTACTACAAAATAGTAAGCCATCTCTGGAACTTTATTTGGATGTTCTTGCCTCTAGGGTTTTGGGGATCTGGATTATTTTGTAAAAAATTGTTTTGTAGTCTACTCAAGATTTAAGGATAAATATGTCCTTATATTTTTTAATTCCCAAAGAACATTGAGATCTACATCCTAGAAGTTGAATATATGGTAGAAATATTTCACAATTTGATCCCAACTTCTTGTTTCCTTTTTTGATGCACATACCATGATCTAGGTATGGGTCCTAATGTCCATACAAATAGTTGAGTCCATACCAGAGGATAATTTTCACTTCATATTTTCAATGTATTTCACATGTTTGAATATGTTTTTGTGGATCTCCTTCACTTGTATACTCTAGTATATTTCTAATATTCTTGTTTTTAATAGTGCGGTCAAATAATTCCAATTAGATATATTGGATTTATGTTTTACCCACCATCCGTAGTGGTTATTGTCATGGTATCATTTAGATCCTCTATTATTACTTTCTCATTAGGAAGATTCTCTCCATTTTTTCTAGATAGCCTTTTAAATCTCCAAACCCTAAGGATTTTGGTAGAGTTTGGTGGGATGCCCCACAACTTAGTATATAAATGTTTTTAATTGGATTGTCCTCTAGTTCTTTTCTAGTGGAATAATATTCATCTTCTTCTTTGAAATTTTCTTGTGTGGTCCAATAAATGTCATTTGTGGGATCTGCAGAATCGAGGTTATCATCATCTAAGGTGATCATGTGGGATCGTACTATTCTTATGTAGTGAAAATTTCTTACTCTATATTATGGGAACCCATTTACTTATGCCTCGATAATATTGTCACGAGATATCATTTGTAGATTCAATTTTTACTAAGATCTTATCTGTCATTGAAATCCTCTTTTTTCATTATCATGCCAAACTTCCTCGGACCATGCACCACTCATTCTTGTAGGTAATGGTACGGAAATAAATTCCATTTTACTATAATGTAACCTCTTCTTCTTGAGTTTAAGGTTTCATTGCAATCAAAAATTCATTCTAAGGCCAAAATGGCATTGATGTGGGTTTTAAAGAAATATTTTCTCTGACTTCAAAATTTACCATCTTTTTATTCCCGAAGTTGAATTCAACATTCTTGAAGATTTGCTCCCATACGTTTCTTTGATGACCCATCTACTAACCCGGTGTAATATATCGGTGGGTTCTCCATGCAAGGTCTCCCTAAGTTCTCTCAAGTAATTTGATATATCATGTTTACATACGCGTCAAGATCTAGAAGAAATTTTGTAATAGTAGTGTCAAATATTTCAACATCCAAGTATATGGAAGACTTGTGCCATGTTTGTTGTGTCTGAAGATATTTTTTCTTTTTCTTATTATGTCCAACCTTAATCCTCTAGACATGAAATTTCTTATCTTATTTGTTCTAATATTTTCTAAACTACTTTACTTTGTCTACAAGATCGTGGTTGATGGTTAACCTTGTTATCTCTTTAAGTAAAGTGTCTTCATCTTTAATGAAAAACTCTTTAAATTATAAATAGGGACATAAGCTTGGTTAATTTCTTAATGTTCAATCAAATAGAGTATAATGGTGTAGGCTGTAATATTTATAGATATTGGACAGTCAGTCGGAGATACAAGTAAAGAATGGTGCTTCATAGGTGCAACAATAATCCTAATTACGTAAGCTTCCAAGAACATCGGGAAGCATAACCAAATTAAATACAAACAAGTATAACAAACATACGATTGCAAAAATAATGCAACAAATAAAAAATACAAGAATAATATGGTTATTAAAACATAACCATATAATAAATAATGTCATATACCTAATTAAAATAAAAAATTATTATATATCCTAACATGCCCCCTTAATTTTGCATACCTTAAGGGATGAGGAGAGGAACTCTCTAAAAAACTCAAAGTTGTCACGTGCAAGTGACTTTGTGAAGATATTTTCTTGTTGTTCGGATGTTAAACAAAATTGAAGTTGTGTATTATGTTTTAGGACATACTCACGTATGAAATGTACATGTACCTTAGTGTTCTTTGTTATTTCATTAAAAACTAGATTCGAATAAGTTTGAGAAAAATTCATTATCTACATACATGGTTTTTAGTTTGTCTTGTGGTATTCCAAGTCCTTCAAGTATGCAATGTATCCATATCACTTCAAATATATCTTCACCTTCAAAAATATACTCAGCTTATTTGGAAAAGTGAGAAACAAAGTGTTGTTTCTTGCTTCCCCATGATATCGGTCCAGATACCATAAAGAACAGAAACCCGAATTGAATTTCCTATCATCAATATCACCTACATGATTTGAATCCGAAGATCCGACAAGAAGAAGTTGTCATTCTTCTCTTATTCTAGACTAAGATCCATTCTTCCTTTGAGTTATCTCAAGATGCACCTTGCTACCTTCCAAAGACAAACTTCTGGGTTCATGAACATGGATATATAGCTTACTACAAAGCTAATATCCTGGTCTAGTGTAGGTCATGTAAATGAGACTCTTGATAAATTACCAATAGAGAGTGGCATTTACCATAGGAGATGGATCTCGAACGAGATAAGTAATGTGTTCTCCATAGGTGTAGAAATAGGTGTGCAATCCATCATCTGAATTTTTCGAGTGTTTTCTTGGTATATTTTAACTAAGAAAAATAATGTGATTCTCTTATTTCCATACTTCCAATCCAAGACAATAGTGCATTAGCCCAAGATTTTTCATGTCAAACGATGGTTAAAATCTTTCTTCGTTGCATCGATCATCATCATCGAACTATCAATGATGACTAGATCATTGACATAAACAATGAAAATCACAATCTCCCCCTTGATTTTTGAGGAAGAGATTGGGATCTATGGATTTCTTAAAAATCCATATTATATGAGATGCTTATCAATTTTGATGTACTAAGCCCGAGGTGCCTACTTAAGGCCATATAGATGTTTTCTGATTATGCATACCTTTGCTTCTTAACGAGGTAAAATATAACCCTTAGGTTGATTCATATAAAGTTCTTCTTGTAAATCTCCATTCAGAAGGCACTTTTTATGTCCATCGATGAAATTTCCAACCAAAATATGCAGCTAGAGAAAAGATCATCCTAATCATTTTGATCTTAGTTGTGGGAGAAAATGTCTCCTCGTAGTCAATGCCTTCTTTTTGTGCATACCCCTTTACTACTAGTCTCACTTTTTACTTGTCTATGATCCCATCTACTTTTACTTTGTTTTAAATATCCATCTACATCTAATGGGTTTCTTCCCTGGTGGAAGATCAACAAGTTGCCAAGTGTTGTTTTTTCATCATTGAGTTATATTTAGCATCCATGGCATATTTCCAATATTTTGACTATAGGGCTTCCTAGATTGTAGAGGGCTCATCAAATTCAATAACTCTACTCATCAAAGAAAATTTTACTTCTTCTTATTTTACTATGAGTTTATGGTCTAGTGGTGGATGTATCCGGTGGAGCATCCATTCTTGCATCTCGTATCATACTAGTATACCACTTTGGCATACGTTGAACTACTCATGTGGGTAATGGTTCTATTTGATCATCACCATTATCCCCATCATCACTTTCATCATATTTGGGAACATCAGCTTCTATTTTTACAACTAGTGAAAAATCTACAAAAGTGAGTCTCGGAGGAGGAGTCTCGATTCCTTCTTCTAAAAAAATTAACATCTTTGCTAGTGTAGACTTTCCGGTCTTTAGATCCATCAATCTATACGCAAGAGTTTCTTCATTTTACCCAATGAAGATGAGTTTTTTTTAATTTCATATCCAATTTATTTCTATTTTTATTGGGTATGAGCATGCTTGCTTTACACCCAAATACTCAAGGTGTGCAACAAATGGTTTCCATTTTGACCATGCTTCATGTGGTGTTACTGTTAAGAGAAAACTATGGGCACTCTGTTGTTCAACAAATACACTATTTTCTTTCTTGCTTCTACCCAGAATGTCTTTGCTAGTCTATGAATCATTGATCATTCATCACACCATTTACATGATAATACGATTTCTTATCTCAACAAACACCATTCGATGCGGTGTGTGTGGAGGAGGAATTTGTCGATGAATCTCGTGAGCTTGTAGGTAGTTTTGAACTCATCACTGTGAATTCCCCCTGATCCGAGTGAAGAGTTTTGATGTGATGACTAGTTTTATTCTCAACAACTACTTTGAAATTCTTGAAGTTTCAAAAGCTTCACTTTTCTTGCAAAGACAAAAAATCCACATTTTTCTCAAATAGTCATCAACACAAAGCATAAAGTACTGAAATCCAAAATGACTGGTTGCATCAGACCGCAAAGATCAGTATGAACTAGATCAATCTTACCATGAGCTTGATAAGTACTCTTCTAGAATGAAGCTTGTTTGTTTTCCTACTAGGCAATGAGGACACTTGTCTATATCCTTTTGGAGAGATGGTAATATTTTTACCATATTGTGTCGGTGAAGTGTTTCGAGATACTTAAAACTGATATGACCAAGTCTCTGATGCCACAATTATGCAAAGGTAGAATTCTTAGCCATAAGTGCTTAATCATCTATGTGGACAAAATCAAGCTGGAACATGCATCCGACATTAGAGGATTTTTTGCAACTATTTTGAGCCTCATGATTTGTCTCGAATTAAACATGTTTTCTTCCCAAAATGACTATCAAATTCAATTTTCAAGTTGTGATCTAGGATTTGACTGAATGATACATTTTTAGTCAATCCTTGGACATATAATAACATATGATAATCTAAATTTGTGTGAACCAAAGGGAATAGAAATGTTCCCAATCCCTGAATTGTATATGAAGAATCATCACCTAACGAAACATGGTTTTTGAAGGCGTGTCCCTCATTGAATTAAACCATTCTCTGTGGCTGGTCATGTCATGTGTGCATGGCTTCCAAATCAACATATCATAAATCACTAGATGATGTGGAGGGTTCACTTTATCAAGAAGTGTACAAGTAGTCTTCAGTATTTGAATGTTCTTCTTAGCTCAACAATATTTCCTTGTTGATAGGGTTTTCTTTTCCAGTTCCCCTTTTTATGCCCTTGATTGTAGTTAGAGTGTCCCTTGTGATATTGTTGGTGTTGAGGTCCAGAATTACTTGATGAACCTTTCTTATATGTATTATACCAACAATCTTTTAATTCATGTCCTCTTTTGCATATTGGACATTTCTTCTTTTGTTGTTTTTCCTGATGATGCTAATTTTGGGACTTTTGATAGGAATTAGGTTAGCCTTTTCCTTTTCCTTTCCATTTATGATGAGAAGAAATTGCCTTCTCCTCTTCATCATCTATTTATTGTACATAGCTCCTCTTTGTCACACTAGGTTAACTAACTTGTCAAAACTAATTATCGTATCCAAAAGAAAAGTTTGGTGTTGTCACAAAAATGCAATATAAAGGAGGGTGGCATCTCGAACAATGAGAATGAGAACATCATTAGTGACCTCCTCTCCTAGGGCTAGAAGTGAAGCCCTTAACTCAAACTCTTCTCAAGAAATTTTCTATTTTCTAATTTTTCTTAAACTTCACTATGTGTAACTGACTCTGCAAATTCAATATGACATTCTTGTTTTTGGCCTCGTATACCATGCTCAACTTATCCCACACTTATTTGGTTGTTTTGGCATCTTGAATGTGGGGTTGTACATCATCAGACACTCTAAACAAGATGATTATCTGGAGGCCTTTTGATCGGATCTATCAAATTTTTGTTGTTGTGTTGTATCGTTGTTGATCCGGTCGTGAGTACCATTCACAATAAATCCAAATATCTTCAAACTAAAGTCGTGTCTTGATATTTATCTTTCATGCTACATAGTTATTTCCTCCGAGTAGTTTTTGAATCTGGAAGAAATAACTTGGGGGTGTTAGTGCCCATTTTGCATAATCAAATGAAAAGGGTAAGGTTATTATCACCTAGGTATATGGTCTCCCAATCTATATATCGTCATCGATATACCAAACCTTTCTATATACGTGCCCTTCCGATATACCTTTCAATACATGGAAGAAAATCACCATTTCAATATACTTAGTGGTATATGAAAGAGGCATTAACATGCATGAAATAATTGATACGTGGTACCAAGATAGTATTGAATGGGGTATGTGTGATTATTTACATCGGATCAAAGAAATATCCTCATACGTGCACATAAGTTTGCTATATACTCGATAATTTCTTATTCGGATTTAATTCATGTAATCATTCATAGATGGATGGGAGGGCTCCAAGTTTGTGTGTGTCCTTATTACTCCCGATCGATTTAAAGGGTTGATACCCGGACAATGTTGTTGCAGATATATTAGGCATTAAGTACAAGTAGTAGTCATGATAGATTTACTTGTAAGTGCTTCCCAGAGGAACTATTTATATCGAATACTATGAATGAGATCTAGGATCTCATGAGTATTTTAGAACCAAATTTCATGGGTTTTTATTACAATTCTTTGCTAATTTTTAGTATTACAATGTTTTAGTTTCTACAAATTAGTACAATTGAAGTATACAATTACATTGAAATTTTTTGAAAAATTGAACGATAGCGAATTTTGTTTTTGTTTTTGGGCCCTGGTGGCCTTAGAGCCTAATACGGGTCTTGATGAGCCAAAAATTGCAAAAATATGGTTCAAAATTAAATTTTTGATACCCCGCCTTTGGAAAAAAGTGCTCGAGAATAAAAAAAGAAGGATAGTAGGAGAAATATTTTTGACCCTTTGTAGGGTTTTCTCTGCTAAGTTTATTAGTTGGTTTGGTTACTAACTAGTTAGTTTAGTGGTGAGTTTTTGTGCTAGGTTTGGCAATTTGTGCTAAATATGCCTCTAAATCTCAATTGTATAAAAAATAAAAGTGTTGGTGGGGGTCGAACCCCTCACCTCACACTCCTAAGATTTTTCACTATTCAAGCATCTGCTTGCTATGAAATTGCTTAATATGCATGTAAAAGGAAATATTTATATTTAAATTCAAATGAAATTGGTGACATTTGAATAGGGAGATTGTGTCCACATGACTTAGGGGGTTAGGATGCATTAGTTATTCCACTCAAAAATGGATCTAAGTTTTGTCAAATGCTTTTTAATATTTTCCTTTGTCATATTTTTGTTTTGATCCACCAATTTGTATTCTCGAAGGCGCTTTTGATTTTTTCAGTGTGAGTTCAGCTTAGGATGATGAAGATTGATTAATGCTTTGTGGTTGTAGGGGTGACGTTGGGAGAAGGATCCTCTCATATGTTTTTATCTCCAATGTTTGATCTTTATTGAGTTACATATCTGCGTTGGGATTTCGGGTAGATTAGAAGGCTCTCGCCACTCACATGAAGTAGTCGGGTCTCGGCCAAGTCTCCTCAATATCTACCCAAGTCACTTGCATGGTTATTGGCTCACTTTGGAAGCTCAATCAACTTTTTTATGTTGTGAATAGGTGGTAAGATGAAGGAGGGAACTCGGTTTGAGAAAAAAGGCTTCACATCCAATGAAATATGGCTCAATATAGGCTCGGTTAGATCTCCAAATAGCTCACCTTTTCAAAACTTGTTTGGTGGAGAACAACTCAACTCTCATTGAGTCACCCGCTGATCTAAAATGCAAAAATGGCTCATTGTTTCTTTGAGATGGCCCAAATTAGTGGGCGATAGAGGCTATGACTCGCTCACAAAACCGTTGGGAGCCTCAATCACAAGGTAGCTCTCCAATGGCTCAGTGGATAGCTCAATCAAAAACATATTCAAATAAGAACTCGATCCTCAAATTCTAAAATAGTTAGATAGTATTAGCTCTAGCTAATATTATCTCCAAATGCACCTCTAAATTAGAGGTGAAACCCATGATTTGGGGAAAAAATAATTTTTTTTAAAATTTAACTTCAGGAGAAAATTTTGCCCGGTCAAGCAGGAGCACTAAGGCAAAAAAAAATTTTCCTTACAAACACCTAGAGAATGGCAGGAGGTTGTGGGGATGTAGGGCATTCTAGGAAGTTGTTAGAGGTAACACAGACTCTCCTAGAGTGCAGAATCTTCTCCAAAACTTTTTCTTCCTCTCTAACCTTCTCTGCTTCATAGGTCTAGATTCCTTCTATGGTACCAAATGTAAATTATAAACAAGGATGGAATCCTGGTTAATTTATTGATGATCAAAAAAATCAAGTATAATGGTGTAGGATACAAATATTTATAGATATTGGACACCCAGATACAAACAAAGAATGATTTTGCACAGGTGCAACAATAATCCTGATTACATAAGCTTCAAAAAGAACATTCGGGAAGCATAACCAAATTAAATACAAACAAGTTATAACAAACATAATAGCCCAAAATAATCCAAAAATAAACAATACAAGAATAATGTGGTTATTAAATACATAACCATATAATAAATAATGTCATATACCTAATTAAAATGCAAAATTATTATATATCCTAACACTATTTGTTAAACTCGCTTTAATTTGTCTACAAGACATGTGGTTGATGGTTAACCTTGTTATCTCTTTAAGAAAAATGATTTCATATTTAATGAAACAATTATTTTTTGTCTCTTCTTGGGATTGTGTCTTCTTAATAACTACCTTTCTTTTCTCTACTTTCTTATCATGAAGATCTGGTCCGATTTCCTTAAAGTCCCACTCTTTACTATTGGAGAAATCTTCCTCAATGGGTATCCCGATAATATGTCTATTACATGGCGTATGTTCATTCCTAGGTGCACTTTTAGTTATCGCTTACAACTCTATATTTTGGTTCTTCATGATCCTTATTTGGTTTAAAATATTTTATTTTGAAATTTTCTCTTTAGCCTCTTCATTTTTCTTATCTTTTTCTAGTTTTCTTATTGAGATAGATGTTTTCTCATTGTCTTCTCTTGTTTCCTCATCATCCCACGGTATCTTAGTAATGTGTTCTACATTTTTATAAGCATCTCTCCCTAATGCTTTTGTCTTTGTGCCTTCAATTCTATAAAATTGGGATGCTTTGGGACCACTAAAATATTCATGTCCTCGCTCATGGTAGAATCCCCAAGGGTTATGCTCGTACAATTTCAGTTGGATTTCCATTTTTTTCAACATTTGTAATAATACATTAGTATTCTATTTTGGTATTCAACCCCTAATTTTTTTTTATCTCTTCCTTGGTATCCTTGATATCCTCTTCCACCATGATAGTTATCAGATCCACCTATGAATATTCCTCTATATCCTCCCCTATATCCTCTGCGGTATCCACCACCATTATATCCTTGAGAAGTTGGGGCTATAGTTATTTCCTTGATAGATGTTGCCAAATTGATTTTGTCCACCTTGATCATTTTGATACTTGTGGAACAAGAATTCTGGATGTGATATCTATGGGATTACAACTAGTTTTTGTGGTGAAGGTGAGGGGTAGGTCATGTGTTTTTCCTGTTGTCACAACCCTTTAGGTATTATATTTCTTTAATTCTTCAAGTACATCAACTGAAGGGAAGGTTGGTGGTAATGATTATAAGATCCACAAGCTGTGTAATACATTAATTGGTTGGTAGGGGGAGCTACTTCTAACAAGGGGCAAGTATCTTGAGTATGTTGATCCCATAGTCAGCAAATTCCACACCAAGTTCTTTCCACTGTAGATATGGTACAGATGAATCTCTTTCTAATGAATGTTGTCTTATATCCACAACTCTCTTACATTTTTCTAAGTAAGGGAAATCAGTTTTACTATGTCATTCCACGTAACACATTGTACACCAAATTTTTTGGTCCGAAGGTATTTCTTGGTGGTGAGCTATTTCTGAGATCCTATTTTCTCTAAATCTCCTATCGAAGTTTTTTATTTATCTAACACTAATTGTACCCTTTATAATTCTATCTTAAGTGAATTCTCTCCTTCTCTTCACTAAGGTTGAGTTTTTAGCCTAATGTTCATTTCTATTGAATCGAGAGAGTTTGGAATGGTTTTTCATGACTAGGAAAGAATTTTAGGATTCATATGTTTCCTAATTCTCCCTAAAATATAATAATACGGAAGATCATTCGAGATATTTCTCTCGACTATTTGAATGTAGAAAATAAGTTCCTATGCTCAAGTTATGGCCAATCAAAGTTTTGGTGTGAAACTAGTCAACGAAGGTCAACAAATGAGTTACGATCGACACTTGGCGTATTGACAAAAATGAATATTGATCATCTATGTGAAGATTATTTTCAGGATGTCGGTCTTACATGATTGAATAAAACCGATGGGCCCCTGCTATTTTTTGGCTAGGGACCCTCAACCGAGTTTGGCATACTCTTTCTTTGGAGGGGTGCCTTGACACCGAGTTTGATTAATTGCATTATATTGTTTATCGAGTCAACTCGGTTTATATAAACTCAAAGTAAACTAAGCTCATACAAAGAGCTCATTATTTGTATTAGAGGTTGTTTTCTCACATTGGGTGAATGTATATGTTTTGATGATCCCGTATTACATTACCTTTGGCGAGTTGATTATTACATAGGTCAAGTCACATTTGGAACTAGCTTGTGGCATTAGCGAGCTTGTATACATCTTTATCGGCGAGAGACACATTCAAAGTGACAATTTCAAAATTTTCCTCTGCCTTGTAAGTGGTGAACTCATAGTAATTTGACCATTATATATTTTTCTTAGAGATGTGTCAAGGGCTCCACACAAACCGACCATTCAACAATGTGAAGGATTATATGTGGTGTTTTCAACTTAACTCAGTCATTCATGCACTACCTAAGTTTATTGACATAGCCACTAGGTGGTTTTTTAAAATGAAAAGACCAATTACATTAGGTGGAAAAAGAATCAGCCTACATGACCATAACAAAATATTTGAATATTCGAGCAAGCCTATTTAAAATCTTTTAAATATACCACTAGCTACGTGTGGGATTAAACCAACTAACAAGTCAAAACATGGAAACCAAAGAAAAAGAGGCGATGGGTTTTAAATCGGTGACCACCAAGCCCTAATCCATGTGCCTAACTAATGCGAACATAGCTCATTTTGAACTAAAGGGGCTTACTTCCATTTAAATAAGTATTTATGCAGGTCATTCCATAAGACAACTAAGAAGATAGTTTGGACTCGCTTGCATTTATCTCCATTTTTCAAGGCCTTGAGCTCGACATCGGGAGTTAGTGTAAATCAAGAAGAGTTTAGAATTTGAATACACTTAAATAGTGGTGTAATTTTTTTGAGTTTTGGAGAACTTTTTTATGTTTATTTACGTTTCCAAAGTCACTTCTTGTTGAATTTCCAAAGGAGCAATTGTCGAAAACCAATCTTTTGAAGCCTTTAGAGGCCAAACCAGCCTTCAAGAAGAACTAAAAAGTTGCTTTAATTTAGAGACGATCATTCCAATATATTTATTTTTCCTTTAATAATTTGTGATTTTTCCATTATAGGAGTTTTCCTAACTCATTTTCACAGAGTATGCTTGTGGGAAGACTTACAAAGCCAAGATGGATTTGGTGGTGATTTTTCTAACTATTTACAGATTCGTCATATCATTATCAACTCCATACCTGGTGAGTCAAGTTGATCTATTAATAATTTTGGAATTGTGATCATACTTTAAATGATTTTATAATAGATCGATTCATGCTTTATGGATCTAGATATGTAGGCTTGCATGCAAGAACTTTGTTATCATGTTTTTGTGTGTCGATTCCCTTGCTAATTATTCGATTGCTGATTTTATTTTCTCGTATTTTAATCAATTTAACCAATTTAATCTAAATTTATACATTAAAATCAGTTATGACACTTATTAAAAATTTGGGTGAATGGGATCATGAATGGTTCAAGTAAGTTATCGATGTGGATGTTATCTTCATTATTAAATCATAATTTCAAAACATATTGGATCAAATTTAATACCTAATTTTTGTCATCCGGGTAAATTTTTATTAGTGGATTTTATTTCGCTAAGTATATGAATCATGTTAGTATCAAATTTTGTTTTTAGCTTCATTTACATTTGTATACTAGTTGTGATTTGTTAATCCCTTTAGTGCAGATCTGTTTTAGCTTGATCTTCTTACTCAATCTGTTTTGCAAATTTTTGGGATCTGGGCTTAGTTTGTAGGTAATCATGGGGAAAACCTTTAAGAGGGAAAGAGTGGAAGATATCAAGATCATCAATCGACAAATCCATGAAGAAAATAAGTTCCTACGATGTAATATCTATTCCCTTGAAGACCAAGTTGATCAGTGAAAAAGGAGCTAGAATCAAAAGATGAGATCTTGATCAGTTTGCGGTGTGGTGTTCAATAGAAGGAAATTCTTTTGCATTCTACTTATACAATGACCATGATAATTTTCACTATAGGTTATTCACTATAGGAATCTTATTCTTCCTCCCATTTAGTTTCAGATTTAGGTAATGATGTCTTTGGTTCGTTTGAAAAGCATACTAGAGGCATTGGATCCAAATTGTTATTTAAGATGGGTTTTGATGGAAGAGGTCTTGGAAAATATTTTCAATGAATTGCTAACCCAATCTAGGTTATAGATCATCCTCATTTTGTAGGATTGTGTTTTACTAGTGCGGGAAAGGATATTAGAGAATTATCTAAGCAAACCGATAGGAAACAATCTTCTCAAAATCCACAAGAATACCCCACTAGTCCCTGCCGATAGATTCAATGTAGGAATCACGTGCTTCTTCATCGAAAATGGAGTTGGCATTGATCATAGAATAATTTTTAGAGAACACACAAGAAGTCCGCGTGGGAGAGAAGGCCATGATCAATGACACAAAGGAACATGAAGGACTCAACACATGCGGAGGGCAAGTTCAGCTTTTGAGACTTAGATGATTTTGAGCATGACGATTTATTTTTAGAAGATGGTTTGTGGAACACACCAACGATGTAGAGATGTGCGTGCCATGTATTTTCTATCTTTGAGGATCGGATCGAAGCATTTTGCATGGATAAAATCTAAGAATAGGATTGACACTTCACTTAACTACAAGAGGTCTATAGATATCACACTTACATGTGTGGCTATGCCTATAAACAACACATGGCTATTAATAGTATGAAACCTATTTTTGAATAGATAAGTGATGAAGGAAATTCCCACCCTATATATATGATATGAAGCACTTAGTAGAAGATATATCTCGTAATAAAGAGTATACAAAGAGAGAGATGGGCATATATGTGTGATGGATGTATGAAGGTATAGAGATATACACATATGACTGAATTATCAGATCGATCCATGTGCATTGGTATAGGTTGACATTATTGTAAGGAGCTTCGTATTTATTAATAGATGGGAGATATTGGATAAATCCAAGTCGTCATTCCTATGCATAATTGAGTAGTGCATGTTATTGATTTAATCATGATTATTGTTTAAAGTTTGTTATTTCATAGATTTGAATGTAGCATGCATCTTAGAATGATGGATTAGGTATGGGTCTATATGTTCCTTCCTTCATCATGCTAACATCCTACTACAACAACCCTAAAGAGGGACCTAGTACCTTTACGTGCTTTGGTGAGCACTTAGTCTAGGTTGAGTGATGTGCCAGTGCGACTAGGGTGTTATTTGGTAATTCTAGGCTATATCATGGTTCCAGTTATTCGGACCTCTTTTTAGTTTTTTTTAGGATGGTTCACGATGAAGACGTATCGGTTAACTCTAGCAAGTATTGAGGAGTGGATACATGATCTAGAGGAAGAATATGCACGATGGTTCAATAGTGGATCTGAGTTTAATGCACACACTTGGGTAGAACAGAATCTATATGATAGCTTATATGAGATATTTTTCACCATCTTTCTAGTAGAACTATACGAGTGGCTTATTGCTTATGCATCTCAAAGGGAATTGGAGGTATCATGCACTTTTCTGGAGACAGGAAGAATTTCAAGCCCTTTATGATGTTGATCTGATCTGGACTCGCATTGTGGATATGTGGTTTCATGGAGTCCTAAACAGCTTATATTTTAGAGTATTCAATTTTGACGTACTCTTTCCCGGAGGTAGCTGAATTCCAGTTTTTGTGGTATCCAAGAGGAGTATATTTGTAAGGTATTCCACTGGCGATCAAGATATTGATGGTAACTTTGAACCTAGAGAGTAAACCAATGGCTAACTAAACTTCACCATGCGCGAGGGCAGGAACATGTTTGCTAAAAGATGACAAACCTACTAGAAGAGATGCAGAGAGAGGAGAGGTGGCTTAAGTATAATGAGGTGTGTGAGAGGTAGATAGAGAACAATCATTCCGTTGCAGAAAGTATGATGTTAAGGAGAGAGATAGCTCATGAAGGATTTACAAATCACATAGAAGACGTGGAGCCAGAGCATCAAGAACTCCCCCATCTTGGAAAACATGACAGAGATTCCCCTTGGCCTCACACGAAGTGTGCTAGTAGAGACTACTAGGCCATGGGTGTGCATCTTAATCCACTCGGTGATCTATCCCTTACGCTTGGTTTTCCAAAGTATCTAGTACGACAAGTAACCAACAAGCTAACTTGGGAAGTAAGAGAGCAGGAGTAAGTTAGGAGCAAGTACATCAATGGCAAGACAGATGACTTCAATGATATTTGGAGGAAAATTCTTAGGCACATCATCTGCACAAAATGTGAGTGTGTAGGATGTTGAATTCACCTCACGGAAGTGGAAGTATCTCATAGGACGGAGGGTTTAGTATAGTACTACCATAGTGCACAAGGGAGTACATCTATAGGTCCTATTCTATTACAGGTGGAGGATCAAGAGGTATAGGTGGTTCTCAAGTTCTAGTGGATCGGTGGTTCTGGAGGTATAGAAAACACAGGAGGTTATGGATCAGGTGGTCAAGGCCCTGCAACAACCACATAATATTTATATGGATTTGTCACTTCATCTTCTAGAGCATAGAGGCATATAGGATGTTGTTGAACATGTGCATATGTGTGAAACATTTTGGTACGCTAAAGGGATCACAACTTTTGAGCGAAAGGTAAGTCAATTTGCTACTACATTATAGGGACGTGCACACACTGGTATAGGAAGTTTGACCCGATCAAACTTGTGTGGATTATGTAGCATTTAAGGATACTTTCTTGAAAGAGTTCCATATTATTGAGTTTGACCGTAAGAGTATAAGTGCGCTTAAGGATATCAAACAAGGAACTATTAAGAGTTTACATGAGTATGATGCCCATTTTAAGACACTTCTATCTAAGATATCTTATCATATTCATGTAATCCAACATGCAAAATGGTTTTTTGGAGGATTGGTTACACCATTTAGAAGGGCGTTGTCACATAAGACATACACTGATCCATGTGAAGCATTGGAAGTAGATTTACATGTTGAGGTAGTTGGGAGCATTGACACTAGCATTAGTCTATTTTTAGAGGCATAGATTGCAGCTATGGAAAATCAATAGAGAAGCTATCAACAAATTTATCCCATAAAACACGATTAGGAATTTGGTGTACAAATTCTGAAGTGAAAGGTCACACCAAGGATAGTTTCCCTCACAGATCTATACACTCATTACTATTGGATTATGAGATCTTTCATTTGAATCATGATGCTAGCCACTATCCTTTGTTACAACGTGCTATAAGGAAGAATGTACCTTGCTTTTACAAAATTTGTAAGTCCTGACAACCCATGATACATCGAGGATTGTCAATTGATTGGTCAAAACCAGGATGCTATAGACATTGGGGTATGATGATAAGTGTAATAGATAATCTTAAGGGTAAGAATGAGCACTAGGATTAGGATCATAATAAAACATGTTGTGACAGGAATGAGGTATATTTTTGTAGGAGATCGTGGAAGGGGACGTGGATATCATGGTGGATATGGAGGATGAGCCAGTGGTGGAGGAAGAGGTGAGTTCCCTCGTGGAACATGTTATACGTGTGGATCTCCTAACCACTATAGGTGCGAATTTCCTCATAATATTGCATGTTCTTTCTATGGAAAGAACCATAGCTATGAAGAGTTCCCAGGACTTATATGAGCATCTAAGTAAGCAACATAAGCAAGAAAACAAAGTCACTGAGATGGTTAGAATCTAGTGTGTGGTAGAAGATTAGTGGATGCCCAAGATAGCATAAGGACTTGAGGCATTGATAGTGAAGATTACTACATGAGCTGAAGCGGCGCACACAAGAGAGGCATTGCACTAGAAGCCTACGATCACCAAGGAGGAGGTTTTGCATGCAAGGTACCCAGATCCTGCTCATCAGAAGGAAGTTTACTAGGATACCATGGAAGTGCTAAGGAATCTTTAGGGTGAGATATAATTCTTAAAGGAGCGAGAAGAAAGCATCGAGAGCAGTCTAAATTGATATCAATGATCCGAGATAAGTGTGCAAAATTTTGTGCAGGGAGCATTATTCCACTATTATGAAGTTGGTTAAAAGGGAACATTCCATTCACAAGTATTGAGAGCAGATGATAGATTCTCCATGTAAATCATCCCCGATAGAATTGGTGTGAAAAATAAATTACTCAAAGTTGTTATGGATGGGTGGCTATTGAGAAAAATATTGATTGATATAGGTGTAAAAGTAAATGTGCTTACATTAGATGCATGGGTACAAATGGGGAGGCCTCCATTATAGCCATCATCTAATGTGTTGTTTATGGCAAATTGAACTAAGGCCACTCCCATAGGAGTTTTGAAGGATGCATCTATAACCATACAAGAGGCCAAGTTCATTGGGGATTTTGAGGTATTAGCACTTATAGAAGAAGAAAATTTTCTATCTTTTCTTGGACGCGTCGTTGGTTTTATGCAAATAATGTTGACTTGAGATTTAATAAGGGGTATATAAACTTTGAGAACAAGGAGGAAGTTTTGTGAAACATTTGACATATGGGAAGTCTACACCATATGTTGAGCCTCTAAGTGAGGAGGACTTAAACAAAATTTATGTATGCACTATTCGGGACCCAAAGGTCAATGAGCCATCAAAAGAACGCATCCTATAGTGGGAGGATTCTCATTCTATTTGTGATACTACAAGTATCACTTGTGACAATTGGGCTCTTGGTACATATGAATTAGTAGGGCGCGAGGTGAAAAGTGTGATTGCGCTCAGAATGGGATTCATTTGGTTCTTGAGATAGGTAACATAGTACCTTAGTATACAAGGGTAGAAGATCTTCCTACATTTTTGAAAGCCATGCAAACATGGTGGAAAGATCAAATTAAGAGAAGAGATATGTTAGTATATACCTGCCTTATGGCAGGATAGTAGCAAAGTGGTTGGTGGGTAGTCCATAGAGATACTATTATAGAATGGGAAAGGATTGGAGTCACATTATCTATTAGGCTTGTAAGGAACAATGCACCTATGCATATATGCACTTATCATGGTGATCAACCTGTTAAAAATCACATTCAATAGTGTGAGAGACTTTGGATAGCAGGACAGGAAGCATTACCACCTTCACTCTGGGTGCATAGATTGTATTCTACACTACAAGGATGCACACACGCCTGTTATGTATACGTAGAACTACATTGAGAGACTAGGAACTAGAAAAAATTGAGTGCAAGAATGATCCAAACCTTTGACTACTTTTCTTCCCAACCTCTAATAGAAGAGGCATTAAAATTTTTCAAACGCTTAACTATAGGAGATAGTGCAAAATCTGAAGAGCATATTAGAGAATTATTTGGTGAGACAGAGTCAGAGCACATTTTAAAAAGGAAGAATAAATGGACTCCATACTACTTGAACCCATTGTTGGTGCAAATCAGCAGCACCCTGAATGTTGATTAGGCTTCTAGTTTGACATTTTGGACATCCATTGTGATTGCACAACATTGAATCTTCTCCGTAAGTGTGGTACTTGTAAAAATGGGAGAAGATTCTCCAGGGTTAAAGGCTAGTTCCTCAACTCCTCCGATCAAGTGTGTTACTTGCAAGTTACAGAGGGTTTGAATTCAAGATCCTACTCTAAATTCCAAAGGGGACAGAGATAGAAAATGCAAAAACTGAAACTAATGCTAATAAGGTGATGCACCAAAGGAGTGGTGAGCATTTTTTACTTCTACAAATTGAAACAGATCATAGAAATGCAACAAAAATTCATGTACAAACTGATAAACTATAATGAAAGGTCAAAAATGAATCAAACAACACAAACAGAGGATTAAAACTCATTCACAGAGCCTGCATTGTCATTCCCACTATCAAAACACATGCATTACAACATCTGAGAGGCAAAAATAGGTTACTAGTCTTGGAAGGCGTTTGATTTTTCCACAAAATCACTTTTAAGGTGAAAGAGGGAGCCTGCAATACATGAAAAATGTTCAACCCCTCAAAAATGAGCCAAATCTGGCTTTTACCATGCAAGAAATGACCCCAAGAGAGAGAAATGCGTGGGAAAATGTGGGAGAGCTTCAACCACCAACCAAAAACACAATAAAATAGCATGGGCATCCTTACAGGTCCATTCCCTAACATTTTTCACCATGCTGGGAGAGAATGCGAGCCATTCTTCATTAAAAATGGTGGTTGAAACATCATTTCTATTCATTACCATGTGCCAGAGGTGTTTTTCAATTTTCTCTCTACAAACTCCATCAAAATACAAACTTAACCATGGAATCTTGTATAGAATTTCACTAGATTTCCAATGATATAAAGAATGTGAAAAATTGATCTTTGGGTCGAAATTTATGGCCATTTGAACATTTAGGGCAAAATAGGGCCAAAACAGTGGGCCAAAAATTTGAAATTTTCCCACTTTTTGCATTCGGGAAAATTTCCCAAAAAATCCCTGCTCCACTACTCCTGGTGCCACGTGGCATGTTCTGATTGGACACGGGCCTTCTACACTTCATTTTCCACTATTTTGGCCATTGGAAAATTTTCCAAAATTCTCCACCGGCCGATGACCTAGGGACACGTGGCATAACGTGATTCACCGCGGGCATTTCCTTTTAAATTTTCCGTCATTGTTTGACCATTTTTCTGACTTGGACACATGGCAAAACCCCATTGGCTGTGGGTTTTTACTTTTCTTTTTCCTTACGGGCTATTCACAACTTTTTTGCCATAATCGGACACGTGGCAAGATTTCATTGGCTCACATTTTGGGGCGGACTTTTCCTTTTGAAATTTCCTTTGTTTTTCTTTGGGAAAATTTCCAACTTTTCCCCCATGTTCTCAAGCTCCGGATGCCACATCGTGGGCTCTCATTGGGTGTGGGACCTAAGGCAAACATTTTTTCTTTTCATTTAACCTTTGGGAAAAAATCCCAATCTCCCCTGCGCTCCGCTCGTTCGACCCCTTTGGGACATGTGGCGTGTCCTCATAACTTGTGGGTTTTGGGGAAAATTATAACATTGCGCTGCACCGATCTCCTTTGCCAAATTTCCAATCTTTCCTCCACCCTCCACCGGTCCGATGCCTTAGGACACGTGGCATAACGTGATTGGGCGTGGGCCTTTCCTTGAGATTTTTCCATGGCGCCAATCACTTAGTCAAATTTTCTATTTTTACTCCACCCTCCGCCACCCCCTTTCCTCTAGATACACGCAAAGACAATATGATTTGATGAGAGCCTAGCATCAATTCTTTTTTCTTAGATCAACCCTTAGAAATGTTTTCCAATTTCTTCCCTTGGACACATGGCATCACCTCATTCATGGCAGGCCTTTGGGGTGAAATATTCCTTTTGAAAACTTTTCGAATCACTTAGATAAAATTCCAAGTTTCTATCCTCTGCCTCCACCACCCCCAAGGACACATGGCGCCATCTTATTGGGTCTGGCAAGGAAGTCTTTAACTCCCACATGAGAAACCAAGCAATTGAACCTTGTTGTTTGAAACTAGATGCTTGAATTTCTTCAAGCTCTGATTACTTACTACAAGAACATGCTTCTCAATGAAAGAATATCTCACCTCATAGTCCTCTAGGCTTTGGTTGAAGAAAGTAATTGGCTGCTCATCATTGTCTTTGTTTTGTTGTACCAAAATTGTAGAAATAGTATCATCACCCCCAAATGCATAGAGGATGAAATCCTTGGAGAAATCCAGGTTAATGAGAGTTGGGGCTTGAGAGATGGCTTCTTTGATTGCTTCAAAACTTTCTTTGCCTTCTGCTGTCCATTTGAAAGCTATGCTTTTCTTTAACATCTTGGTGATAGGCTTGACTAGGGCTGCAAAATTTGGGACAAACCTCCGAACAAAATTTATTCTCCCCAAGAAACTTTGAAGGGCCTTCTTGTGGCTTGGCAATGGTAGTGCTCTTATGGCTTCAACTCTTTTTGGATCAATTGCTAATCCTTCTTTGGAGACAATGTGGCCAAGGAGCTTTCCTTCATGGGCTAGAAAAATACACTTTTTAGGATTCAAGGATACTCCAAATCTTCTACACCTTTGGAACACTTGTCTCAAATGAAAGAGGTGGTCTGCTGCATTTTTTGAAAAAATAGTGATATCATCAAGATATATCAACACCATGTTGTTAATCAAATCCTTGAACGCCATGTCCATTTCTTTGGAAAGTAGCTCCAGCGTTGGACAGCCCAAATGGCATTTTCTCTGTATGCATAAGTTCCCCATTTGGTTGTAAAGGCTGTCTTGAACTGATCCTCTTCTTTCACCATAATCTGATTGTACCTGAATAGCCATCAAGTAATGAAAACCTCTCAGAGCCAGCAACAACTTGTAAAATCTGCTCCATAGAAGGAAGTGGATAATGATCCTTGAGAGATGCTCTATTCAAATCTCTGAAGTCAACACACAATCTGATTTCCCCACTCTTCTTTCTAACTGGAACCAAGTTGGCCACCCAACTAGAATGCTTGATAGGGAATATGATTCTTGACTCTATCAACTTATTCAATTCTTTTCTCATGAGAGGCTCCATGTGTGGATTGACTGGCCTTTTTTTTTTCTGATGGGTTTAGTACTTGGATCCAATTCAATGGTGTGTTGAGCTAACTTGGGATTGAAACCTTTCAAATCTTCATAGCTCCAAGCAAACACATTAGGGAATTCTTGACAAAGTTGTATGAACTCATACCTTTCTTGCTTAGTTGTCACTTTACCAACTTGGAGTGATTTGCCTTCTTCCACCAAGATGGACACTGAATCTTCTCCCTTGACTTGGATGTTTGCTTTCTCCTTCCTAAACTGATCATTAGGATTGAAAATGGACTCCAAAGTAATAAGTCCCTTTGGTAGTTTGTTGGTTCTCAACTGTACCACTTGGTCACCATATTGCTGCTCCAACTTTTCTGATTTTTAGCTGAGAACTCAGCCTCTTCTTGCAAGAAATGGATGATTTGTTGATCATTTTCAAACACTTGCCAACTTACATTGTTGTCTGGCACTGAAGGCCTTACAATCACATGGATGTTTGGTTGTACCTTGTCTTTTTGGATGCTTTCAACAACATCAAAGGCTGCCCCAACTGCTGCAAGCCTGTCAGCAGCTTGGTTCTCTTTTCTAGGAATGGATTTGATGCCAAAGCCCTCAAAATCTTCAATGAGGTCCCACACCCTATTTTTGTAGCACTTGAGTAGATCATTCTTGACAACATGCTGCCCCTTAACTTGGTTGATAATCAACTCACTGTCACCAAAGACTTGCAAGTTCTTTATTCCTCTCTTGATTGACCAATGCAATCCTTGTATCAAAGCTTCATATTCAACAGTGTTATTAGAGCATGCAAACTGAAATCTAAAAGCTGAATAATACTTAACTCCTTGAGGTGAAACAAGCATAGCTCCCCCTCCTGCACCTTGTCTACTCCTTGATCCATAAAAAAACAACTGCCATACCTCATTGTCATCCTTGTGGTTTGGCTTGGTGATGCTAGGGATAGGCTGATTTTCTTCATGCATGCAATAGACTCCTAGCTCAGATTCTTCTATTTCTTGATAAGGATCAAAAGCATGCACCTTGTTTGCCCATTCATCAAGAGTTAGATCTGGGATACTTCCAACCTTGGTGTCAGCTTCATCAGTGCTTGGATAATCTTCTTGATCAAACATTGAACAATTGGTATTGATTTGGCTTGGAGTGTGAGGCTCAATGTGAAAGTTTGCAATAGGCTCAGATCTGATTGTGGCTTTAGTTCCATATCTTGTTTTGAACAACATGTGTGACCAATCAGTAGATAAGTAACCTCAATCTTGGCTGTGAAATCCCTTGACAAACATAGGGCAAAGAGTGGTGGAAGATCTATTACTGAGACATCTTGCAAAACAACAACGTTGGGGCATGCATGCAAAGTAAGACTCAAGTTTTTATCACTCCAATTGTTATTCTTTGTTGTCCCATCCAATTGCACTACCCCTTTGGATATGACTTCATATTGAATTCCCAATTGATCAGCTATTTTCTTGGGCATTACTGAACTACTTGCCCGGAATCAATCATGCAATTGTGTACTAAATGGTTTCCAATGATCAATGAAACATAGAATGGAGGGGGCTTCAACATTTTACCTTGTTGTCCTCCATGATTCCCTCTCAGGTTGGGCAGCATTTGTGAGCACCTTCTCTTGCATTTGGACTTGCTGATTTGAAGTTGACCAGTCCTTCATGGCAGCTTGTAGCAAATCTCTTTGGCCTGGGATGGATAGTGATTCCCACATTGATATGTTTACATTTGTCTTCTTCATCTGATCAATGATGTTGAATGGAGATGAAGCATCTCTCTGCTTGTCCCTTGGCCTGCACATTCATTCCTTGCATATGGGCAGCAACAACTGGCATTTGAGTTGGCCTAGGAGCTGTTTTAGGCAGCCCTTGTGTGTTTGGAACTGCATTTTGTTTGCCAATAATTTGTGGAGTGATAGAAGATTGTGGATTACTTGGAGCCAATGGTTGTTCTTCACCCAAATTTCTCCTTTTTGACCTTGTGTTGGCTGCAACACTTTGGGAATTATTTGATTCATGCCACAAAAATCTTCTACCTGCAGTTTACAAGTGTGGTATCATTTGGAGCTGATTGTTGCTGGAATGTTTCTTGTTGTTGGTTATTTCCTTGACTCCCTTCACCCTCCACACCAGTAGTTGTCACCATTAATGCTTGATTTAAGGCACCGTTGAAGCACATAGACTGGTTGTGAGGTTCATTGCATGGGAAACACCAATCATACTCTTGAGCTATGTTGTTTTGCACTGGCACTATTGCTTTAGAGGTAGATGTAGCATTGGGATTATAGGGCTGAAATGGTCTATTGGCAGGAGGTCTTGCTTGATTTTGATTTGCAGCTGGATTGGGTGGTCTTTGAGGCTGGTATGGCTACCTGTTAGGCTGAGCTTGAGGCTGGAAAGAAGGTCTAAAACCTTGGGCTTGCTGCCTCTTGAGTGTAACCAGCTCATTACCTAAATTTTGCAATTGCTTCATGACTTCTTGAAGTTCATTTGAGGCACTAGAAGATGAAGTAGAAGCTTCACTTGAATTCTGATTTCTAGGAGTGGGAATAGGAGCTAAAATAGGCACTTGACTAGTACTTGGGCTCTCTAAACTTGGATATAATGGCATTGGAGGCCTAGGAGCTAGCTTGCCAGCTTGAATCAAACAATTTTCAGCTCTAATGGCAATGCTATAAGCAAACAGGGATAGTTGTGCCTCCCATGGATTGAATTAACATAGAAATATAGAATTTAAAGCTTTAAGGTAATATAGAAAAGCACCTTCTGTTGTTGGCCTTACTGCCACTGGAATTCTCTCCCAAGTCATTTGAAACCTGAAGTTGAAGTCAGTCAGTTGCTCATTGGGAGCTCTCTTGATGGTTGTCAATTGTTCCAAAAGGGACAAGTTATCTCCCTTTTCTCCAAACTACTCATGGAGGGCTATACATAGTTGGTTCCAATTTTGGATAGAACCTAAGGCAAGACTCCTGAACCATTGCAAAGCTTTCCCTTTGAATGAAGATGCTAGCAGTTTGACAACAACTTGCATCTCATTAATCTCATGGATTGCACAAATATTAGCAATATCCTTAACATGATCACCAGGAGTGGTCTGATTCTCTCCAGTAAAGTATGGAATGTTCTTCAATCTTTACAGCTGGGATTGGATTTTGTGCATTGAGAGAAAAGGGGGCTTCTAGTGAAATTGACATAGGGGTTGTGTTGTGCCATTCTGATTGGCCTTAGAACCCTTGTTGATTGAATGAAAGGCCTACCAGGTGGAGGAGTTGATAGAGTTTTGTTTGGTGGAGATGGAGACCTTTGAATTCTCCTCCCTCTTTGCCTTCTTCTTGGAGATAATTGTAGATACTCAAACAACACCTCTTCTTCTCCAACTCTTGACCTTGTGGTGATTCTTCTCATGAGTTTTCAGTCTGTACTGCTAAAACCAAGCTGATTCTTCTTCCTTGGAGTCACCAGATGTGTAATTTAGGGCTCTTTTAAGCAAGAAACTTGCAAAAAATGCACATCAATTTTTGCAATGAAGATGAAGACCTCTAAGGTCCCACTAGGCATGCCAAAACTGTTGGTGCAAATCAGCAGCACCCCTGGATGTTGATCAGATTTCTAGTTTGACATTTTGGACATCAGTGTGATTGCACAACATTGAATCTTTTCCCCAAGTGTGGGACTTGTAAAAATGGGAAAAGAATCTCTAGGTTAGAGGCTGGTTCCTCAACTCCTCTGATCAGGTGTATTACTTACAAGTTTACAGAGGTTTGAATTCAAGATCCTACTCTAAATTCCAAAGGGGACAGAGATAGAGAATGCAAAAAAATGAAACTAATGCTAATAAGGTGATGCACCAAAGGAGTGGTGAGCATTTTTACTTCTACAGATTGACACAGATCATAGAAATGCAACAAAACTTCATGCACAAATTGATAAACTGTAATGAAAGGTCGAAATGAATCAAACAACACAAACAGAGGATTAAAACTCATTCACAGAGCCTGCATTGTCATTTCCATTATCAAAACACATGCATTACAACATCTGAGAGGTAAAAAATAGGTTACAGTCTTGGAAGAGGTCTGATTTTCCACAAAATCACTTCCAAGGTGAAAGAGGGAGCCTGTAATACATGAAAAATGTTCAACCCTTCAAAAATGAGCCAAATCTGGCTTTTACAATGCAAAAATGACCCCAGGAGAGAGAAACATGGGAAAACATGGGAGAGCTTCAACCACAACCAAAAATGCAATAAAATAGCATGGGCATCCTTACAAGTCCATTCCCTAACATTTTCACCATGCTGGGAGAGAATGCGAGCCATTCTTCATTAAAAATGGTGGTTGAAACGTCATTTTTTCATTACCACGTGCCAGAGGTGTTTTTCAATTTTCTCTCTCCAAAATCCATCAAAATAAAAATTGACCCTAGAATCTTGTAGATAATTTCACCAGCTTTCCATTGATATAAAGAACGTGAAAAACCGAGCTCTGGATCGAAAGTTATGGCCATTTGAAATTTTAGGGCAAAAACAGGGCCAAAACGGATTGGCGGGCAAAATTTGAAATTTTCCACTTTTTGCATTTGGGAAAATTTCCCAAAAATCCCCATGCTCCACCATTCCAGGTGCCACGTGGCATGTTTTGATTGGATGTGGGCCCTTTACATGCTTCATTTTCCATCATTTTGGCCATTGGAAAATTTTCCAAAATTCTCCGCCGGGCCGATGACCTGAGGACACGTGGCATGTGATGTGATTTTGCGGGCATTTCCTCTTAAATTTTCCATCACTGTTGACCACCATTTTTGACTTGGACATGTGGCAAAACCCCATTGGTTGTGGGATTTTTCCTTCCTTTTTTTCCTACTGCGGGCTTTCTCCTGTATTTTTTGCCACATGGACACGTGGCAAGATTCCATTGGCTCGCGTTTGGGGGGTAGACTTTTCCTTTTGAAATTTCCTTCATTTTCTTTGGGAAAAATTCCCAATTTTTTCCCCCATTCAAAGCTTCGGTCTTGGGACACATGGTGAGCTCATCCCATTGGATGCGGGCCTTGGGAAAAACTTTTTCCTTTTTTGATTTACCTTTGGGAAAAATTCCCAATCTCCCCCGCGCTCCAAGCTCGAGCCCCAGGACCCGTGGGATGACGTGGCAGGCTCTCCTCATAAGTGGGGGGTTTTGGGGAAAAATTTTCCTTTCCCTCACCAAAACACTTTGCCAAATTTTAATCTTTTTCCCCCCCCTCCCGTCGATGCCTTAGGACACGTGGCATAACATTTGATTGGGCATCGGGCCTTCCCTTGGGCCAAAGATTTTTTTCGCCATGCAAACATTTCAAAAACTTAGTCAAATTTTCTATTTTAACTCCACCCTCCACCACCCCCTTTCCTCTCAGAGACACGTGGCACAATATGATTTGATGCGGGCCTAGCATCAAAAAAATTTCTTGGATCAACCCTTAGAAAAATTTTCAATTTCTTCCCCTTGGACACGTGGCAGCATCTCATTCGTCGGCGGGCCTTCGGGGTGAAATATTCCTTTTGAAAACTTTCCGAATCACTTGGTAAAAATTCCAAGTTTACCTCCACCCTCCGCCCTTCCGAGGACACGTGGCACTCATCTTATTGGCTGCGGGCCTTTCAGGGGAAAATTTCCCACAAAAACTCCGCCGAGCCATAACTTCAAAAATACATGGAGTTAGGAGGAAAACTTTACCTTCTTTGGAAAGTTGAGAAAAATCTCTATCAATGGTGCCATTTCTAGAAGGTTTTGAGTGCCTAAAAAAAAAAAAATTATGACTGAGGCACAAGAGAGGGAAGAATGAAGGGAGTTAGCCACAAAATGAGCAAGGGGCTCATTTTGGATAACAATTTTGGTGACTCAGAGGGGTCATCTGCCTGTTGGATGAAGTTACCAGTTTCTGAAGCAATCCATTGGGCATGGAGTCATTAAATTCTCTGCTTGGTACCCCAACTGATTAGAACACTGCAAGGAGGAAGATGGAGGTGGAACATCATCTGATTGGAGCAAGGCCTACAAAACACATTTCTGGAACAACAAGCTTGTGCCAAAGCACTTAGGGAAAGAAAAGCTAATCTACAACAAAACAATGTGCATAAGCACTTGGAGGAATGAAAACCTAAGCTAATATGTACAAGGTGGAGAATTTCCTTCAGTAGCAATGCTTTAGATGGATTCCATTGACTGGAATCTACAATTCTTCACCATCCAATGAAGACAATTGGAAGGCATTGTTGTCCTTACACTTTGTGACCATGTATGGGCCACTCCAAATGGCATCAAATTTTGAATGCCTTCCCGGTTTTTCTCTGTCTGCATCCCATTTTAACACTAGATCTCCAACTTGGAAAGATCTATCCTTGGCCTTTCTATCAAAGGTCTTCTTGATCAAAGCTTGATCCTTCTCCATTGCTTGGGATGCCTGATTTCTGATTTCTTGGAGCTCCATCAATTCTGCATATCTAACCTCCATGGGCTCAAACTCCAACAACTCCAACTGTTTCATGAGTTCCAATGTTGGCAACTCAAGTGACATGGGAAAAATTGCCTCTCTTCCATAAACAAGCTTGAATGGAGAGTTACCTGTAGATCTTTTGGGAGTTATCCTATCAGCCCATAAGGCTGATTTCAACTTAGTATGCCAAGACCTCTGATTTTCATCAAGAGTCCTCCTAATGATCCTTAACAAGTTCTTGTTTGTAGATTCAGCTTGGCCATTACCCTGAGGGTAATAATTTGATGAAGTGCTTAGGTAGATCCCATTCTTGACAGCCCATTCAGTTACCTTGGACCCAATGAATGCCAATGCATTATCTGATATTATTGTAGTAGGTATGCCAAATCTGGTTGCTATTCCCTCATAGAAGTCTAGGATGCTAGATTCATTTGCTTCCTTGAGTGCTACTGCTTCAGTCCACTTGGTGAAGTAATCTGTTGTTGTTAGAATCCATTTGTGCCCTTGGCTTGAATTTGGATTAATGACTCCAATGAAGTCAAACCCCATTGCATGAATGGCTGGTCAACTGAAATTGGATGCAATGGAAGGGCAGCTAGCCTCTCTTACCCGTGAAGAATGCACAATTCTTGCACCTCTTGATCCATGCATAACAATCACTGAAAATCTTGGGCCAATAATAGCCAGCCCTCATGATCTTTAGAGCTATCACTCTTGGTGCAAAATGACCACCAGCTGATCCACCATGGAACTCTTCCAACACCCTATGAATCTGATTTGTACCAATGCATCTCAGCAGCACTCCATTCACATCCTTTTTGAACAAAACACCATCAACAAGGGCATATGGGACAGCCTGCAATCTGAAGTGTCTTCTTTTGGTCTTGTTCATCTCTGGAGGGCATAGACTGTGCTTAGGAAGTGCATTATGTCTTGGGTCCAGCAAGGAGTGAGGACACCATCATTTTCCTTTTGAGTGCTTCCTTGCTCATGGTTGTCTTGCAATGCCAAAACAACCTCCTTCTCATTGCATGCTTCCTTGTGTTTGTTCAAGACCAGCTGCTCACACAATCCTTTTCCTCTAACCAACTTGGTGACTTTGATCTCAATGTCATACTCCATGACATGAGTAATCCAACCTGCTCTCTTTTCATTCAAGTCTTTGTTGAGGAGGAAGTCTTTAACTCCCACATGAGAAACCAACAATTGAACCTTGTTGTTTGAAACTAGATGCTTGAATTTCTTCAAGCTCCTGATTACTGCAAGAACATGCTTCTCAATGAAAGAATATCTCACCTCATAGTCCTCCAGGATTTGGCTGAAGAAAGCAATTGGCTGCTCATCATTGTCTTTGTTCTGCTGTACCAAAATTGTAGAAATAGTATCATCACCCCCAAATGCATAGAGGATGAAATCCTTGGAGAAATCCGGGTTAATGAGAGTTGGGGCTTGAGAGATGGCTTCTTTGATTGCTTCAAAACTTTCTTGCCTTTCTTCTGCTTGTCCATTTGAAAGCTATGCTTTTCTTTAACATCTTGGTGATAGGCTTGACTAGGGCTGCAAAATTTGGGACAAACCTCCGAACAAAATTTATTCTCCCCAAGAAACTTTGAAGGGCCTTCTTGTGGCTTGGCAATGGTAGTGCTCTTATGGCTTCAACTCTTTCTGGATCAATTGCTAATCCTTCTTTGGAGACAATGTGGCCAAGGAGCTTTCCTTCATGGGCTAGAAAAATACACTTTTTAGGATTCAAGGATACTCCAAATCTTTTGCACCTTTGGAACACTTGTCTCAAATGAAAGAGATGGTCTGCTGCATTTTTTGAAAAAATAGTGATATCATCAAGATATATCAGCACCATGTTGTTAATCAAATCCTTGAACACCATGTCCATTGCTCTTTGGAAAGTAGCTCCAGCGTTGGACAGCCCAAATGGCATTTTCCTGTATGCATAAGTTCCCCATTTGGTTGTAAAGGTTGTCTTGAACTGATCCTCTTCTTTCACCATAATCTGATTGTACCCTGAATAGCCATCAAGTAATGAAAACCTCTCAGAGCCGGCAACAACTTGTAAAATCTGCTCCATAGAAGGAAGTGGATAATGATCCTTGAGAGATGCTCTATTCAAATCTCTGAAGTCAACACACAATCTGATTTCCCCACTCTTCTTTCTAACTGGAACCAAGTTGGCCACCCAACTAGAATGCTTGATAGGGAATATGATTCTTGACTCTATCAACTTATTCAATTCTTTTCTCATGAGAGGCTCCATGTGTGGATTGACTGGCCTTTGTTTTTCCTGATGGGTTTAGTACTTGGATCCAATTCAATGGTGTGTTGAGCTAACTTGGGATTGAAACCTTTCAAATCTTCATAGCTCCAAGCAAACACATCAGGGAATTCTTGACAAAGTTGTATGAACTCATACCTTTCTTGCTCAGTTGTCACTTTACCAACTTGGAGTGATTTGCCTTCTTCCACCAAGATGGACACTGAATCTTCTCCCTTGACTTGGATGTTTGCTTTCTCCTTCCTAAACTGATCATTAGGATTGAAAATGGACTCCAAAGTAATAAGTCCCTTTGGTAGTTTGTTGGTTCTCAGCTGTACCACTTGGTCACCATACTGTTGCTCCAACTTTTCCTGATTTTTAGCTGAGAACTCAGCCTCTTCTTCTTGTAAGAAATGGATGATTTGTTGATCATTTTCAAACACTTGCCAACTTACATTTTTTCTGGCATTGAAGGCCTTACAATCACATGGATGTTTGGTTGTACCTTGTCTTTTGGATGCTTTCAACAACATCAAAGGCTGCTCCAACTGCTGCAAGCCTATCAACAGCTTGGTTCTCTTTTCTAGGAATGGATTTGATGCCAAAGCCCTCAAAATCTTCAATGAGGTCCCACACCCTATTTTTTTGTAGCACTTGAGTAGATCATTCTTGATAGCATGCTGCCCCTTAACTTGGTTGACAATCAACTCACTGTCACCAAAGACTTGCAAGTTCTTTATTCCTCTCTTGATTGACCAATGCAATCCTTGTATCAAAGCTTCATATTCAGCAGTGTTATTAGAGCATGCAAACTGAAATCTAAAAGCTGAATAATACTTAACTCCTTGAGGTGAAACAAGCATAGCTCCCCCTCCTGCACCTTGTCTACTCCTTGATCCATCAAAAAACAACTGCCATACCTCATTGTCATCCTTGTGGTTTGGCTTGGTGATGCTAGGGATAGGCTGATTTTCTTCATGCATGCAATAGACTCCTAGCTCAGATTCTTCTATTTCTTGATAAGGATCAAAAGCATGCACCTTGTTTGCCCATTCATCAAGAGTTAGATCGGGATACTTCCAACCTTTGGTGTCAGCTTCATCAGTGCTTGGATAATCTTCTTGATCAAACGTTGAACAATTGGTATTGATTTGGCTTGGAGTGTAAGGCTCAATGTGAAAGTTTGCAATAGGCTCAGATCTGATTGTGGCTTTAGTTCCATATCTTGTTCTGAACAACATGTGTGACCAATCAGTAGATAAGTAACCTCCAATCTTGGCTATGAAATCCCTTGACAAACATAGGGCAAAGAGTGGTGGAAGATCTATTACTGAGACATCTTGCAAAACAACAATGTTGGGGCATGCATGCAAAGTAAGACTCAAGTTTTTATCACTCCAACTATTGTTATTGTTGTCCCATCCAATTGCACTACCCCTTTGGATATGACTTCATATTGAATTCCCAACTGATCAGCTATTTTCTTGGGCATTACTGAACTACTTGCTCCGGAATCAATCATGTAATTGTGTACTAAATGGTTTCCAATGATCAATGAAACATAGAATGGAGGGGGCTTCAACATTTTACCTTGTTGTCCTCCATGATTCCCTTCAGGCTGGGTAGCATTTGTGAGCACCTTCTCTTGCATTTGGACTTGCTGATTTGAAGTTGACCAGTCCTTCATGGCAGCTTGTAGCAAATCTCTTTGGCCTAGGATGGATAGTGATTCCCACATTGATATGTTTACATTTGTCTTCTTCATCTGATCAATGATGTTGAATGGAGATGAAGCATCTCTCTGTTGTCCCTTGGCTGCACATTCATTCCTTGCACATATGGGCAAGCAACAACTGGCATTTGAGTTGGCCTAGGAGCTGTTTTAGGCAGCCCTTGTGTGTTTGGAACTACATTTTGTTTGCCAATAATTTGTGGAGTGATAGAAGATTGTGGATTACTTGGAGCCAATGGCTGTTCTTCACCCAAATTTCTCCTTTTTGACCTTGTGTTGGCTGCAACACTTTGGGGAATTGTTTGATTCATGCCACAAAAATCTTCTGCCTGCCAGTTTACAAGTGTGGTATCATTTGGAGCTGATTGTTGCTGGAATGTTTCTTGTTGTTGGTTATTTCCTTGACTCCCTTCACCCTCCACACCAGTTGTAGTCACCATTAATGCTTGATTTAAGGCACCGTTGAAGCACATAGACTAGTTGTGAGGTTCATTGCATGGGAAACACCAATCATACTCTTGAGCTATGTTGTTTTGCACTGGCACTATTGCTTTAGAGGCAGATGTAACATTGGGATTATAGGGCTGAAATGGTCTGTTGGTAGGAGGTCTTGCTTGATTTTGATTTGCAAGCTGGATTGGGTGGTCTTTGAGGCTGGTATGGCTGCTGTTAGGTTGAGCTTGAGGCTGGAAAGAAGGTCTAAAACCTTGGGCTTGCTGCCTCTTGAGTGTAACCAGCTCATTACCTAAATTTTGCAATTGCTTCATGACTTCTTGAAGTTCATTTGAGGCACTAGAAGATGAAGTAGAAGCTTCACTTGAATTCTGATTTCTAGGAGTGGGAATAGGAGCTAAAATAGGCACTTGACTAGTACTTGGGCTCTCTAAACTTGGATACAATGGCATTGGAGGCCTAGGAGCTAGCTTGCCAGCTTGAATCAAACAATTTTCAGCTCTAATGGAAATGCTATAAGCAACAAGGATAGTTGTGCCTCCCATGGATTGAATTAACATAGAAATATCAGAATTTAAAGCTTTAAGGTAATATAGAAAAGCACCTTCTGTTGTTGGCCTTACTGCCACTGGAATTCTCTCCCAAGTCATTTGAAATCTGAAGTTGAAGTCAATCAGTTGCTCATTGGGAGCTCTCTTGATGGTTGTCAATTGTTCCAAAAGGGACAAGTTATCTCCCTTTTCTCCAAACTGCTCATGGAGGGCTATACATAGCTGGTTCCAATTTTGGATAGAACCTGAGGCAAGACTCCTGAACCATTGCAAAGCTTTCCCTTTGAATGAAGATGCCAATAGTTTGACAACAACTTGCATCTCATTAATCTCATGGATTGCACAAATATTAGCAATATCCTTAACATGATCACCAGGAGTGGTCTGATTCTCTCCAGTAAAGTATGGAATGTTCTTCAATGCTGCAACTGGGATTGGATTTTGTGCATTGAGAGCAAGTGGGCTGCTGCCAGTGAAATTGACATAGGGGTTGTGTTGTGCCATTCTGATTGGCCTTAGAACCCTTGTTGATTGAATGAAAGGCCTACCAGGTGGAGGAGTTGATAGAGTTCTGTTTGGTGGAGATGGAGACCTTTGAATTCTCCTCCCTCTTTGCCTTCTTCTTGGAGATAATTGCAGATACTCAAACAACACCTCTTCTTCTCCAACTCTTGACCTTGTGGTGATTCTTCTCATGAGTTTTCAGGTCTGCACTACTAAAACCAGTTGATTCTTCTTCCTTGGAGTCACCAGATGTGTAATTTAGGGCTCTTTTAAGCAAGAAACTTGCAAAAAATGCACATCAATTTTGTTGCAATGAAGATGAAGACCTCTAAGGTCCCACTGGGTGTGCCAAAACTGTTGGTGCAAATCAGCAGCACCCTGGATGTTGATCAGATTTCTAGTTTGACATTTTGGACATCCAGTGTGATTGCACAACATTGAATCTTTTCCCCAAGTGTGGGACTTGTAAAAATGGGAAAAGAATCTCTAGGTTAGAGGTTGGTTCCTCAACTCCTCTGATCAGGTGTATTACTTGCAAGTTACAGAGGTTTGAATTCAAGATCCTACTCTAAATTCCAAAGGGGACAGAGATAGAGAATGCAAAAACTGAAACTAATGCTAATAAGGTGATGCACCAAAGGAGTGGTGAGCATTTTTTACTTTTGTAGATTGACACAGATCATAGAAATGCAACAAAAATTCATGCACAAACTGATAAAATGTAATGAAAGGTCAGAAATGAATCAAACAACACAAACAGAGGATTAAAACTCATTCACAGAGCTTGCATTGTCATTTCCAATATCAAAAACACATGCATTACAACATCTGAGAGGTAGAAAACAGGTTATAGTCTTGGAAGAGGTCTGATTTTCCAAAATCACTTTCAAGGTGAAAGAGGGAGCCTACAATACATGAAAAATGTTCAACCTTCAAAAATGAGCCAAATCTAGCTTTTACATGCAAGAAATGACCCTAGGAGAGAGAAACATGGGAAAACATGGGAGAGCTTCAACCACCAACCAAAAATGCAATAAAACAACATGGGCATCCTTACAAGTCCATTCCCTAACATTTTCACCATGCTGGGAGAGAATGCGAGCCATTCTTCATTAAAAATGGTGGTTGAAATGTCATTTCTGTTCATTACCACATGCCAGAGGTGTTTTTCAATTTTCTCTCTCAAACTCCATCAAAATACAAAATTGACCCTAGAATCTTGTAGATAATTTCACTAGCTTTCCATTGATATAAAGAACGTGAAAAACCGAGCTCTGGATCGAAAGTTATGGCCATTTGAAAATTTAGGGCAAAACAGGGCCAAAACGGATTAGCGGGTGAAAAATTTGAAATTTTCCACTTTTTGCATTTGGGAAAATTTCCCAAAAATCCCCACTGCTCCACCATTTTGGGTGCCCATGTGGCATGTTCGATTGGACGCGGGCCTTCTGCGCTTCATTTTCCATCATTTTGGCCATTGGAAAATTTTTCAAAAATCTCTCTCCACGGCCGATGATCGAGGAGGACACGTGGCGTGAGATGATGATTGCTGCGGGCATTTCCTCTTAAATTTTTCCATCACTTTTGACCATATTTTTTGACTTGGACACGTGGAAAACCCCATTGGCTATGGGCTTTTCCTTTTCTTTTTCCTGTGGGCCTGTCCTGTATTTTTTTCGCCACCATGGACACGTGGCAAGATTCCATTGGCTCGCGTTTGGGGGGAACTTTTCCTTTTGAAATTTCCTTCATTTTTCTTTGGGAAAATTTCCCAACTTTTCCCCCACATTCCAAAGCTCTAGTGCCACGTGGTGGAGCTCCATTGGGCGCGGGCCTGGGGCAAACATTTTTCTTTTGATTTAACCTTTGGGAAAAATCCCAATCTCCCCCCTCGCGCTCGTCTCGACCCCGGGGACACGTGGCATGTCCTCATAGCTGTGGATTTGGGGAAAAAAAACATTCTCCTTTCCTTTTTGAAAACACTTTCACCAAATTTTAAAATTTCCCCGCCCCTCCACCGGTGGATGCCTTAGGACACGTGGCATAACGTGATTGGGTGCGGGCCTTTCCTTGAGATTTTTTCCATGGCGCCAACACTTAGTCAAATTTTCTATTTTAACTCCACCCTCCACCACCCCTTTCCTCTAGAGACACGTGGCACAATATGATTCGATGCGGGCCTAGCATCAAAATTTTGCTTGGATCAACCCTTAGAAAAATTTTCCAATTTCTTTCCCTTGGACATGTGGCAGCATCTCATTCGTCGGCGGGCCTTCGGGGTGAAATATTCCTTTTGAAAACTTTCCGAATCACTTAGTAAAAATTCCAAGTTTACCTCCCCTCCGCCACTCCCGAGGACACGTGGCACCATATTATTAGCTGCGGGCCTTTCAGGGAAAATTTCCCACAAAATCTCCACCGAGCCATAACTTCAAAAATACATGGAGTTAGGAGGAAAACTTTACCTTTCTGGAAAGATGAGAAAAAGCTCTATCCAATGGTGCCATTTCAGAAGGTCTTGAGTGCCTAAAAAGCAAAAAATTATGACTGAGGCACAAGAGAGGGAAGAATGAAGGGAGTTAGCCACAAAATGAGCAAGGGGCTCATTTAAATGGGTTAGCCTAATGGTGATCAATATCAAGAAGGATGGACAAATTAGAATATCTCTGTGGACTACAGGGGAGCTAAATGATACTTGTGTAATAGACCTATTCCCTATGCCATCCATTGAGGAAATCTGGAAGGCATTGGGGTGCGAAATATACTCTTTCACATATGGGTTTTCCGGTATCATCAAGTTAGGATTGCTCAAGAGGATTAAGAAAAGACAACATTTACTACTAAATGGGGCATTTTTGCCTATACTTGTGATACCGTTTGGATTGAAAAATGCACTGTTGTATTCTCGTGGATAGTTGTTAAGGCATTCAAATAATTTATTCACAACTTCTTATAGGTCTACCTAGATGATTAGATAATATATGGGCTTGTGAAAGATCATTGTGACAATATGTGTTTAATTTTTGATTGGTGTAGACAATTGAGTATCTCTTTGAACATCAAGAAGTGCATATTTGCTACACCATTTGGAATATTGTTAGGACATATAATCTTGGATAAACGAGCCAACAAAGGTGCAAGGGCATAGCCCCTCTTTGAGTCAACAAAGTGAAACTGGTTTATTGCTATTCTACCAGTAGGAATCTTGTGCAAGTCTCACAATATTCTGCCTTGGGGTTTGGGATCTCATCCCAGTAGAGTAGTTCCAATGAAGAACAGAAAGGAATGAAGGAAAGAAGGGAAGGAAGATGGATCTGAAGGGAGAAAAGAAATGAATTCCAAAGTAGAAAGGTCAGAGGGTCTATGTTTTGGGCTGGTAGTAAACAGAGCCGAACCTACTTGCATAGACAAACAAAGCAATACTGATGAACAAATGACAAAAAAGTAGAGATAGATCCAACAGAATAAATGCATAGATCTGACATAAGAAAGATCAGATGCCCATAACACACATATTCAGCACAAAGTCTCAATATTTGTATTAATATTTTCTTCTGTTACAAAAAGTACAAAGCCTTTTCTTCTCACTTCTATTTTTCATCTAAAAATGTCCACCACCTTGAATACAACAAGTATTCAAGTATTTATAGAAGAAGAGAAGAAAAGAAGGCAAAAGCAAACAACCACCTAATTACAAAATATCTTACAAAAGATTCCAAAGTCATTTTTTGACTTTTGACAACTTTGGTGGATGACATCATCCCATGGTGCAACATGGATGATGTCATCATTTGTGTCAACACACTTTAGATAATTACAAGGAGAAAGTCGGGAAGAAGGAAACTATTCATCGTCATCCCGCTTTGAAGGGGGTATCTGCTTTTGCTTTGCTTGCTCTTGAGAGACGAGATGTGGAACTAGGCACAGTACTCCATGAACTTGCTGATCATGGGTTGAAGTTGATCCTGGGAAGGATCCTGTGTCGATCACCGATAGCTTCGCAAGTCTCCTGCTCATTTGTGAGCTTTTTTGGGAGTTTGGAATAATCATTTTTTCCGCCTCTATCAGTACCCAATGAAGTCACGACATGCCAACAAATTGTTGATGGATTCGCGTCGAAAAGTGACCTCTGGTCCTACCTCGTGAAACGATCTCCTCAAGATCCGAATAGTTTCTCAACCTTTCTTAAGGTGAAAGAAGAAGTGAGCAAGCCTGGAGACATTCTTAGGACAATCTGCTCCATTTGATGCATTGCATCTAGGGCTTCCTCCTTTACTTTTCGATCTTCTCCAGGACGAACTCCAGCTGATCAACCCGATAATCCAAAGTAGAGAGGATTTTGTTGAGGGCTCTGGGGTGACCAAGGACGCCAAACTTGACCAGATCTTTGACTGAACAGTCAAACATTTTCTAAAAGGTCTCATGCTGCATCTTGGCATGGTCCAGCTCTTCGGAGATGGGTCCTGCTATCGCTGGAGCTCTTTGTTCACCCGATTGATATTCTGATACAAACTAGTGAACTTAGCGATTACTCCCTCGCTTTCCTTGAGGATTTGGTTCCTCTAGGTGGAAACTGCCATGCCCTGCTCACCGATTTTGGCATACTCATTAATCTTATCCTGGCTCAGAGGCTCAAGGAGTTTCGGCGGTAGTTGTAGGAGGCGCACTGCCCATTTTCTGCAAGGCATGGAGAAGATGTTTATTTTTCTCCTTTAACAGCCTTTTCTCTTCCTTTGCTTCCTGGAGCTTCTTGCAAAGGGCGTCAACTGCAGATAGGGCCTCTCCTTGAAGGCTTTCTAAAGATGTCCCCATTGTGACTTGAGTCACTATGTAATCTGTCGAAGACAGATCCTTTTTATCCTTTAAAGGATTGGGGTATGCAATCTCCATTACTCTCTCTCCTGACGCACTCTGAGAGAAGCGGGTTATAGGCTTTTGCTTCTTGACCCCTTTTGATGGGATGACGGAGAAGTCCATCGGTGCGATGGGAACTTTCCTCTTTTGTTGACTCAAGTGCTGGGAGATCCATGCTGGACTTATGGGGAAGGACCAGAAATAGAAAAGGGAGCAGCTGCAGTAGTAGAAGGGAAAAACGTGGAGACACTTGGAGGTGGCATTGAGAGGGAAGCCGAGAAAGTGCTCACGGGAGGAAGGGATACTACAGGGGAGGTAGACATAGGAATGGAAGGGAGCTGAGAGATGAGGGAAGAAATGGTGGGGGACAACTCCGCGAGAGAAGAGAAGATGGATGATGAAGAAGGGGGAATAGTAGAAGATGGGGGAGAGGACACGACCAAAGGAATGGTCGCTTGGGTCACTCGAGGAGGGGAAGGAGGAGAAGGAGAAGGGACATAAGGGACCTCAATAGTTATAGTAGTGGCAACATCCTGAGTGGATGTGCCTATCGGAACATCTTCCGCTGCTTCTTCTTCTAAGCTTTCTCGGGATTACAACCCGTTCTTGTGAAGGAAGGAGGACTTTCAGGAGCTTCCTCTTGGGTGGAGCTTGACTCACCCTCTTTGCCTTTCCCTTTGCCTTTGGCAGCTATTTTTCCCGGGAAGGTGCGTTGCCCAACGGAGATGTAGTGAAATCAACTCCGAGGTAAATGAGGCCATTCATTCTACACCAATGCTCTGTTCTCCGCAGAGTTTCCTTGACCCTTTCCTCTATTGTCTGAGGCGCTTTGGTTCTGTCAATTACAGTGAAAGGCCAATCGTCCCCATTTGTGTCAAGATATACTTGATCAACTTCTTGATCAGCAGTTTGATAACCTTTTGGGACGATGGCCACACCGTACTGGATGATTTCAGCCAAAGGCCAAGTGGGAATGGTCTTTCCTCCTGAGCTCGACCTCATGATATAGGTCGATATAAATATCCTCGATCTGTGGGATGTGGATCGGATCAAGTTTGGCCCTGGGCAGACAATTCCTTGGGTCGAAATTGGGCCTTGCCGGGAAGTTATGTTTTAGATTTAGCAGCTCCAGTTCTGCAAACATATCCTTTGCTTTGTGGTGAGAGAGACAAGTATACCTGCCCACTGTGAGGGGGAAAGGAGTTCCACCCTTCTTTCTCTTGAGGCACTTTTCGTGGTAGGTTATAAGCTATGTCTTGATAGCTCCAACAGGATCAACTTGGGGCTGGCATATCTCGGCAATTTGGTTGGTTCCCCAAGAAGTTTTGACCGCCCTCGATATAGTAAAGGTGGGGAATTGTGTGAACAAGGCCCCCATTTCTCTGTAGCTGCAACAATGCTCTTGGTCATACGACCGTGAGTCATGTTTGGCCTCAAAAGGTAGATGATGCCGTAGAAGAAGGCATCGTTAATCTTTGTAAACTGGGGGATACTATTTTCCAGCTTTAGTTCTGGATAGTATTCATATATTTTAACTTGGGGCCAAACCCCGCACCGCATTAAAGCTGGATAATCCCTTTCTGAGGCCGCAACATAAACTACGTAGGAGTTCATATAGAACCTCCCCATTGTGGTAAGTTGTTGGAGCTGCTCAGATATGGTGCTGCTTATGATCTCCGCCCACTCAAAGCGTTGATCTGGCACATTTTTGTTCATTGTCTCTAAATATCTCAGCATCCATTTGTGAAAGTAGTGGGCATCAGGAAGCCCAAATACTCTGCTCAGGAACGTGATTGTATCACTGAGTTCCTCTGAAAAATCACTGTGATGAATGACTTGTGGCCATCTGGTCACCACCTTCTTGTTCTTCAGGTATACCTCATTCATCAACTGCATACACTGATCCTCATTATCATCCCAAGCCTTGATGCAATCTTCCTGGCTTACGGCCACAAAGTGCGGTGGTGAGGAATGCCGAGCATTATTTCAAAGTGTCAGGTAGTGAGGTTGATTATGACCTCACCCTTCTCATTATGGACACATCTTGTATCTTTGTTGTAGCAGTGGGCTACTACCATCATGAACTCATTGTTTACAAAGCACTAACGGGATCCCCACCAAAGCAAAATGCAGCCCTTTCGCCCATCAGTTTGTCCATCCACGGACTTCCCGTGACCTTCCGTGTTCCCGGCCCGAAATCCTCCATATCAATGTGACCAAGTTCGAGTCTCGATATCCAGTCACACTCGCTGGGATTGGGCATCCTGACCCTCTGATATTTGTACTTCATTTCTTCCTCTGTGAGCTTGGCTTTGCCTTTAGATTTGGTAGGTCTCTTGCTTGATGTTGACATATGTAATTCTGAACTCAGTTGCTGATCTGCAAGAAGAAGAAGTGAAACCCAACGCAAGAAAGTCATATTAGCTATTTGATCTTCCATTAAAGCATTGATAGAAGGAAGAGTTAGCAATTTTAAGGCCTCAGGGGGCAAGGCGCATGAATACTGCAGATTGCAGGGTTAAATAGTATGGCGCACAGAAAAGGGGTGCCGCAAGGGATAAATCAGCGCCAAAGGGTGCAGATGTTTTTCATGTTACACGGGTACAGGATGCACCAAAGGGCACAGGTTTAATGCGTGTAACATCATTTTTCATGTTACACCAGGGAACTTCAATGGCGCGCGCACAAGCGCATGGAAGGTCTGCATGACATGATGTTGTTGTAATAATAGATGCGCCTACACTGCTTAACGATTTTGTACTTGGCGTAAATAAAGTTGGTGTTGCATGGATGCAAGGTGCGCCAATGGCGCAAGTTTTAACAATGCTACACATGAGTTTGGTGCGCCAAGAGGGCGCAGGGAAAGTGGGTGTTGCAAGCAAGGGAAGTGCGCCTTGAGGGCGCAACTATTTTTATGCAACAGGCATGGTGGATGCGCCATTGGCGCGACTGTATATCATGTTGCAGGGGTGGCGGATGTGCCAAAAGAGGGATAAATACAGTCTTACTTTTAAGCCTTGATTCTTTTCCCTGAGGGGTTTACATGTGTTGAAGCTTCTCTTGCAGGGTTCTTTGGGTGATGAAGAAGCTAAAACTCAGAGATTTAAGCAATTTTTTCCAAGACAGAGTCCTCTTCACCAGCAGATCTGGAAAGAGGGGGAAGTGCATGGGGAAGGATAGTAAAAAAAAGCAAAGGGGAGGGTCCATGGTTTCACAGCTCTATTTAATCCAACCCCACAAACAAGCAGCCAATAACCAAAACTAAAAAAACAAGAGCAAAGGACCACTTACCAAGAATATATATAATGTCAGAGGTGAAACTGGGTCCACGACGTGATACGAGAATGACAGGCTGACGCTGACAGGTGCAGAGGGAAAAGAATAATCACGTGATTCTTGTCTGATGAAAATGACAGGGCGGATGCGCCTATATATAGGCAAGGCTGTAATAAATGTGCCAACCACTTTTTGAAGTGGCGCACCAAAATGCGTCGACAACGAGAAGCTTGCACCCTTTGGCGCATCAAAACACCTGCTGACATGAAGTTATGTGCCTTGGCACATCAAAAGCACTGTCAACATAGAAATATGTGCCCTTGGCGCACCAAAATGCGGCGCAACAAAAGTATTGTTGACACAAAGGCGCATGCGCCTTGGCGCATGCAAGAAAGGCGCAACATAGTGAGGCACACCAAAATGTGTGTCGACACTTCAAACCATGCGCCAAAGGATTTAAAGGGGGCGCATGAACACTTTATGTTGCATAAACATTAGGTGTGCGCCCAACCAAAAAGACCAAAAATGGCTAAGTTCGGAAAACTAGATTTCCGGGAAGGGATTTTGCAACGTTCGAACGCAAGGAGTCCCTGACGAGGGACCGGAACAAAATTTTGGTAGGGTTATCTGTAAAATTCCCTTGCCAATTTTACGGATAACAACTGGCTCTTTCTGGGGACTATCTCTGAGCGAACCTCAGGGGTAGAGAATCCTAGATCTTCACGTGCCTATCCATTGGGTAACAGAGTCAAAAACAAGGGAGACCGGAAAGGGAAACACACAACCAACAAAAGAAAACACACGACAAAAACAAACACACAACAAAAGCAAACTATACAAAGAAGAGAGCAAGCTCTACTTCCTGAAGATTTTCAGATGTTGCCCGCTATAGGGAAGTGGGAGCTCAGTTCCGTCTAGATACGAGAGATAGAAACTATTCTCTCCATTGAGCTGCTTGATCTTGAAAGGCCCTCTCCACAGGGAATCAAACTTCCGTGCATGCCCTTTGGCTCTCTTCATTTGTCCCACAAAAGGATGAGGTCTCCCACCTGGAAATTTCTTTGCTTAGCCTTTTTATCGAACAATCTTTTGACCTGATTCTGATGTTCGGCGATCTTGTCGACCACCCTTACTCTCTTTTCTTCGAGCTCTGCTAGATACATGATCCTTTTTTCAAGGGAATTTTGGAAAGTCTCATCTTCGATTGCCGTGTGCAAGCGCAGAAAGCAGGAGTTCAAAGAAATGGGAAGCTCAACATCGGTGCCATATAACACTTGAAAAGGTGACATACCGAGAGATCTCTTGGGAGTAATGCGGTCTGCCCACAAAGCGTCGTATAAGGATTTGTGCCACATTCGTTGATTCTCATCCACTAGCTTTCGTATGATGGTTACTAAGTTTTTATTACTGGATTCTGCCTGACCATTTCCCTGAGGGTAATAATCTGAGGCGTGAGCCAAAGTTATCCCGTATTCATAGAAAAAACCAACAACTTCCCGTGAAGAGAAGTTGGAAGCGTTATCAGCAACAATCTTGTTTGGAACGCCAAACCTGACAATGATATTTTCTTTGATGAAACTGCAAACAACCTCGGAAGTGGCATGTTTGACAGGTATGGCTTCCACCCACTTGGTGAAGTAATTTGTTGCCGTCAGGACATAACTATGTCCGGCACTCGATTGGGGATTGAGTGCACCAATAAAATCAATTCCCCACTGCTTGAATGGTTCATCGATGATGACCGGCCTGAGGGGAAAAGTAGCCAACTTGGGCTTGCCGACAAATTGCTGGCAAGGTTCACACTTTGCTACCTAGGTAGTTGTATCTTGGAAAAGTGTCGGCCAATAGTACCTGGCCCGAATGATCTTGTGCGCCATCATGGAAGAGGAGAAATGGCCCCCACAGGCCGAATTATGAAAACTTTCAAGTAACTTCACCTGTTGTGGCTTGTCAACACATCGCAAGAAGATGCCATCTATCCCGCGTTTGTATAAACCGTCATCCCAGATGACATATTTGGCTGCTCTGAGCTTTATAGCGTGCTTCTCCTTTGCAGTTAGGTGAGCTGGGAATTCACCGTAGGTGAGGAAGAAAGCAATATCGGAATACCATTCATCGCTGGTTGCGACAAATAGGACCATAGGTAGTGAATCGGGTTTCTCCAACTGGCTTTGTGCTCCATTGGTGCAATCATCTTTTCCTCCGAAACTTCTGAATCTTGGTTTTCAGCCATAAGTTGACATAGGCCTTTGCCTCTTACTAACTTGGTTGGTTTTATATCCAGATCGTACTCCTGGACCTTTGCAATCCAATTTCCTCGCAAGCTTCCTAACTCCTGTTGAGTTAAAATTGACTTGACTGCCGTGTCGGGACCAAGCACCACTGTATGAGAGTTTAAAATGTAATACCTGAAGTTTTTGACTGCTTTGACAACGGCGAAGGCATGCTTTTCCAACTGAGACATTTTTAATTCGTGAGGCTTGAGGGGAGAGCTCATGAATGCAATTGGGGACTCAACATTCTCATAATTCTTTTGCATCAAGATGGCAGATACAGTATGCTCAGATGCATAGCTATACATGATAAAATCCTTGGAGAAATCGGGACATACCAGGACTGGTGCGTGAGTGACAGAAGCTTTTATTTCTTCAAACGACCTCTTCCCTTCTTCGCTCCATCGGAAAGTTGGTGACCCTTTCATCATGTCTAATATATGACGAGTCTTTTCAGCAAAGTCGGGAACAAAGCACCTGAGAAAATTCACCTTTCCGAAGAAAGAGTGGACGCCGGTCTTGCTTGTAGGCAAAGTAAGGCCCTGAATAGCCTTAACTCTTTTGGTATCTATCTTTGTTCCTTCTTTGCTAACAACATGTCCTAGCAACTTTCCTTCTGTGACTCCAAAAATAGACTTTTTCGGGTTCAGGGAAATCCCATGCTCTCGGCATCTAGCCAATACTTGCTCCAAATGATCACAATGGTCATTTCGCCATTTAGAGAACATAGTTAAGTCATCTAGGTAAACCACAATGACCTTCCCCATCATACCTTTGAATGCAAGGTCCATGGCCCACTGAAAGGTGGCGCCAGCATTGGTCAGGCCAAAAGGCATCCTGTTGTAGGCAAACGTGCCCCAGGGGGTAGTGAATGCTGTTTTAAATTGGTCTTCAGGTGTGACTTCAATCTGATTGTAGCCTAAAAAACCATCAAGCATGGACAACATTTCTGATCCAGTTACCGCTTGTAGAACTTGATCCATTATAGGAAGTGGGTAGTTGTCCTTTAAGGATGCCTGATTCAGGTTTTGAAAATCTACGCATATGCGTATTTCACCATTTTTCTTGCACACTGGCACAATGTTTGCTACCCAAGTACTGTGATGGATAGGAAAAATGATTCTCGCATCCAAACATTTTTGAATTTCAGCCTGGATAGTACCTGAGATCTTAGGGTTATAATGCCTCTGCTTTTGGTGAAAGGGTTTGACGTCCTCTTTCAATGGGATGTCATGTTGGACATCCTTTGGCTTAAAAGACTTTAGATCGGCGTAGGACCATGCCAATACATCCATGTATTTCTTCAGCAGTTTGACAAACTTCCGCTTCTCTTCAGGTGTGCAACATTTTCCAATGTTTACAAACTGTGGACGTTCTACCGAACCTAAATTAACGGTTCGGTTTCTGGGGAGGAGCCAGTATCATCTCACCTTTTCTTTTTTACAAAATGATCATGCCTGTCGAACAACCGCTCTAAAGAAACCAGCCTTTCGGAATTTTATTTCCTTTGAGCTGACATATGCCGTCATTCCCTTCGGATTCCCCATTTTGACCGGTAACTGATTCACGGCACGTAGAAGTGGATCCTTCAAAATGAAGTTCCTTAAAATTTTCCACCTTTTCTAGAAAGGCAATGAGTTGATTGTCATCGTTGAATACTTGCCAATGTTGAGAATTGTCCAGCACGCTTGGGTGGAAAACCACTTCAATGGTGTATTTGTCTGTTTTCAAACCTGGGTGAGGGAGCATGAGGGATGCTGAAATGGCCAATGAATCGGCCATGTCATTTTGAGCTCTTGGAATAGATTCTATTGAAAAAGCATCAAATTCTTCGATGTTGTCCCACACCGCATTGCGGTAATGCCTGAGCCTCTCATTCTTCACTTGATATATCCTTTTAACTTGATTCACGACTAGCTCTGCATCACCTTGTACTTTCAGATTTTTGATCCCTCTTTCCTTGGCTTGCATGCCAAGTAGTAGAGATTCATACTCAGCAGTATTATTTGTATTGAAAAACTGCAACTTGAAAGAGAGAGGAATAACCTCCCCTTCGGGAGATATTAGCACGGCTCCGGCGCCACATCCACTAGTTGCCTGCCATCAAACTGCAAAGTCCAGATCTTGTTAAGATCTTCTTCTTGGATGAGAACAACCATTTTTCGACTCGGTAGACAAGAAATAGTTCCCCATTCCTGATGATTCGAAAATAATTTGGGCTTTGGGATCCTCAGAGTTAGTAACCAAGTACTTCTTTTGTGATTCTGGCTCCAATGTTTGCATTACACCTTTAACAGGATTCTAGCCTTAGACCAGTCCATATGAATCTCCCCACCAACTTCACTGCAAAAACTTCTTCCCATAGAAAATTCCATAGGCTGCTGGAATGTCGGCAACGAGGACGGTCATCTTTACTCTTTTCTCTGGGAATGCCGCAAATGTGAACTGAGCATCTTTGATCTGACCAATCAGCGGAACCTGTTTGGTTTCCAAGGAATAACATCTGCCAAAAGGCTTGGTAAGGGTAAGGCCCAAAGCATGGGTGACTTTTTCCGGCATGACGTTATCAGAAGCTCCAGAATCAATTATGCAGTTACTTAGTTTGTGGCCATTGATTAGGAGGGAGAGGTAGAAAGGTTCTATCTTGCCTGATGCAGAAGTCGAAGCAACATTTATGTGGGATGCAGGAGGAGTGGAAAGGATTCCTTTTAGGGAGATCTGGGGAGATATGACAGCTTGACTTTGAATATACTTGGTCAACCTTACAAGTTGTTCGGGGTTTGACTGAAGATACTCGGCTTCAGACATTTGGATCTTAGTCTTTTTAGCATGATCTATGATGTCAAACGCGGCCAAGGGTTGCATTGGTGAAGGAATGAGTCCTTCACTTCGCGATGGTAGAATAGGATTACTGGTCTTCATGGAAATAGAAGAAGACTGATTTGGAGGAGAGATGGGGGGAAAAGATTTCTTTGTAAAAGACTTAACAGGGGTTGAGTAGGAAGAGGATTACCTCTTTTAGCAATGGTTGGAGGCGGGTTTGACATGGCCTTCTCTTTCTGCGCATTGGCAGTGACCTCTGCTTCTTTTCCTTGTGAGCGGGTAAAAACAACATATGATTGTCCACTTGCATACCCTTGTGTACCCTCTTCTTCGTCGGATTCTTCATCTTCAAATTCCATATACCCGATAGTAGAGTCACCAGTCGGTTCACCGACATCTTGATCATCTTCGCCTTGAGACGAAGGTTCTTCGTAATTTTGTTCCTCTTCTTCGATTTCGACTAAAGCGTTGACCGGAGGAGCCTCAAGTGCCAACCACGGAGCAATTGCAGGCAAGCGCGACCTTTGTGGGACATTGTTGGAAATGAAATTCCTCCGTGGGATATCCCGGTATGAGGAACTGGGGGAAGCTTGGGCTAACTGCTTCTTTAATGCAAGTAAGTCATTCGCCATCTTTTGAAATGCCGGATCAGATGAAGTAGTGGGAGAAGGGCCCAAAGATTTAAGCTTGGATGATTCCCTTTTTAATTCACTAGATATTAGCAAGTTATCTTCGATTCGGATGGCAGTGGCCTAGGTGAGAATCAAGGTAGCTACTTGTTCTTGCAAGAGTAAGAAACTTACTTTCGAGCTCATAGCGTTCACGAAGAAACACTTCTGATTTTCCGGTGTTGGAAGCATGGCAACAGGCACACGGTTGATTAATGCATTGAACCTGGTGATAAAATCGCACGCATGGTCTCATTGGCCTCCTTCTTTAGGTGAGTGATCTATGATAACAATGCAAATGCATCTTCCGAAGGCTTATACCTGTCTTCAAAAGCATCCCGCAAGGTGGCCCAACTGGTAATAGATCCGGCCGGCAAATGCTGAAACCATTCTCATATGGGCCCTTGTAAAGTTTCCAGAAAAAGGTGAACCGACACATCTTCATGGGTCACATCTAGGATACTGCATGACATGATGAATGTAGATATGTGTGAATCCGTGCTTTGGTTTCCACTCCCATCAAATTTGGGAAAATTCTTTCGGTTTCCATGTGGGAGCACGTGAACAGGATGCGGCAAGGCCAGGGGACCCATAGCATTTCCCCATGGTACCGCCATCTGGACGGGTGGAAAAAGAACATGGGCTGGAAGTACAGTTCCACTGAGCAGCAAGGCACTACAAAGGGATGTGGAGGCTCCTTGTGAAAACCGGTTCTTTCGTGGAGGTGAGGCGCTTCTGGCTGACCGATCAGCTGAACTTAGTGATGAAAAGCGCGCTGGTGTTATACTGAAGTTGTGCCTTTGAAGCAGATCGAAAGTAGGATCGACTTCTCCACGAGCTCTCCTGCTATGAGTAAATGGTTCACCTGCCAGTGTACCTTCCCGATCTGTAATATTATGGAGCAGATTTAAAAACTCTTTTTGGTTGTACTTGCTGATTTTTTGATTTTTCGACAAAAATCAGCAGCATGTACTTTTCTGAATATTTAATTTTATCCTCTTCTGAAAACCGATTGCGGTTTAATGACAAAGAACAACGAGGATAAAATGATGGTGAAGCTTAGTAAGCTGATTTTCAGATCTAGAGTTGACTTTTCAAAGAGTTTGAAAATTTTGGTAAACTGTCAAAAACTCAGATCTACGGAAAAATACAGATTTTTATAAAAACTCAGCGAACTAAAGATCTCCAACTAGGCCAGATCTATGGATCTCAGAAGAAAATTTTCAATTTGGGTTACTTTTGCAAAAATTTTAGATTTTGAACAAAAGTTAAAATTTGCAAACAGGTAGTGATTTTTCTGATTTTTACTGATTTTCTATCATACCACTATCATAGATCGGGTAGATCTATTCGATCCCAAGAGAGTCGCCAAAAACTGTTGGTTTGAAAATCTATCACTTGGGCAGATCTATGGATAAATGAGCCAACAGTGTGTAGGGCATAGCCCCTCTTTGAGTCAGCAAAGTGAAACTGGTTTATTGCTATTCTACCAGCAGGAATCTTGTGCAAGTCTCACAATATTCTACCTTCGGGGTTTGGGATCTCATCCCAGTAGAGTAGGTGTTTGAAGAAGAAAAAGAAAGGAATGAAAGAGAGGATGAAGGAAGATGGTCCGAAGGGAGAAAAGAAATGAATTCCAAAGCAGAAAGGTCAGAGGGTTTATGTTTTGGGATTGGTAGTAAACAGAGCCAAACCTACTTGCATAAATGAATAAAGCAATACTGATGAATAAATGACAAAAAGTAGAGATAGATCCAACAGAATAAACGCATAGATCTGACATAAGAAAGATCAGATGCCCATAACACACATATTCAGCACAAAGTCTCAATATTTGTATTAATATTTTCTTTTGTTACAAAAAGTACAAAGCCTTTTCTTTCACTTCTATTTTTCATCTAAAAATATCCACCACCTTGAATACAACAAGTATTCAAGTATTTATAGAAGAGAGAAGAAAAGAAGACAAAAAAAACCAACCACTTAATTACAAAAATATCTTACAATAGATTCCAAAGTCATTTGTTGACTTTTGACAACTTTGGTGGATGACATCATCTCATGGTGCAACATGGATGATGTCATCATTTGTGTCAACACACTTTAGATAATTTACAAGGAGAAAGTCGGGAAGAAGAAACTATTCATCGTCGTCCCACGGCTGGAAGGGGGTATCCTGCATTTTTGCTGTTGCTCGGGAGACGAGATGTGGAACTAGGCACGGTATTCCATGAACTTGTTAATCATGGGTTGAAGTTGATCCTGGGAAGGATCCTTGTGTCGATCGTTGATAGCTTCGCAAGTCTCCCGCTCATCTGTGAGCTTTTCTGGGAGTTTGGAATAATCATTTTCTACCTCTATCAGGTACCCAATGAAGTCACGACATGCCAATAGGTTGTTGATGGATTCGGTGTCGAAACGTGACCTCTGGTCCCAGCCCCTGTGAAATGATCTCCTTGAAGATCTGAATAGTTTCCTCAACCTTTCTTAAGGTGAAAGAAGAAGTGAGCAAGCCTGGAGACATTCTTAGGACAATCTGCTCCATTTGATGCATTGCATCTAGGGCTTCCTCCTTTACTTTGTCGATCTTCTCCAGGACGAACTCCAGCTGATCAACCCGATAATCCAAAGTAGAAAGGATTTTGTTGAGGGCTCTGGGGTGTCCAAAGATGCCAAACTTGACCAGATCTTTGACTGAACAGTCAAGCATTTTCTGAAAGGTCTCATGCTGCATCTTGGCATGATCCAGCTCTTCGGAGATGGGTCCTGCTATCGCACCGGAGTTCTTTGTTCACCCGATTGATATTCTGATATAAACTGGTGAACTTAGTGATTACTCCCTCGCTTTCCTTGAGGATTTGGTTCCTCCAGGTGGAAACTGCCATGCCCTGCTCACCGATTTTGGCATACTCATTAATCTTATCCTGGCTCAGAGGCTCAGGAGTTTCGGTGGTAGTTGTAGGAGGCGCACTGCCCATTTTCTGCAAGGCGTGGAGAAGATGTTTATTTTGCTCCTTTAATAGCCTTTTCTCTTCCTTTGCTTCCTGGAGCTTCTTGCAAAGGGCGTCAACTGCAGATAGGGCCTCTCCTTGAAGGCTTTCTGAAGATGTCCCCATTGTGACTTGAGTCACTATGTAATCTGTCGAAGACAGATCCTTTTTATCCTTTAAAGGATTGGGGTATGCAATCTCCATTACTCTCTCCCCTGATGCACTCTGAGAGAAGCGGGTTATAGGCTTTTTCTTCTTGACCCCTTTTGATGGGATGATGGAGAAGTCCATCGGTGCGATGGGAACTTTCCTCTTTTGTTGACTCAGGTGCTGGGAGATCCATGCTGGACTTATGGGGAAGGACCAGAAATAGAAAAGGGAGCAGCTGCAGTAGTAGAAGGAAAAACGTGGAGACACTTGGAGGCGGCATTGAGAGGGAAGCCGAGAAAGTGCTCACGGGAGGAAGGGATACTATAGGGGAGGTAGACATAGGAATGGAAGGGAGCTGAGAGATGAGGGAAGAAATGGTGGGGGACAACTCCATGAGAGAAGAGAAGATGGATGATGAAGAAGGGGAACCAGTAGAAGATGGGGGAGAGGACACGACCAAAGGAATGGTCGCTTGGGTCACTCGAGGAGGGGAAGGAGGAGAAGGAGAAGGGACAGAAGGGACCTCAATAGTTACAGTAGTGGCAACATCCTGAGTGGATGTGCCTATCGGAACATCTTCCACTGCTTCTTCTTCTAAGCTTTCGGGATTACAACCCGTTCTTGTGAAGTGGAAGGAGGACTTTCAGGAGCTTCCTCTTGGGTGGAGCTTGACTCACCCTCTTTGCCTTTCCCTTTGCCCTTTGGCAGCTGTTTTTCCCGGGAAGGTGCGTTGCCCAATGGAGATGTAGTGAAATCAACTCCGAGGTAAATGAGGCCATTCATTCTGCACCAATGCTCCATTCTCCACAGAGTTTCCTTGACCCTTTCCTCTATTGTCTGAGGTGCTTTGGTTCTATCAATTATAGCGAAAGGCCAATCGTCCCCATTTGTGTCAAGATATACTTGATCAACTTCTTGATCAGCAGTTTGATAACCTTTTGGGACGATGGCCACACCGTACTGGATGATTTCAGCCAAAGCCAAGTGGGAATGGTCTTTCCTCCTGAGCTCGACCTCATGATATAGGTCGATATAAATATCCTCGATCTGTGGGATGTGGATCGGATCGAGTTTGGCCCTAGGTGAGACAATTCCTTGGGTCGAAATTGGGCCTTGTTGGGAAGTTATGTTTTAGATTTAGCAGCTCCAGTTCTGCAAACATATCCTTTGCTTTGTGGTGAGAGAGACAAGTATACCTGCCCACTGTGAGGGGGAAAGGAGTTCCACCCTTCTTTCTCTTGAGGCACTTTTCGTGGTAGGTTATAAGTTGTCTTGACAGCTCCAACAGGATCAACTTGGGGCCGGCATATCTCGGCAATTTGGTTGGTTCCCCCAAGAAGTTGGCTGCCCTCTAGATAGGTAAAGGTGGGGAATTGTGTGAACAAGGCCCCCATTTCTCTGTAGCTGCAACAATGCTCTTGGTCATATGACCGTGAGTCATGTTTGGCCTCAAAAGGTAGATGATGCCATAGAAGAAGGCATCGTTAATCTTTGTAAACTGGGGGATACTATTTTCCAGCTTTAGTTCTAGATAGTATTCATATATTTTAACTTGGGGCCAAACCCCGCACCGCATTAAAGTTGGATAATCCCTTTTCGGAGGCTGCAACATAAACTACGTAGGAGTTCATATAGAACCTCCCGTTGTGGTAAGTTGTTGGAGCTACTCAGATATGGTGTTGCTTATGATCTCCGCCCACTCAAAGCATTGATCTGGCACATTTTTGTTCATTGTCTCTAAGTATCTCAGCATCCATTTGTGAAAGTAGTGGGCATCAGGAAGCCCAAATACTCTGCTCAGGAACGTGATTGTATCACTGAGTTCCTCTGAAAAATCACTTCGATGAATGACTTGTGGCCATCTGGTCACCACCTTCTTATTCTTCAGGTATACCTCATTCATCAACTGCATACACTGATCCTCATTATCATCCCAAGCCTTGATGCAATCTTCCCGGCTTACGGCCACAAAGTGCCGGTGATGAGGAATGCCGAGCATTATTTCGAAGTGTCAGGCAGTGAGGTTGATTATGACCTCACCCTTCTCATTATGGACACATCTTGTATCTTTGTTGTAGCAGCGGGCTACTACCATCATGAACTCATTGTTTACAGCACTAACTGGGATCCCACCAGCAAAATGCAGCCCACTGCCCATCAGTTTGTCCATCCATGGACTTCCTGTGACCTTCCGGGTTCTGGCCCAGAAATCCTCCATATCAATGTGACCAAGTTCTGAGTCTCTGATATCCAGGTCACACTCTGCCTGGGATTCGGGCATCCTGACCCTCTGATATTTGTACTTCATTTCTTCCTCTGTGAGCTTGGCTTTGCCTTTAGATTTGGTAGGTCTCTTGCTTGATGTTGACATATGTAATTCTGAACTCAGTTGCTGATCTGCAAGAAGAAGAAGTGAAACCCAACGCAAGAAAGTCATATTAGTTGTTTGATCTTCCATTAAAGTGTTGACAGAAGGAAGAGTTAGCAATTTTAAGGCCTCAGGGCGCAGGGCGCATGAATACTGCAGATTGCAGGGTTAAATAGTATGGGCGCATGTAAAAGGGGGTGCATGAGGATAAATCGGCACCAAAGGGCAGATGTTTTTCATGTTTTCATGTTATGTTACATGGTATAGGATGCGCAAAAAGGGCATAGGTTTAATGTGTAACATCATTTTTTCATGTGCCACAGGGGAACTTGCGCGTAGCGCATGGAAGGTCTGCATGACATGATGTTGTTGTAATAATAGATGTGCCTGCGCCGTTAACGATTTTGTACTTGGCGCAAATAAATTTGGTGTTGCATGGATGCAAGGTGCGCCAATGGCGCAAGTTTTAACAATGCTACACATGAGTTTGGTGTGCCAAGAGGGCACAGGGAAAGTGGTGTTGCAAGCAGGGGAAGTGCGCCTTGAGGGCGCAGCTATTTTTTCATGCAACAGGCATGGTGGATGCGCCATTGGCGCGTGACTGTATATCATGTTGCAGGGGTGGCGGATGCGCCAAAAGAGGGATAAATACAGTCTTACTTTTAAGCCTTGATTCTTTTCCCGAGGGGTTTACATGTGTTGAAGCTTCTCTTGCAGGTTCTTTGGGTGATGAAGAAGCTAAAACTCAGAGATTTAAGCAATTTTTCCAAGACAGAGTCCTCTTGACCAGCAGATCTGGAAAGAGGGGGAAGTGCATGGGGAAGGATAGTAAAAAACAGCAAAGGGGAGGTCCATGGTTTCACAGCTCTATTTAATCCAACCCCACAAACAAGCAGCCAATAACCAAAACTCAAAAAACACAAGAGCAAAGGACCACTTACCAAGAATATATATAATGTCAGAGGTGAAACTGGGTCCATGACGTGATATGAGAATGACAGGTGCACTGACAGGTGCAGAGGGAAAAGAATAATCACGTGATTCTTGTCTGATGAAAATGACAGGGCGGATGTGCCTATATATAGGCAAGGTTGTAATAAATGCGCCAACCACTTTTTGAAGTGGCGCACCAAAACGCGTGTCGACAACGAGAAGCTTGCGCCCTTTGGCGCATCAAAACACCTGTTGACATGAAGTTATGTGCACCTTTTCGCACATCAAAAGTGATTTAACACAAGAAATATGTGTGCCCTTGGCGCACCAAAACGTGGCGCAACAAAAGTATTGTTGACACAAAGGCGCATGCACCTTGGCGCATGCAAGAAAGGCGCAACATAGTGAGGTGCACCAAAAAACTTCAAACCGCGTTAAAGGATTTAAAGGGGGCGATGAACACGTATAAACACTTCAACCAAAAAAACCAAAAATAGCTAAGTTGAAAACTAGATTTCCAAAGGATTTAAACGGGGAGCTAATGAGGGCATGAACACTTTATGTTGCATAAACATTAGGTGCGCAAATCTGCAAGGAACCGTTGATCTAGCTAAGGTTGTTGTCAAAAGACCAAAAAGGTGCTAGATTTTTAGGTCATAATACAACTACAGAGTACGAATATTTGTCCATGATCTATGCATTGCACAAGTTTCGATAGTACTTGTTAGCAACACCATTTTTGTTTTATACGAGATCACATGCCATTAAAGTACTTGGTAAATAATCTCTGTCTTACAGGGGCACATATGCAGATGGGTACTCCTATTTCAAGAGTTTGACTTTATAGTTGTGGTAAAGCCAAGGAAAACAACTCGGGACCATACCATTTATCTAGAATCAACTCGGGATAAGAAGAATAAACAATTGAAGAAACCATGCCAGATGCACAATTATACTAAGTTACAACATACACCATCAAAATTAGAAGACATTGTTGTCTTTCTACAGATCGGTGTGGTACTAGAATGATCAAGGCATTAAAAAGAAATAACTTGCTATATGCGCTGCACCATTTATGTTAATTAGTGGTGACCTCTACAAGTTAGGAAGAGATGAAGTATTATATGGTTTTGTATTAGAGCATGAGCACAAGGATATTATGGAAGATGCGATGGTGGTATGCACGATGCCATTATGTAGATGATGTGACTTCCGTAAGATCCTACTTGTTGGATTATGGTGGGAGATATTATATAAAGGCTGTAAAGAATATTACAAGGTGTGTGATCATTATCGATTTGCCTAAGAAAACTAGGGCAAAGGGATGAGATGCCTCGAGACCAATTACTAGTGCCGAACCATTTGAGAAATGTGCCATTGATTTCATAAGACCTATTTCACCATCTCGCATAGGATTAGGTCACGCTATATCATTACTTACATGATTATCTCAAATGGTGGGAAGAAGAAACACATACAAAGGACTTTACAACAGCTACAACAACTAGGTTTCTAGGGGAGAATGTTCTTACAAGATATGGATGTCCTCTAAGCTTGACAAGCGATAGGGTACACACTTTTGAATGAGACAATCAGAATCTATTAGATGATTTCATGGTGGAACACCATAAAACTACACCCTACCATCCTTAGGAAAATGGAACTGTTGAGGCTTTCAACAATATTTTGAGCTAGACTTTGACAAAAATTTGTGATGTTAGAAGAAAGGATTGGGATGACAAAGTGTCAGCTATTCTTTGGGCATATATAACAACTTACAAGAGATTGAACAAATCCACACCATTTCAGTTGGTGTTTGGCGCAGAAGCCATTCTCCCTATAGAATTTATGTTACCTTCTTTACGCATTGCGCATGCTAGAGGTCTAGCTGATGAACAGGCTTTAGAAGAGTGTATCGAGAAGATGATTCAATTGGATGAGTGACAAGCCATAGCACGATGGAGTTAGAAGTAGGAAAATCCACACGTAAGGCATGGCATGACAGAAACATAAGGGATAAGAAGTTTGAGATTGGACAAATGGTACTTCTTTATGACTCAAAGTTCTTGCACCATCCAGAAAGCTCAAATTACATTGGTTGGGGCCATATGTCATCATTTACATACTTGAATCACGTCCTTTCTAGTAATAAGAACTTGATGGAACTTGGTTACCGATTACTTTAATAAGAGTAGGCTAAAGCCCTACTATAAATAAGTCTTCTTGGTGTTTGTAATGAGGTATTATTGCCATTTAGATTAGGTTTTCAATTATGTATTTCATTAATGTATTTCCTTCATTGTCACTATGTTTTCTCAATTTAGTTTTTTTGTGTAATAAGCACCCTTTGTGCATGAAGCTAATTATTATATGTAGAATGTTGATGTGTAGAGGATTGTACATACCTTTAGTGTGGGTTGGTTCTAGTTATCCAAGTAAAAGACCGTGAGAATTGAAAGGTGAAAGGAATAAGTTGTTACGGGTGTGCTTTAAGTCAAAAGAATATTGCTTCTCAAAAGTGACCAAGGATGGAGATGAATGAAAGGACAATATAATGTGAGGTAAGCGGAGGCCATGATAACTACTAGGCAAAGGTACAATGATGAGGGACTCAAGTGCAAGGGTGCATGTCTTTGAAGAGAATTTTGTGACCGAGAGGGTAGGAAGGCACGTTAGAAGGTTATAGCTAGGATGTGAAGATGTGCCACACAGAATGAATGAATTTGGTCAATGAATGAGAGGATATTTGGTAGGTGAAGGAGCAATAAATGCATCAAAATTTGAAAAAATTATATAATGATGGGATGCGGATTCATTTTTACCATCATGACTAAGATAATTTGAGCAAAGAGCTAAATGCAAAGAGCCAATCGATCATGTCAAGGTGCAAAGGGTGTGAAACCAAGCATGACAACAGATCTCGTGCAAAAAAGAAGCTAAGCATCCCTGGTGGTGAAGGGTTTGACTGAAGTAAGGAGGCGAGGGGAGTTAGGACATGAAGTTTCCACCTAGGGATTGAATGAATCAAACTAGGGTTTGATTTGTAAGTTGCAGAGTTAAAGAGGAGATGTTTACAAGGTAAAAATGGCACCAAGAAGGCATCTGCAGAGCAAAAAGGAAAGAAGAAGGTGGTCATCGAGGAAGAAGAGATGACACCCGTAAATTTTTTATAGAAATGCAATATCCATAAGGATTCATCATCAGACATGAATTGGATTCACCTATCGTAAAGAGAAAAGTGAACAAATACACTCACAGACTTTGCGGAGAACAAGAAGCAACTCAATTCCTCGCTCATTGGGAGGATGAACAAGCATACGATTTAATGACATGTTGGTTTATGATGATGCGGGTGAGAAGCTTCAAGAGAATTGGGGTCTACCAGTTATATGAGCTTCCATATTTTAGGATGTATGAGCCCTTGTATGATTAGCTTATGAGAAGAGTGCATGAGGACTTATTCTACTTTGCATTACGCAGAGTTAGAATTGCATCTATCCTTATCTCATCAGTTACAAGTTTGAAGGCCATAGGAGAGGACATAAAGAACAATCTCACAGATAAATCCATGATCTTAAAGACTAGATAGGATTTGGGGTACTTGAAGGGTCAGTATGGATATAGACAAATTGAAGAACTGTCCGGTTGTGCAAGCAACAACACACCTTGTTACAAAGTTGAATGATCAGGAGTGGTGGTCACAGGTAAATACTATGTGGTTACATGTTGTGCGTAAGATGTTAGAAGGGGTAATCTACAATATTATAGGCTACATTACAGAGAAAATAGTCAAGGAAGCATGCATGGTGGAGGGAAGATCAACTTTGGGACTATTCTACTATCACTAGTATTCATGAAAATTCGAGTACCTGAGAAGGGCTAAAGGAAAAGGTATGGGAATACCCCATGGAGAATAAGTCACCAACTGAAAGGTTCAATAAGTACCTATGTAAAGGATCCATGATAGATGACATCAAGAAAAGGGTAGAGAAATGGTATGACATGTGCTCAATGCGGCATTTTGAGAAGAGTGGCACATTCCAAAGGACCCACCATCGGTAGTAGGGAAACAAATATATCTTGCTATATATCAACATTTCTACATCATGCGCTTCCTAATGAGAGATGGGGTCCAAGCCCTTGGTGTAAATTACCTTATGAATTCACTACAAGGTATTTCCAAGCATCTGCTCATAGATTTCTGCACACACGCGACCAATTGGTATTCAATGTAAATAAGGTAGACCATAACTACCATACATTGAGAAAGAATCGTGTGTATCTTGGAAGAAGTGACTACATTGATAGTATCATTTTGGAGGTGTTGAATATCAAGCCTATAAGTCTAGATGTAGCGGATGTAGGGGCAGCATTGGCGTATCTTCAATCGAAGTCCAAGATGGAGAACAACAAGTATGTGGAGAATGAATTCGCACTCCCAAGGCCATCGAAGGGTAAGCACACAATAGAAAACATACCGGTGTAAAGGACCATAGAAGTTGTTGACGTAGAGGGTGAAGATGAGGATCGTGAATATAGTGGAGGGTAGGATTGCAAAAGTAAGAAACCATATGACGAGAGAAGAGTCACAAAGTGCGTGGCCACTCCACCTCAAAGATAGGACAAAGAGGAAGATACGGAGGTTGGGTAGGGGAACATAGGTTTAAGAAAGTTTTCAAACACACAAGGAATCAAAGTGGAACACCACAAATGGTACGGAAATCACCTCATCTCTCTCCACACAAGGAGACTGTTTAACCAAACAAGAGAAGAAAGTTGAAGTTGGATAAAGAAGTGGAGGAATTAGAAGAGAGTGAGTGTGCATCTCCTACCCCACTTGAACAAGAAATGAGCCATAAAATGAGGAAGAGCAAAAAGATGGAGAATAAAAAGAAAAGGAAATATCCATATCCATGCATGGGACCGCTTAGGATGTAATGGGACAGCTCCTAACCTTAAAGTTATAATTCCCAAGGGTACTAGATCAAAGAGGATGAGTGGAGAGCACATTGCACTAGCCATGAGGTATGTAGAGGACACATGTAAAATTGTCTACGCCCGCTTGTAGAACATTATAACACGTAGGATTTATTCGGGTGGGAGATAATTGATGAGGATATGGTGACTATGCACACTCGGAAGAAACTATAATGGTCAATGCACACCCACATTGATGAGCTTGAATTTTATGTATGTGAAGAGTCATGCATTTCGAAATGGTCAAGAAGGCACCCCAAGCCAGACACATGACAAGTAAAGCCTATTGTCATGTCAAATGAGCAAGTCATCAACGCATTGGTGAAGGTTTCGCTGCAGATTGCTAGAAGAAACATGGATAAAGCTACAATAATCGAGTGCTATGCAAGGAGCTAAAGACAAAGGATGCCGAGATAAAGATAGCACACATAACACAAGAGAGGGAATTTGGAAAAAGAAGAAAGAAGTATTTATTAGCATCACAGAGGAGATTGGGGACAATGTCATCGGGGTTAAAGGCCACACTTGAGGCTAAGGTACCACGTGAAGTTTCCTTGGCGATACACTATGTTGGAAATTTGGTGGACTGGTACTTGTATCAAGATGAACCTTTGCGCATGATAAAGCAAGGAGGTCAAAGCAAGATGCGTAACAAGAGAAAGCCTCAGTGATGCAAAAGATTACATCCTATGAAGGGTTGCTGCAAGTGCTACAAGAAGTATTGAAGAAAGTCGACCAGATTTGAACATCCGCACAACTCCGGAGGCACTTATCAATATAAAGACCTAGAAGAAAACAATGAGGTCCAGAAAGTAATGAAGGACGAGACATTGGGCTATGCGAAATATTTTCAATAGTTAAGAAGCGCAAGGACCGACAAGAACATAAGAGCCGTATAAGACTTGGATGGAAGAGCTTGGGAAGAAAAATTTGCAGTAAGATGGATCTTCTAGAAGGAAGAATGACATCAATGTCCAGCGTTGTGTTGGTTTTGTAAAATGAAAAGGGGAGATTGTGAGAGATGAGTTGGAATCTATTCCTGTGGACATTCCAGAGAAAGAAGAACAAGCACTAGCTAAATGACAGGCCTTAGAGGCCGAAATAAAGGAGGAGTATCCATAGTTGATACTTCAAACTGATACAGAGGAGGCTGCCTCATAGGCTCATAATAATTCTTTATTTATCTACATTCTTTCATTTTATCCTTTCCATTCTTCTATTCTTTACTTCAATTTTTAGAGATACCCATTGTCGGGACGATAATGAGATTAGTGTGGGGTAATCTTGATCAAAGAATACTTGTTAGAGATCACACAAGAAGTCCTGCATGGGAGAGAAGGTCGGGATCAAGGGTGAGGAGGAACAAGAAGGACTCTGGACAAGGAGGGAAAGTTTAGCTTTTAGGACTTAGCTGATTTTGAGCATGAAGACCTATTTTTAGAAGATGGCGTGTGGAACACACCAATGATGCAAAGATGTGCGCGCCACACATTGTCTATCTTTAGAGGATCGGATCAAAGAGTTTTGCATTGAGATGAGCTAAGAATAGGATTGACACTTTAGTTAACTACAAGAGGTCTATAGATAGCACACTTGCATGTGTGGCTATGTTTGTAAACAATGTGTGGCTATTAATAGCATGTGACCTATTTTTGGAATAGATAAGTGGTGAAGGGAAAGTCCCTAGCCTATATATATGATGTGAAACACTTAGTGGAAGATATATGTGTAATAGAGAGTATATACATAGAGAGATGGATATATATGTGTGATGGATGTATCAAGGTATAGAGATATACACATATGACCGAATTATTGTTTCAAGGATCCATGTGTTCATTGGTATAGTTTGAGATTATTGTAAGGAGATTCTATATTTATTAATAGATGGAAGATATTGGTTGAATCAAGTGTCATTCCTATGTATAATTGAGTAGAGCATGTTATTGATTCAATCATGATTATCCTGTTTAAAGTTTTTTCTTTCATAGATTTGAATGTAGCATGCATCGTAGAATGATGGATTAGTTATGGGTCTATATGTTTCTTCTTTCATCATGCTAACATATTGCTACAAAGCAACCCTAAAGAGGGACCCGGTAACTTTGCGCTTTAGGTGAGCAATCGGTCCCAGGCAAGTGATGTGCCAACACGTCTATGGTTTTATCCGGTAAATTCTAGGCTACATCAGGTTGGTAAGAAGGTTCAATGAAGAGGTATTGAGATTCCACCTCCACATTCTTACCATAATCATAAGCACTAGAAAATGATTTAAAATTTTTGATCCACTCTTTTAATTTAAGAAGTTTGACTATGATATTAAGAAAATGATGGATGCCTATCCTTGTACATTTTTGGAATACATAATCATTGTGTTTCCAGATGTTGGAAGAGAAGGGCTTTGTTGAATAAGTTTTTAGCATTCATTAAGAACAAGGTAAACCGGAAAGACCAATCTCATCGCTTAGGAGCAAGATATGGTAAGAATAATTACTTTGTTGTTAGGGATTTTAGTACCCCTTGTTGTGACAATGGACGTCGTGGGAACACATGTTAGAAACTTCATCCATGTTGCCATCGAGTAGTGACCAACCAAAGATGGAGTATAGACCTATTGTAAAGGTAAATGAAGTTTCAAAACCACCTTTAGTTGAAGTTATAACCCTGGATCAAGTGACACACTGTTGATGAAAATTTGTTGGCATAGGTTGGTAAACAATTTTACAACTTTAGATTGCATAGATCTTGATTGTTTATATCATGCAATTAATTAGTAGGGGCTTTTTCTATGGGATTCCAGTTGTTTGTTGCATGAAATTATTTTTCCCATCTAGCTTTGAATGTTTATTGGAGTTCAGATTTGGTGAGAAAATATGGGAGATAGGTTTACCATACTTAGTTATTTCTTACTTTTGGGAAATTTGATCAATACTCCATTGTACATCTTTGTATTTCAGCCTTGAGCTTGTGGTACAATTAGGTACAACTCATATTCTAGTTCGGGAGATTTCTAACAGTAGTATGCGGAGTTCAATAGGCATAGTAGAAATGTCTATATTTGGAAATTTGCATTTCAATATCTATTCTTTTATATAAACCTGGTTTACAAAGTGTACCTGGTGATCTTTGCACTTGATGAAAGCTCATCATTTTTGGGTATGGCAAAGTATTAGGTAGATAGTTCCTTCTATCTTATTTGCATTGCTGATTTTGGTGATAGATTGTTATCACGGTAGTTCACTTGGTTCAGTTTGTGTCTATTTTTGGCATGTTTATTCTGGATCATATTGGTGACATTTTGAATTGGTTTTACAGTTTCACATGGATAGTGGACACTAGCATGTTGTGGGTATTTAGATGTCTTTTATACTAATCCAAGTTGTTTGAAGGGGTTTATAGGGTCACAGAGTATCATTTCGACGCCATTCAAGTTTGTGGCTTATGATTGTCTATTTTGACTGATCAATTTTTTTACTAGCTAATCAAAATTTTCTATATTTAACCCATATTGTTATTCCTATATTGTTTTGCATGTGTTTGTGAGATGTAGGAAGGGGGTCAACAATTTTTGGTGGGTGAAAACAACTTTTGTGGACAAAAGCCTTCTTAGTGGGGAGGTGTGATCAGAGAATCATTTTAGGATTTAAATGTTCCCTAATTATCCCTAAAATATAATAGTACGGAAGAATATTTTGAGAGCTTTCCATTGACTATTTGAACACCGAAAACAGAGTTCATACGCTCAAGTTATGGCCACCAAAGTTTAGGTGTGAAATCGGTCAACGAAGGTCAACAAACGAGTTACGCGTTGATACTTGGTGTATTGATAAAAATGAATATTGATCATCTATGTGAAGATTATTTTCATGACATCGGTCTTCGAGAATAAAAATTGCTATTTGTCGGTCAGCCTATACCAAGTTTGGCATATTTTTTTCGGAGGAGTGCCTTGGTCACGAGGTTCGATTAATTGCATTACATTGTTTACCGAGCTAACTCGGTTTATATCAACTCGATAGACTGAGCTCGTACAAAGAGCTCATTATTTGTATTAGCTAGTTATTTCTCACATTGGGCAAAAGCATATGTTTTTTCAAGCTCATATTACATTACCTTTGGTGAGTTTATTATTACATTGGTCGAGTCGCATTTGGAACCAGCTCGTGGCATTGACAAGCTCGTAGACATTTCTATCGGTGAGAGCCACATTCAACATAGAAATGTCAAAATTTCCCTCTACTTTGTAAATAGCAAGCTCATAGTAACTTGACCATTATATATTTGGCTCGGCGACGTGTCAAAGGGTTCCACACAAACCGGCCATTTAACAATGTGAAGGATTATGCGTTGCGTTTTAAACTTAACTCGACCATTCATGCACTTCCCAAGTTGGTAAGCCCATTTAAATTGGGTAGAAAAATTCTCATCTAGATGGCCATATTTAATTATCCATGCAAGCCTATTTAAAGTCTTTTAAATATACCACTAGTTACGTGTGGGATTAAACCCACTAAAGAGTCAAAACGTGGAAACCGAAAAAAGAGGCGGTGTGTTTTGAACTGGGGACCACTGAGCCCTATTCCATGTGCCGTAATGATGTTGCACATAGCTCTCCAGGTAATAAAGGGGACTCGCTTATATTCAAAGAAGCATTTGTGCAGGTCAGTCCACAAGATAGCTAAGAAGACAATTTAGACCTTGCAATTATCTCCATTTTTAATGCCTTGAGCTCAAAAGCAGGTGTTAGTGTAAACTGACAAAGTGTTCAGGTTTAGAATACGATTCTATTGGTGTAATTTTCTTTCAATTTTTAGATTTTGTGACGTTTATTTACGCTGTAAAAGTCACTTCTTGTTGAATTTCCAAAGGAGCAATTGTTGAAAACGAGTATTTTGAAGCCTTTAGATGCCGAACCAACCTTCAGACAAAACTGGAAAGTTGCTCAGAATTCTGAGACAATCAGTCTGGTATATTTATTTTCCCTTTAAGAATTTTTAATTTTCCCATTGTAGGATTTTTTCTAACTCATTTGCACGGAGTATGCTCATGGGAAGACTTGCAGAGCCACAGATGGATTTGGGGACAGTTTTTCCGACTATTTCTAGAGTCTTCATATCGTTATCATCTCTATTACAAGTCATGTTGATCTATTAATCATTTCAGAAGGGGATTTTACTTCAAACTTCAAATGATTTTATAATATATCTATTCACGGTTTGTGGATCCAGAGAAGTAGGCTTGCATGCCGAACTCCGTTATCAAGTTTTTGTGTGTCGTATTCCCTTGTTGATTATTTTGATTGCTGGTTTTATTTTCTACATTTTAATTAGTTAATTTATCATAATTCTCACATTAAAATCGATTACGAAACTTATATAAAATCGGGTGAATGGGATCTTGAATGGTTTAGTGGGTTAACTGATGTGGATGTTATATTCATTATTAAATCAGATTTTTAAAACACATTGGATCAGATTTCATACCTGATTTTGGTCATCCGGGTAAACTTTCTATTAGTGGCTTTTATTTTATTTAAGTTTATAAATCATTCAATCAAGATGGTCTAATGTAAGGTAGAAGTCCAAGTAAAACATTCAATACATTACTTATCGGACATTGGCTCTTCCAATTTACTTGTAACATTTTTAAATCTGTGGCTGAATTCTTTGACCATTTCATCTTCTTTATGAACTAGTTCTCTCTTTATTCTAATACCTTTTAAGGTGCCTCCAGGAAAGTGAAAGTGCGTCTTCAATTCCTTCTTAATTACATTCCAATATTTAGATCCTTGTGCATTTGTTTTCATGTACCAATTCTCGGTGTCTTCCCTTAAAATGTTTATTAAATCACACAAATTTTCTCGTGTTATCAATTATGTTGTTACTCTTCCAATATGAATCCAAAATGAATAAGTGTTCCTCAACATCTTTGGTGTCTTTTCCAAATATTGGTAACTTAATCTTCTGAGCCATATTTCTAGTTGATTAGGGATTTTTTGTGTCATTTGAGAAAATGGTTGTTTCTTTGAGGGTTTTACTTTCTTAGATTGATTATGAGATTTTGTCAAGTTACTTTTCCTTCCTTTGTCTCTAGATAATTCAATATCAAAGTATAAATATCCTAATAGTTCTCTGAACTCTCTTACAATCTCTTCTCTCTTCTTTCTCTCTTCCTTCTCTCTTCTTAAATTTTTTTATATCTTTCCATCAAACTTTCTCCTTTTTCTACTTTCGAAATAGGTGTGTGAAGCATCACATGGAATTCTGCAACCGATCGGGGATCATCTCCTTTTGGCTAATGTGGTGGTTAGGGGACATCCTTTATTAGCGAATCTTCATAATTATTTTTTTCCACAAATAAATTTCTACCTTTAAATTTATTAATCTATAATTATCCTCTAATCCTTGTCACTTATTCTATTATTATTTAGCTATTCCTCTCCTTCCTCTATTTTCTCGAATTAATTTTTTGTTCATCCTTTTCTTCCGTCATATTTAATTTTTCTCTAAACCTTCAATAAATACCTTCATACTAGTAACTTCCTCTTCCTCTTCACCTTTTTCCTTCATCAATAATGGGTCTTTTCCCCTATTTCTTCCCATTCTATTGTGCCTACTATTTGTTATCCAAAATGAGCCCCCTGCTTATTTTGGCTAACTTACCTTCATTATTTCCTTCCTTGTGTTTCAACTTCAATTTTCACACATTGAAAGTACTCAAAATATTCTGGAAATGGCTTCATCAGATAGGATTTTTCTTCCCCTTTCCAGAAAGGTAAGGAAGTCCTCCTAACTCCTTGTATTTTTTGAGTTATGGCTCGACGAAGTTTGGAGGGGAAATTTTCCTAAGGCGACCTGCGGAGCTTGGGAGAGTTTTGTGCCAAAGAGGCTCGGGCGGAGAGAAGAGAAGGAAATTTTTCCAAGGAATTTGGTGAGTTGGTGGAGGAGGGAGAGAAATTCACCACTTAGCCTTTTGGGGCAAAAGGGTTAAAGTCAAAATCTGGCCCGCAAGCCCGCAAAGGAGAATGGAAGGAAAATGGTCAAGGCTCTGCTCTAATCAGAAATCGACACGTCATCAAAAGGGGAAGTGGGATGCAAAAGGAAATAAGGAATTTTTCCCTCTTTTTTTCTAAAAACTTAAGGGTTCGAATTCAGCTGCACCCCCGCATCAAATTAGATGATGACACATGGCAACCAGCGCCAAGGTGGGCAGTCGGAGAAACAAAGGAAATTTTGCCCTTTGGCTAAAAAAAAGTCAAGGAGAAAAACTAAACCAAGGTTCCACATCCAATAGAAAAGTGCCACATGTCATGTAGACCTAAGGGGCCATGGAGATTTTTGGGAAATTTTTCCAAAAGGGAAAAATTTAAAGTTTGACCCCGTTAACCCCAATTTTGACTCTGTTTTTACCAGTTTTTCCCTAAATCTTCAGAGGGCCATATCTTTCGAACCAGAGCTCGGTTTTTCATGATTTTAGTGTCATTGGAAAGATTTTGACATCATATACATGATAGACCCCTCTATTTTGAATTTTGATGGGAAAATTTTGAAGAAATGTCTCTGGCATGGGAAAAAATGAAGAATCGACCCCCAACCACCAAAATTGATGATGTATGGCAATCATTTCTTATCCAACATGGCCGAATGCATCGAAAAATGTATTTGTAAGGGTTCCCTTTCTGTTTTAATGAATCTTGTCAGTAGTTGGAGATCTCGAATCAATTTTCCCACGTTTTTCACCTTTCTTCTTTCTGCTTCATCGTTAAAAGCCAGTTTTGGCTCATTTTGAAAAAAAGTTGATCATCCTTCTTCTCGCTCTCTCCCCTTCTTCTTCTTCCCCAGGTCAAAATGGAGTTTGAACCTCCTCCTCTGCTCTGTAATGACATTTTTTCCTCTTACCCGTGAATGATGCACTCTGTAAATTCGAGCAATAAAAAAATGTTTTTGTCATGCATTTGTCCATCCTTGCCTCATTTTCTTTGTTATTTTCCTTACCTCTCTTCATTACAGGGTATTTGTGCATGTTTGGATGTTCATTGTAGGTTTTGGAGCTATGTTCATGGAGTTTTGGAACATTTTTTGTGTGAAATCCATCTTTGGTCTATGATGCACTTGTTCATCCTTTCCATTGATCACTTCTTCTTGTTCCATGGAAGTTTTGATAGATAATCAACACTTTCCTTCTCTCGGTGTATCACATTGTTTTAGTGTAGGCTCTATTTTTCCTTGTTTTCTTCCTCTCTTTGTCTCCTTGGAAGTTATATTAGGTTATATTAGCTTGCCTTTGCACTGGAATGGATTGCAGGTAGTTTAGGAAGAGGAACCAACCTTCTCTGGAGAAATTTCCCCATTTGCAAAGGTCCTACACTTTTGGAAAACTCAATGTTGTGCAATCATACCAAATGACTTTACCTTAGAAAAGTAGATCTCTAACTCTTTTGGGTGTGCTTTGTGATTTTACACTAACAGGTTTTGACATTTGAGTGGGACACTGGGGTTAGATATTTCATCTTCTCTTAGTTTCTCATGCAAACAAAAATATATCTTACACCACCATGTGTCACTATCGTTTTGGCATGCCCGGTGGGAGCTTAGAGGTCTCCCATTTCATTTTTACAGGTTGGTGTGTTCTTGTGAAAATTTCAACCTTTGGAGGCACTTGCAAACACATCTGGCGACTCCATCTGATCAGAAACCCATCTTTGAAGTTGTAGACCTTCCTTTTCATTCATTTCCATTCCTTTTTCATTCATTCTTCTTTCCATCCCTTTCACTATTTTTCATTCCATGAAGTTGTGCAATCATGACTTCATTTCCATCATGGAATTCACATTTGCAAAGACATTGCCATTCAAATCCACCTCCATCATGTTTTACAACTTCTTCAAATCATCATGCTTACCCATATGAGCAATACCAAAATCAGTTTGGTTATGAAACATATCAAGAGCAAGGGTATGCATGCAATGATAGCAGTCAAATGGAAAATGTGGATCTGTTGGAGAAGATCAAAAAATGGAGGTAAACATGTGCAGGTCAAGAGCTACATGCTCAAATAAAGGCTTTCAAAATTGGTCAGCAGGCACCTTGTCCATGGGTTGGCCCTTTTCCAAGACATTTTAGCCCTCAAGAGAAGCTAGACTTCATGGTGGAGATGCTGCCCCAACTTGCACAATGGATAAAGAGATAGGGGCCTATGAATTTGGTGCTGAGAAACCTTTTCAATGGGTAAGTTCTACACCATCATCTAGTTTTTCTCTTTCCATTCCTCAAGTAGCACCATCTCAATTTGGGCTTCAATTTCCAAGCTTCCCATTGAATGCTGCCCCAAGTGTTGATTTCATTTCTCCATTCCCTAGTCTTCCACCTCATCTCAATTCTTTTGTCCTTTTCCCTTCCAAACAGCTTATCCCTCCAAACAAAAAGAAGTTCTACCTCCTCCACCACCACAAATAATTACAAAACTAGTTGAGTCACAACCCACCCCTCCTCTTGCATTCCCAAATCCATGTTGGGAAGATGAAAATCAGAAAACCAGTTAAGGAGAACAACAAGAAGAAGAGCCAAACAAAGAAGAAAATATTAGAAGTTTGGTGAGCTTGGCTCTAAAATTTAGGATTACAAAGATCCCCTTGATGTTTAAGCCAAAGGAGGAGGTGGAAGTTGAAGAAGTGGTGGCCAAGGCTGATTTTATAGCAGCAGTGGGGCAAGAAGACCAGCAATCTATTTTTTCTAAGTGTAGTGTCCATGTTGGCACTTTATTTGAAGAAAATGTTGATCTAATCCAGCTGCACAACTAGTCAATAAGGAGGAAGGACAATCGGCTTCAAGTCCCATCAAGAGGAACAGATGGGAGAGATCAAATCGGAGTTGAAGCCACTCATGAAGAAAGCATCATTGAAGATTTCTTTCTTTCATTTGAAGGGCCTGTTTTGGTTAATGAACCCATGATGGAGGAGGACCATATAGTTTCAGAGGCTCCAAGTGCAGAGCAAAGGCTATAGAAGAACATTCAGTTCTTCCTTCTACTTCATTCTCTTCAAGCTCCAATGCTAAGTAAGAGTTTGATCTTTCAAACTTCATGTTTGAGGATGAGGAGAACCATGGTGATCAAATTACAGATCAGGAGGACATCATGGAAGAGGTTGAACACTTGTATTAGGACAACAGTGAGGCAATGTATTTGTCTGATTTGGAGGACTGTTTTGATGGAGAAGTTCTGGTTGAGTTTCTATTGTTTTCTCCTTCATCATCCACCTTCCAAGCACATGAAATTTCTTTCATGGAGGAGAAATTTCAATTGCAGTAGCCTACATCTTATAGTAGCTCTTTGGAATCAAGGTTGGAAGATATTAATCTTCCATGTTCTTCATTGGAGGAACAAGAGAAAGAGAAGGAGAACTCCATCATTCCTTCAACATCATCCACCCAAGAAGATCTACAAGAAGACCCCTTTTTGGAATAAAATTTCAGATTTATGGACATATCAAATGGATCAGACCATGCCCTATAAGGTATTTGGCTTCATTGGAGCCAAAGGAGAAGCCACAACTAGTCATGCTTGCTTCTAAGCATGAGGATGAGCTACAAAGTACCAAGGATCAGTTGTCATACCTCTTCAATCCAAATGCAGAGCAACTAAAAGAGGTATCTAATTTGTTTTTAGTTGACACCTTGTTAATTTGGGTAGAAGACCAGCTTATTGTTGATTTTCCACTCATCTAACCAACCATGATCAGCTCCAAATCAATTGCATGGTTTCCCATTTTGAAGAAAGGAAGCTATTTTGCACAACCAGTTGTAGGGTTTGTTTAGCTTACCTTTGCTTCCAGTTAGAGTAGTGTAGGTAGGTTTTCTTTCAAGAAGAAGTGCTTGTGCACACTCTACATATCCCACTTGGGGTATGTATGATTTCCAATTTTGTACATAGTTGTTTGGTGTTGTTTTGGTTGCTCTTGCACAGTGCATTCAGTGGCTTTTGGTGAAGATCAACTCCAAGTTTCAGTGGGTTTCCAAGTGGCTCAGAGGTCATATTTTCATAGTTCAGATCAAAGTTGGTTATTAGGCTTGACTCCATGCCCAATGGATGCTTTCAAAAGGCCACTAATCATTCATCTAGCAGGTAGATGACCCCTCTGAGTCACCAAAATTGTTATCCAAAATGAGCCCCTGCTTATTTTGGCTAACTTGCCTTCATTCTTTCCTTCCTTGTGCTTCAAATTCAATTTTCACACATTGCAAGCACTCAAAAGATTCTAGAAATGGATTCATCAAATAGTATATTTCTTCCTCTTTCCAAAAAGGTAAAGAAGTTCTCCTAACTCGTATTTTTTGAGTTATGGCTGGGTTGGGAGGGGAAATTTTCCTAAGTGGAGCGGAGAAGGAAAATTTTCCAAGGAATTTGATGAGTTGACAGAGGTGTGGAGAGAAATTTGCCACTTAGCCTTTTGGGGAAAAAGGGTTAAAGTCAAAATCTAGAAAAGGAGAATGGAAGGAAAATGGTCAAGGCTCCGCTCTAATCAGAAATCGACATGTCATCAAAAGAGGAAGTGGGACGTAGAAGGAAATAAGGAATTTCACCCTCTTTTGTCTAAAAACTTAAGGGTTCAAATTCAGCCGCACCCTCGCATCAAATCAAATGATGACACATGGCAACCAACGTTGAGACGGGTAGTTGGAGAAACAAAGGAAATTTTTCCCTTTTGCCAAAAACATGAAGGAGAAAACTAAACCAAGGTTCTGCATCCAATAGAAAAGCGCCACATGTCATGCAGACCTAAGGGGCCATGGAGATTTTTGGGAAATTTTTCCAAAAGGGAAAAATTTAAAGTTTGACCCCACCGACCCCAATTTTGACTTTGTTTTTACCAATTTTGTCCTAAATCTTGAAGGTCATATATTTTGAACCGAGCTCAAGTTTTCATGATTTTTGTGTCATTGGAAAGATGTTGACATCCTCTACACAATGGACCCTCAATTTTGAATTTTGATAGAGTTTGATGGGAAAAATTTGAAGAAATGTCTCTGGCACGGGAAAAATGCAGAACCGACCCCCAACCACCAAAATTGATGAAGTATGGCATCCGTTTCTTCTCCAGCATGGCCGAATGCATCGAAAAATGGATTTTTGAGGGTGCCCTTGTTGTTTTAATGAATCTTGTTGGTGGTTGGAGATCTCAAATCAATTTTCCCATGTTTTTTCACCTTTCTTCTTCTGCTTCATCGTTAAAATCTAGTTTTGGCTCATTTTGAAAAAAGTTGATCATCCTTCTTCTCTGCCTCTCCCTTCTTTTTTTCCCAGAGTTGAAAATGGAGTTTGAACCTCCTCCTGCTCTCGTAATGACATTTTTCCTCTTACCCGTGAAATGATGCACTGTGTAAATTTCGAGGAATAAAATAATGTGTTTTTGTGATGCATTTATCCATCCTTAGCTCGTTTTTTTTGTTGTTTTCCTTACCTCTCTTCATTACAAGGTATTTGTGCATGTTTGGATGTTCATTGCAGGTTTTGGATCTGTATTCATGGAGTTTTGGAACACTTTCTATGTGAAATACATCTTTGGTCCTGTGATGCACTTGTCCATCCTTTCCATTGCTCACCTCTTCTTGTTCCATGACAATTTTTATAGATAATCAACACTTTCCTTCTCTAGTGTATCACCATTTTAGTGTAGGCTCTATTTTTCCTTGTTTGATTCCTCTCCTTGTCTCCTTGTAGGTTAGATTAGGTTAGAGTAGCTTCTCTGCACTGGAATAGCTAGTGGTAGGTAGTTTAGGAAGAGGAAACAACCTTCTTTGGAGAGATTTCCCCATTTGAAAAGGTCCCACACTTTGGGAAAGCTCAATGTTATGCAATCACACCAAATGAATTTTCTTTAGAAAATCGATTCATAACTCATTTTGGGGTGTTGTGATTTTACACTAACACTATTTCTTTGAGATATGGTCTTAATCTTCCTACTAGCTCCTACAAATATTTCATTAACGTAGTTTGCCTCTATAATAATTGTTGTATTGGATTATTTAAAATATTTTGTACCATAGGGGTACTGGAGTAACCAAAAATTGTTGGTCTCTGTTTGATATGGGAATGATAGTAAGACTCGAGTGTCTTCCTCCATCTCTAGGATAGCCAATTGTTAGCCTCCACTTGAAGTGGGTTTATCTTTCTTTTCTACTTTTTGAATTTTGTTCAATTTTTCTTTCCTTTCATTTAACTTCTTCACCCTTTCCTCCCTTGCTAACCTTTGTTTTTCTATCTTTTTCTCTAACTCCTTCTCTATAACTATCCTAGCTCTTTCTTTTGACCTCATTATGATTGCTTATTTTCTCTTAGTTAATTTTTCTCTTAATTCACCTAATCCTTATTTTTATTAGTTATGTAATTTGTTTTCTTTTTATTTTTCTTCATGTCGCCCTATTATTTTAAAATCCACAGACAAGAATATTTCTACGTTTTTGAATCCTAGTCAAAGACAAATCTTCACCGAGTAGAAAGGACTTAATCAAAAACAAAGAGAGATGAGAAGCTTGTAGACACATTCAAGTGTCAAGCGGGCGTAATTTTAGAATTCAAAAGAGGTGACAAAGTCTCAAACTCCCGCAAGGCTGACACGTGGAGTCAACAAAGGAGTAGGACAGCAAGCCCACAGATGGTGCCAAGTGTCCACCCAACGCTTTCCCAGGATCCCTAAAGAAAAGTAGAGTCATAAGGATGTGGGGCCTTCCACATGGATCTTGCAACAAATGGACTCCATTTTCAAAGTAGGCCATAAAAAGATGACAAGCCATCTGCCACATATAAGTGATTTAGGGTCTTATCTATAAGATTTAATGCTCAAGACTTTTTCAAAAGATCGGAGGTAAAGGGTCATTTCATTAAAAAATATGAACCGTTTGAATCAAGAGGCGGGAACCAATGCATAAAGGGGTGAAACATCGGTTATGTAATAAATAGTGAAGAGTTTCTTCTCAAAATGCAAGTCCATCTCGGGGATTCACTTGCAGGATAATTAAGATGCATTAAATAGGCATGGCTCTCACTTTTCGAAGGGGCCAAATTGTGAGAAAGATTTGAGGAAATTTGTTTCTGTCACTTCATATCATTTATCATAATTGATGGGAAATTGGAAAAGAGTTTGAAAGTTATCTCTTACCTCCCTCTTCCCCTATAAATTGTAATCAAAGTTCGGTGAAAAATAAATGGATACTTTTAGTTAGGTACTAGGAGAGTAAATATTTTCTTCTCTGTCACAAGTCTCTCTTTTGTAAAAGGCAGAGATCTTGGAACTCTAGCCTTCCTAGGTTTTGTAATAGAAATCTTGCCTCTTTTCTAAATGTAATACTATGCACAACTATTAGAGTGATATATTCCTTGTGGTGTTTTTTTGTTCATCATTCGCATAGCTTTATTGTCTCTGATCACCTTTATTTTCATGTAGAAATTGTGCATCTCTCAATGTTGTTACTATCCTCAAAGTTGTGCTTAAGTAGTTTGATGTAGTGTTATGTGTGACCTTTTCTAACTTGTGGTGCATTTCGTCTTCCCTTCTTCATTATTCACCATTTCCCTTCTTAGGAAGTTGTGGTCTCGATTAAATCTCCTAGCAGGCTTGTTTGGTGCATTGCCTTAGCTTGTTTTATGTTTTATGTTTAATTCTTCTCACCCCTACCCCCCCGCAGAGAAGATCTGACTTCTTTAAAATCTAGAGTTCTCCTTAGGGTGCACATCCCACTAACCTAAGGATTCCCACAACTCTGATGGCTCTATCTACCAAGGATGGTCGTCAATAGTTTTCTGGCATGCTCGGTGGGACAACTCAGAGTGATATTTTATTATGGAATCAACTTAGTTGATTCTTGATATAAATCAAGTTTCAATGAAGATATTTGGGAGCACATCAAGCAACTCCATAAGGTCTAACCAAATCATTACAAAGGCTCGAGATCCCTCTCATCCATTTTCATTCATCTATATTTCCATGCCTCCCATTTCTCTTCATCCTATGAGGTCGTGCAATCATGACTTCATTACCACCAAGGGATCATCCCCTTTTCCATCTCCAAGCCACCCATTCCACCCTTTCCCTTTCTTTGACCAACTATACCGCTCACACCAGCAAGCAATGGCTCTAAATCCAAAAGAAGAGGAGCATATGGTGAGAAGTGATACGAGCTTAGGAAGTTTGTGTCACCAAATTGAGTAGAAAAGAGGCTGTAAAAGTTACCTCTATTTTTCCTCCCCACAAAGTATCTCCCTGAAAAATGAAGCCACACATGATGGAGAATTTATAGATTCAAAAACCATCATATCAAAGCATAAAGCTTTAATAGAGGAGGAAGAAGATAAGCTTGAGTGCTTATCATATTTGGGGGAATGGCTTGATGAAGAAGGGCTTATGGAAATAACAATCTTCACTAGTTCATCGACGCTGCAACAAAGGAATCCTTCAATGATCCCCTTGGATTGATCCTAGGACTCTAGAAGAAAGTATTATTGAGAGATTTTTGCTTTCAATCGAAGAGCCTAGATTCACCAGTAAAGCTACTAAAAATGGAGAAGGAGAAGATAGGGATGACACCCATCAGAGAAGCTTGCAAGGAAGCCTCATTCAAAAAAATATGATCTAGAACCACGGGAAGGAATAGAGAATCAGACCAACTCTCACCGGAGAATGGTCCTCCTCAAGACCAAGGAAAAATTTTATGCCTGTCATGCTCACTACAGGGCATGAGGATGATTTTCAAGACCCCGAGGGTCAGCTACAACACCTCCAACCAAAAGATGAACAAGAGGAGGTATGCATAATGTTTGTTGATACCGAAGGTGGAAGAGTGAAGGTTAATTTTTCACTCTTACTATAGGCCATGTCACTAGCCAAATTGATTGCATGGCTGCATTTTATAAGAAAAGGAAGCTATTTTTCCTTTCATGTTTCAAGTTTCATTTAGCATGCATCAAGCCAGTTAGATTAGGAGTAGGAGTAGATTTTCTTTCAAGCAGAATAAGTGCTTACGCACACTCTACATGACTCATTTGAGACATGTATGTTTTGTCTTTTTTATAGGCTTGCACTTATCTCACTCTATTAGGAAGGCACTAGATCTTATGAAGACTTTGACTTGATTAAGAATCAATAGTTAGTTAAGGCGGTTGCAAGCTTCACTTTGAGAAAATACAGAGCAACTAAAATCAGCCAAAGGATTCCATTGGCCATCTTTTCAATTTTCTACTCTTAGAAAAAATAAAACTTACTGAGTTTCATTATGAGAGTAGGAAGGAGAAAGAGTCAAGTGGCAATTATGAATGCTCCACGAAAGCTGAAAGGGCCACAGGCTCCGATTCGGAGTAGCTTCAAAACGTAGTACCAGACCAAATTAATAGCGGGAGATCATGGGTTCTTTTCATTTAGTAGGCTAATGGTCCCAATGAGTCGCCAAAATGTTATTTTAAAATCCACAAATAAGAATATTTCTGCGTTTTGAAGCCTATTCAAAGCTGAATCTTCACCAAGAAGAAATGACTTAATCAAAACACAAAGAGAGACGAGAAGCTTGCAAACACGCAAGTGTCAAGAAAGCACAATTTTAGAAGTCAAAGGAGGCGACGAAGTCTCAAACTTCCGTAGAGCTAACACATAGAGTCAAAAGGAGTAGGATAGCAATCCCATGAGACAGGTGCCAAGTGTCCACCCAATGCTTTCCCAGGAGCCTAAAGAAAAGCAGAGTCATAAGGATGCACGGGCCTTCCACGTGGATCTTGCTAACAAATGGACTCCATTTTCAAAGCAGGCCATAAAAAGATGACAAGCCATCCACCACGTATATGTGTTATCTGTAAGATTTAATGCTAAAGACTTTTTCAAAAGATTGGAGGCAAAGGGTCATTTCATTACAAAATACATGTCATTTGAATCAAGATGCCATGAACCAATGCATAAAGGATCAAAATATCTGGTAATGTAATAAATAGTCGAAGAGTTTCTTCTCAAAAGGCGATTACATCTCAAGGGATTCGGTTGTAGGATAATTAAGATGCATTAAATAGGCATGGCTCTCACTTTTCCGAAGGGCCAAATTGTGAGAAATATTTGAGGAAATATGTTTCTGTCACTTCATATCATTTATCATAATTGAGGGGTAGTTGGGAAGGAGTTTGAAATTTCTCTCTTACCTCCTCCTCCCCTATAAATTGTAATCAAAGTTTGATGAAAAATAGATGGAGATTTTTAGTTAGGTACTAGGAGAGTTAATCTTTTCTTCTCTGTCGCAAGTCTCTCTTCTGTAAAAGGTAGAGATCTTGGAACTCTAGCCTTCTGCCTAGGTTTTGTAATAGCAATCTTGCCTCTTTTCTAAATGTAATACTGTGCACAACTATTGGAGTGATATATATGCCTTGTGGTGTTTTCTGTTCATCATTTACATAGCTTTATTATCTCTGATCACCTTTATTTTCATGTAGAAACTGTGCATCTCTCAATTACTGTTACTATCCTCAAAGCTATGCTTAAGTAGTTTGAGGTAGTGTTCTATGTGACCTTTTCTAACCTGTGGTGCATTTCATTTTCCCTTTTTCAGTTATTCACCATTTCCCTTCTCGGACCAGTTGCGGTCTTGATTAAATCTCTAGCAGAGCTTGTTTAGTGAATTTTCTTAGCTTGTTTTATGTTTTGTTTAATTCTTCTCACCCCTACCTCCCCCTGCAGAGAAGAGACAACCTCTTTAAAATATAGAGGTCTCCTTAGGGCTCACGTCCCATTAACTTAAGGATTCCCATGACTCTGATGGCTATATCCACCAAGGATGGTCGTCAACATGTCTTATTTATGTTATCCCAACCATCAATCCCTAAATTTTGTTCAATTATGTCTCTTGGATCTCCCCCTTCAAGTACATCATTCTCACAAAGTGCTTATTCCCTAAATGAAATTTTCCACGCTACTTATTAATATTTTTTTCTATCGGTAAAATCTTGATTAAAAATAGATTTTTTTGAGAAATTTGCCTCTTTCTCCACTTAAAACTTCACCTTTCTTGTAATCAAACCGGTCCAACCTTGTATGGCCCAAGTAATTATGTAAGAATATAATGTGGTCTCAAACTAGTAATCAATTTCTCTAGTCCAAGGTTCACAAAGTTTCCATGTTCAATTTTCTTGGGTCCACTAAAAAGGTTTTCTTAAATGTATCGCAACCACTATGTTATTTTAGCATATGATAATATGCAATTCCACAATAAATGTATCAATTGAGACCAAAATTCCTCTACGTATTCTCCAAATACTTCTACTTCATTTTCTTTGTATGATGCTTTGAGTCTCTTTGCTTCTCCTTAAAAAATATATTAATTTAATTTTCCCACCAATCCTCAATTTCTGTCAATGTTGGTTTCCAATACCTTGGTGGTGATTTTTTGAACATTTGACTAACAAAAGGAACCTGGGCTTAGACACCAAATGTTAACCTTAAGCCTCAACAATAGTGTGAGGGTTAAGAAGTTTTCCCTTTTATTAAGGATGTGCTAAGGGAAAAGTAAACTAAATCTAATTGATGAACAAAAGAATGTAAAATCACATAATAAACTTTGCTCCAAACATCAGTCTTTATTCATATCTAAAAATAGATTACATTAGTCTCATACACACATCTTTGTCTCTCTCTATTCTCTATACATTATACATTTCTCATCTAAAGCACATGAGATATATCTCATCTCTCGTGATACAAATTCTCTTATCTCAAGTGATACAGTTATCTTGGCTCATGTGGTGCATCTTATACATTGGATTAAGTACAATAAATATCTTTCTTACAAAATAATCCAAAAGACACTTCTTTTGGTCATGCCTATGTCATATTTTTCCTTACTCTATTTCTATTTTTTGTTTGATCCACGGATTTATGTCATCTTTCACTGATTTCTCCTATATACAACGACTTCTTATGTATATTGCATCTTTCTACATCTTTAGCGGATTTCTTATTTTAATTGTGGATTTTTACAGTATTTGGTATCTTTCCTCTTTCATCTGCGGCTTGTCCCAAAAATTGATGAAGAACCTTGTGAACATAAAACTTCATACATCTTAATCCTCGCTACAACCATAATCAAGAACATATATAAGTACTTCAAACTTTAATTCGATTCATTTCACTCTTAAACTCATAATAAGGCTACTAGCCCTCCATTACTACAAATATTATTATATGGAATCATTCATAAGCATTCAAAATACTGTAAAGACATTTTTGAGTACCCATTAGGAGTTTTATGCTTCTTAGAAATTTTTAAATCCTATCTTTATTCCTATCTCCTTGATTTCCTTTAAATTGTCTTCAATCAGGTCACTTCTTGTAGCCTTATTTTTTACAAAAACTTATTATTGGGAGCAACACTTTATATTTCATGAAAAAAAGTATAGTTATTGATACACATTATTAAGATTTTGCTTCGCACAAAATTTCAAGTTCTAAATCTATAGGTAAGTCCTTCAACTAAGCTCCTAGTGTTTCCAATAAGCCATCCTTTAAGACTTCTTAAGTCTTAGAATGTGTTTTCTTAGTTTTGAATGAATTATTATTTAATTAAATACTTGTAAATCAATTTTACCACTTATATAAACTTTATGTAAATCCTTGGTGATGCTCTTACTCCTTATTTTCCTCTAATCACCGTATTCTTGTCTTCATGGCTTCTTGGTGTCTTTTTCTAGTTAGAGTTATAGTTGTTTTCTTTTCTTGACAACTTTAAGCTTAAATTTTCATTTGAAAACCTATATTCACCTTCTTAAACCCTTCTACCCTAATTTATACCTATGATCCAAGATCAAAAAAATGTTAAAAGCTACCTTTTAACATGTCACTTCAAAATGGCTCAAAATTGTCAAGAAAGATAGGGTTAAGGTCTACGCTTTCAATTTTGTTCATTCTCCTCAAAATAATTAAATAAAATATATTATGCCTTGACATATCTTCTCAAAAAATTTCAATAGGTTTCGAGAATTGGTTCTTAAGTGTTTTTACATTTTTCTTCTATAAACCATGAAAACATGGTACTTTCGTATAATCGGACTAGGATTCTTGTTTTTAACCGGTCAAAACTCAATAAATTTAATTGAAACTTTATGATAATCTTATTCATGAATGATTCTCTCTTTTTACTAATTTTAAGACATTTTCTATGAATATAATGCAAACTATAATTATTTTTCGCTCTCCAAACCTTATTTTGGGTTTCTTCGACTTAGAGCATATTATTTTGATTTAATTTTATTAAAGAATATTTAAGATTTGCCAACGTTTTAATCAATTCTAAATACCTTCAATATAATTCAACCAAGGTCTTCCAAACACATTTTATCCCCCGCAATGAATTTAATACTTTTGAAAATATCTTTTACCAATCAAGAAGGACTATCTTAATAGTATTTACTAGTTTTCTCTATTTCCTTTTAAATATTAAATTATACCTTACAATGACTAAAACCCACTCTAAATCCTCCTAGGAAACATATAAACACAATCTTATATAAGCATTTGTAACCATCACAAGTGTTTTAACATGCTTCGCTCCTCTCTAAATCAATTAATAAAGAAAGAAAATATTTGACTCACTTTCTCCCAAAAGATCTATAATAGCCTTCTTAAGAGTTTACATACTTCATCTATACTTTTCCTTTTCCTTTATGCCCTATACCTTATTCCTAACGTAAAAATCATGAATATAACCCAAAACAAAGAGTTTCATTTCTAAACATGAATATACACTCCAAATTCTATCTAGTTTCAACAAGTAAGAAAAATCATCTCATAATAACAAACCTCCATTAGTATAATGTCATTAGTATTATAAACATCACATTATCCAAGAAAGAAAAACATCATACACAATTTATCCATCATGAATTCATCATATTTTACAAGAACTCAATATTTATTAGTGTGATATTTTAATGAAAATTTTACATGATCTCAAAAAAAAGAAACCTGTCAAATCCTCCATCAAGATTTAGAGGTAAGATAGTTACAACTTGACTCAAGTCTCTTAACTATGGTAAAGACCAAGTTTACATGATAATTCCTAATGAGATAGGTGTTCACACTTTATTTCCACCTCATATGGTCAATTATAGCCTCTTACACCATTTATCCTTACTATCCTATCACCTATACCCTAAACACAACATCAAATAATTAAAATATTTTAATTAGTGGCTTTGGAGGAATACTTTAAATCCACCTTATTCCATGCCAAGAGAGGTCCAAATGGAATAGAGTCCATGCCTAAAAACCTAAGAGAACCTCCTACACATAATACACTTATGAAAACCAAAAAAATGATTATTTACAAGAAATGATGTTCTGCATCATGCTCCCCAAAGTGGGAAGATTTGTAAGCCTATAAAAATTATACTTTTCATTTTCTTCCAAAATGTTGCACCTTTAATATCATATTTTCTTCTGCTATATTTATGGATCTTCATTAGCAAAAAGTCTTATTTGTTCTTCATATTTTGAATTCATTTTCTTCCTTGTAGCTTTGTCTTCTAAAATGAGGATTTCAAGTTTCTTTCTCTTCATTTGAGATCTATGAGTTTCACTTCTTCATCAAGAAAACCTACACATAAAACCTTAGATGAAAATAATAGAGAATTTCGAATCTCATCGTGTAAATATTTCACTTCTTCATTTCTATAACTTGCACTTTGTTTCCATCACTTTTTCCTTGTTCTCTTTCATTTTACAACTTTCTTTCCATCACACCTCACTCTTGCATCATTCAAATAACTTTCATGTGCTTCTAGCTCATCTTGAAGCTGTTATTTGATCTCATACTCAAAATTATAATATGATTTATCTTGTACTCTCATAAATACTTATTCATGTTCATACCATAAACGCATAACCTCTTTAACTAAATCCTTTTATTATTTACCTATCCATTGATTCATCTTCCATGTCCTTCTTTTCTATTCTCATATCAATCCTCTCATTCCTATTCATAAATAACCTTATAGGCCACTAAAGTATCTTCTTCATAACTATTTCCTCTCCATGATAATATCTTTTTTCACTCCTTCCCTCATAACTAACACATCCTCCACATATTTCCTTATTTATCTTATTTCTTGTTGCATCATAATCTCTCTTCTTTGCAATATCCTTCTTTTTTTATTCTTTTCTCTTTTTCTCTCTTTCATCTTTATATTTATTCTCATGGCTTAAGAACATGAGAAATCCATTCACTATTTTCAATTTCTCTTCCTCCATTTTCTCTCTCTCAAGAAATTATCTTCCACCTCGGTTAGGTCCCACCTATGTTTGTTTTCACACCAAGTCTCATAAATTTCTTTCTTTCTTCTCTTTCCCTTAATTTCTTGTTGGGATTATTGCTTCTTCTTCACTTTTCTCTCTTATTTCCTCTTTTTTTCTTTTTTCTTTTTCTTGTTTCAAGGACAGCCTATGTTGTCTTTGATGAATTACAACCTAAGTAATGAAGGCACATAGAGATTGGGTATGCGAGACATGGGGTGTGTAGGGATGCGTAGAGATGTAGCGAGAAAAGGGCATATTTGCCCAGGAAAGTATGAATTTAGGACTTAGCCATTTTTTTACCATAGGATAAATATAGATATTGAGTATGGGGCATGCTTCAACATGAAGACTTGAAAGTGAAGCAATGCTATTTTAGACAAGTGAAAGATTAAACGACATACATTTTTTTGCTATTAATTGGATTAGATCTAGATTTTATACTATTAGATAATCTATTATTTGTGGTATTGCATGATTTTTTATTTATCTTGTAGCGGTGCATGGCTATTCTTAGAATCCAACCTATTTTGAGGATGCTTAGGTGGTGAAAGGAAAGTTCCCACTCCTATAAATATGTATTGATTTGCATGGTTTAGGGATCCACATTTTTTAGAGTCGTGTTGTTGGTTTGTGAGCGCTCATGGCTTATGATGCACTTATGTATGTATTCAACTTTTGTGTTTTACAATAATTAATATAATGTATCTTTGTAGTTGGATATTGGTTAATGACTCAACTATAACGGGATCTTGCATGGTAGACCTGATCTTGATTCTTGTTTAGTTCATTCTTACATATGGTTAAGATCTAGATCTGTTTATGGATTATCCTTGCATGTTTGTTATGGATTTGGATTATATGTGTGTTTATCATGCTAACTCCTTGAAAAAGATATCATAAAAGAGGGACTCGGTACCCTTGCATCTTTGCGGGTGAGCGCGAGGTTTTCTTGAGTGAAGTGCTAGTGCACCTTTGGTTGTTTGGTAAAATAAAAGAAGAGATTTTGGTTCCATTTCTAGGACCTATTTTAAAGTTGTTTCAAGGATTTTACATGATAAAAATGTATCAATTATTGACCTTGGCTAGTGTTAAATATTAGGAAAGGAATTTATAAGAAGAGTTTCCTAATAGATTTAACACTGGACTGAGTTTGATGCACACAGTGGGTTGAAGAAAATTATTATCATGAGATATATGAGATGTTATTTTATTGTTTCCTATAGAGTTGTATGAGTGGTGGTAGTAGATGCATCGAAGATGAATTAGAGCTATCAATCAATAGTGTGGACACGGGAAGATTACTAGGATCTTTATGATGCTTATTTATCTTGGAAACACACTATAGATAATTAGTAGAGTGGTATCTTGTATAGTTACATGTTGGAGTACATTTTTCCACTTATTCCTATCTATAGGTTTACAGAGTTCTAGTTCTTGCGCGAACCTAGAGGGTCTTATTTTCATGAAATCCATTTAGTTATTAAGAACTTGATGGTAGCTTTGGATTTGGAAGAATGACCCATGACTAGATAAGCTTCCATTGTACGTGGGAGTAGGAGAATGTATGGTGTAAGATGGTGGATCCTACGATAGAGAAGGAAATAGAAGAAATACTGATTAAGTATAATAAAGCAAAGGAGAGGGAATTGGTGAGGAAGTGTGACACTAAGGAGTCTATGGAGTTGTGGAGGCATGTGATGTATGAAGGATTTGAGGTTCACACCGAGGAAATGGAACCTAAATAGAAAGTACTCCACCAATTAGGGAAGTGTGGAAGATAATATCTCTTAGATTTGAGTGAGAGTGAGTCGGATAAATAAAGTGTAAGAAGTAAGAGGTACATCTATAATACCACACGGCACCCTTGCGCTTGGTGTTCTATTTTGAAATAACCATTGAGATTAAATTTGGTAGTAGTGATAGAGTAATAAAAGTAGAAATCATTTTCCTTTGAATATAGGAGTAAACCAAGTAATGCGACAATCTAAGGCATCACAGTGACAATATCTCTATTTCTTGTAGGACCGATTAGAAGCATACTTTCGGCACATTATCGGGACAAAGTCAGGGCACACATTTGGAAGTAGAACAACTTCACAGATTGTGAGATTTTAATTCAGTAAAATAGTTGGAACATAGACTATCTCATCATCTATTATGATGCACTGTTATAGGGGAGGATCAAGAGGATCGGTAGGTTCAAGATCTAGTTGATTTGGTGGTTACGGAGGTGGAGTGAATCTGGAGGTAATACAAGCCCTGGATCTAGTGGGCACTCTCTGGACCAACCCTAGTAAGTTTATTATGAGATGTCTCTTCACTTACTAGAATATAGAGGTATTGAGGATGCTTGAGAATGTGTACAAAGCGTGAGATACTATAGTGCACCAAGGGAATTACAGCTCTAGTGTATAAGGAAAGTCATTTTGCTACTACTTTACAAGGGCACGTGCATATTTGGTATAGGAAGTATGATTCGAACCAAACTTGTGTAAACAACACCGTGTTGCGTGATGTTTTCTTAGCTGATTTTCATATACGAGATTGAATAGAATAACATCAACACACTAAAGGATATTAAGCGAGGTATGATTGAAAGAATAATAGAGTATGATGCATGTTTTAAAACTTTTCTATCAATTTTTCCTTATGATATTCACTCTAGCTAGCACGCAAATCGGTTTGTTGGTTTTTGATCACTCCTTTGAGAAGGTAACTTTCTCATAAGACATGTATAGATCTGTGTGAGGCTTTAGAGGTAGCTCTACACATTGAGGTAGTTAGAAGCATAGACACCGAGTGTTTTCCCATTTTGGAATCTTATATTGCATCTATAGAAAAATAGTTATAATAATTATTAGCCAATTCAGCTCATGAGAAGTGCGGTGGTATTTTGTGTACTTATTAGAAGGTGGAAAGACACACTTAGGATAGTTGTCCTCAAAATTGGTATGTTCCATCTTGTTGGATTTGGATATTTGTCATTCGGATCATGATTTAATTAAGCTCCCCCTGTTACAAGCTGTTGATTAGGAAAAAAGTATCATGCTATTATAAGATTTTCAAGTTTACCACCCATGATACAGATAATTGCATAGTGATTGATTAGATTCATGATGCCATTAAAGCAGGTGTACGCCTTGGACCAATGTTGCAAATAATTATAAGTAACAAGGTGAGCATCATAATCATAATCACAATGAAGGGATCTCGATGGAGGTGGTAGAGGTAGAGGTTACCATGGAGGATTCAAAGGCCAAGGTCACAATGGTGGAAGAGGTGAATTCCCATGAGGAACTTGTTACACATGCGAGATCCCCTAATCATTATAGGCATGAATGCCCTCAGAAAATTATTTTCTCTTAGTGTGGAAAGAATCACAAGTTTTAAGAATTCCCAAATCTATATGATCACATGAGAAAGCAATATAAGCAATATAAGGGTGTGAGAATGGTTAGAGTACAATGCACTATAAAGGATTAGGGGATGCAGAAGATAGCACTGATCCATAGGTCATACCTATGTTAGTAAATACATGTCTTTGAGGTGATGCACACCAGGGGAAGTTCCAAAGTAGAATCCTATTATTACAAAATAAGAGGTATTTCATGTGAAGTATCTAGTTCCTACTCATCAGAAGGAAGTTTATCAAGAAACTATGGAGGTTATTAGAAACTTACAGGGTGAAATGCAATGCCTGAAGGAGAAGCTGTGGAAGCTAGAACAAGCTAAAGAAGTTGAGATTCCTCATAAAGATGTTGATGACTTGAAATTGGTCTCTAAGATGCTTTGCCAAGAGAATACAATTCCTTTGTTGGGGGAATGGTTAAGGGAGAAGGTACTATGTGATTGAGTTAAGCACATTGAGACATATATTACATACAAACTTGCCTCCTCACAGCCTTGAGTATGATAAAGAGATCACTTTGAATGCTATTTTTGATGGATGGTTGTTGAGTAATAATTTGATTAATACGAGACACTTGAAGTAAATGTACTCACTCTAGATGTGTGGGATATTATGGGAAAGCACCATTACAACCATCTTCAAATGTGTTATTTTTGGCAAACAAGACTAAATCCACACCTATTGGAGTTTAAAGGATGCTACTATCATTATAAAAGGGGCCAAGTTTGCTTAATCGAGGAATTTGATGTCTTAGCAATTGTAGAGGCAAAAAAATTCAACATTGTTGGTTGCTCAAATGTACACCCACATCTTGGATCTCCAAAAAGGAACCGAGGTGTTTGAGACCATAATGGAACTATCCCCAAGTTGTGGGACCTTGCGAGATTGGAATGGATCTCCAGAGAAGGCCGGTTCCTCTATCTATCTCTACTGCTACTATTACTCCTAGTGTTGAAAGGGAAACTAAACTAAGAATGCCAAGGACTAGGGAAAGAAGGATAACATGAAATAAACTACACTAAAAGGTGATAGCACCAGAAAAGAGGGATGAACACTATCTGTTTTGAGAAAGAATGATAGGAAATGTGTGAGAGGAGGCTAGGAATGAGTAGCACAACAAAACACACATTCACCAAATCGTTCTTATGGAACACAACCAAGCATGGAACTGCAAGGGACTGAAGTAGCACAACAATACATAATGTAAGAGAAAAGGCAAGAAGAAGAAATGCAAACATGCTAGGATAGAGAATAGTCACAAAACAATGCTTCTATTACTTCCAAAATTGCACAGAACTATTACAATGCTAAAGAGGCCAATATCCACATGCAAGAGCCAAACATGGAGGTTTGCAACTCATCTAGAAAATATGGAGTCCTTAGCAACACACGTAAGGATCTAGAGTATCCAACATAACAAATGAGCCTTGCTCTTACATTTATAGATGAATCCATGGAGGAAGAAAGGAAAAGGAGGGAAAACCTAAATTTGAAACACAACCACCAACAAGAAGCATTCAATGTCTGTAAATCCACTTGGAAATCTATGAAATACGCTTCCCCATGCCTGTTTGACATGTTGAAGACAAAAGAGAGTGGATCATACTAAATTGGGTGGTTAGAGCAATTAGATTTGCTCATTAATGTTCAGAGAGATGTTTTCCCAATTCTCACCTACTAGATCTGTTATAATTTGAAATTTGAATTTTTGACACATTATGAAATCACATAATGTCGGTGATTCGACAAGTGTAGGCGCACACTAATATGAGATATACGATTGATGATATAGTATGTCAGAGTCGTCGGCATATACAAGACACATGGCACGCGCCGATTGGCTAAGATGGTGGCCAAATGTATAACTATTTGTCATTTTATGCCACGTGTTAATCATTCATTTGTTTTAAGGATTTGGAACCACACTTTTTGGTCACGTGCTACACACTTAAGCATGTCAAAAGATGATCTGGCATAGAAGGGCATGTGAAGAAAATAGAGGAAAGCACAGAGGGGAGTGTGTGCGATGCGTGCGGGGAGATGAATCAAATTGGTGAGCAGAGAATGTATGGTTAAGGCACAACTATTACAAAGTAATGGGTGTGGCACGTGAAGGGTCAAATACTTAGGTGCGTAGGGTGGAAAGAAACTAAATTGGAAGAAGGTGAACACGTGGAAGGAGGCATGAGGGAAGTAGAAGGAGAAAATAAAGGGGGCACGCAGAAAATTGTGACCAAGGAATGTGCCAAATGATTTTGAGCACACACAACTTCTTCAATAGATAACTTAGGGCCAGAATGTGTATGCAAGTTATCCAAATCACTAGGAGAGTTATTTGGATAACAGTTTTGGTGACTTTTGGGGCCATCTGCCTGCTAGATGAAAGAGAATAGTAGCCTGAAGCATCCATTGGGCATGGAGTCTGCTTATTCAATCATAAAAATGCCCTTGTTGTCACTTTGAGCATCATTTCTGCACTTTTTCCTGAATCTCATAACTGCTAAGAGAAGCTCTACTTGGAAGAAAACAAAAGAGTGCGTGTGTGAGGAAGCATGTAAGAGGAAAGAACTATGTACAACAAAAATGTGTGTGGAGCACACTTGGAGGAATTGAAACTACTTTAATATATACAATATGATGCAGTAAACCTAATGGAAGGGTTTGAGATAGATCCCATTTATTGGGATTTGTAATGTGCTTCCATCTAGATGAGTTAACTTGAAAGAGTTAGCTTCTTTGTAGGATTTGATGATGTATGGGCCACTCCAAAGTGCATCAAACTTTGAATGATGCCCTGGTTTAGCTCTATTAGCATCCCATTTTAGAACCAGGTCCCCAAATTTCAAAGCTTAAGGCTTAGCCTTTCTGTCAAATCATTTCTTTGTCACTTGTTGATGATGTTCTAGCTTGATCATGGTAGAGTTTTGAATTCTTCAAGATGAACCAGCTCTACCATCCTGATTTATCTTTAATCTGCGCCTTCATATTCCAGTTGTTGGGCAAGCGCTAATGAATTTATTTCTAGGGTTAAAGGAAGGGTAACCTCCTTGAAATAGATAATCTTGTAAGGTGAAGTTCTATTAATTTTTTGACTGTGATTCTATCTACCCAGTGTGCACAAGACCTTTGTATGCCACTTTCTTTGGATGGTATTCATTGTGTGCTTCATGATTTTGATCAGGTTCTTATTTGTTGATTCTTCCAGACCGTTTCCCTGAGGGTAATAGTTGGAAGAGGTTTTAAGTAAATGCCCAAAATTAGAGCCCAATAAGTGATTTTAGCACCAAGGAAGGCCTTTGCATTATCATAGATAATGGTTTGAGGAACACCAAACCTTGTGACTAAACCTTTGAGAAAGTCAAGGATGAATACCTCATTTGATTCCTTAAGTGTGATAGATTCTGTCCATCCGGTGAAGTAATCATGGTATCGGCACCCATATGTGTCTAGTTCTTAAAGATAGATTGATCATGCCTATGAATTCGAGACCCCATTGCATAAAAGGCTGATCCACTTGGATTGGTTAGAGGGGAAGCACTTGCCAATCTTTTCTTTCCTATAAAGAAAGTGCATTATTTACATTTTGTGACCCATCTATGTGCAAATGAAAATAGGGTAGGCCAAAGATACTTTGACCATTATGATATTTATTGTTGTAGTTTTGGCAGAGAAGTGTCCACTAGAAAATCCATTGTGAAATTTTGCTAACACTTGTTTAGTCTGTGCGTTGTTGATACATCTTAACAACACACCATCTAGATTTCTTTTGAAGAGAAGTCCATCAATCAAAACATAAGGAATAGATTGCAACCTGAGATGCCTTCTCTTTTCTTTATTCAAACTAGGAGGGTATGCACCCTCGGAAAGGAATGTGATCATATCCTTCATCCAGTCTCACATGTGTAGGGTCTATGTTCTATTCATTTCTATGCGTGGGAGGTCTTCATCTATAAATAATGAAGCCTTAGGTTCACTCTGTGCATCCTTAGCAATCTACCTGCAGAGTGTGTTGCCTCTTACCAGATTTGTGGCCTTGATATTCACATCATATTCCATGATTTTGGTCACCCATCATGCTCTCTTCTCACTAATTTCTACTCCCATGATGAATTCTCTGACAGATGAGTGAGAGACTAATACATTGATATGATTTTTGTGGGCATGATCTCGAATTTCTTGAGTGCGCGCATGATGGTGAAGACCTACTTCTCCATGTGACTATATTTCAACTCATAATCCTTCAACATCTGGATGAAGAAGGCCACTAGTTGTTCCATTCCTTTTTCATTTTCCTATTTCAAGACAACAACAATGCTTGCATCAACACCATAAACATAAAGGATGAAATCCTTTGAGTGATCTGAATTGATAAGTTTTGGCACACAAGAAATTTATTTCTTGATCTTGTTGAAGCTTTCTCTTCCTTTTTGTCCATTTGAAGGCTATGTCCTTCTTGAGCATAAGGGTGATGGGCTAAACCAGTCCTACAAAGTTAGGGATAAAACACCTAACAAAGTTAATCTTGCCAAGGAAGGACTTTGTAGGCTTTTTTTCTTCACCGGTAAGGAAAGGGCTAGGATGGCTGAAACACACTCATGATCAATCGTGATGCCATCCTTTGAAACCACATGGCCTAAGAGCTTTCCTTGAGCCACTGCAAAATTACACTTCTTGGGATTAAGAGATACCCCAAATTCTCTACATCTCTCAAAGACCTTTTCTAGGTGCGCTATGTGATCCACACTCTACTTTGAGAAGATAGTTATATCATCAAGGTAAACCAAGATGAACTCATTGATGTAACCTTTAAAGGCAATATCCATGGCACATATTTGAAAAGGTTACACCCGCATTTGATAGACTAAAGGGCATTTTTTGATATGAATATGTTCCCCACTTGGTTGTAAATGTTGTTTTGAATTGATCCTCTTCCTTGACCAATATTTGGTTGAAACCTAAGTATCCATCTAGCATGGAGAACCTTTTCACGTCAGGCTACAGTCTACAAAATCTGCTCCATTGAAGGCAAAGGATAGTGATCCTTTAAAGATGACTTATTCAAATATCTGAAATCACCACAAAGTCTGATTTCACCATTATTTTTGTGTACTGGAACCATACTTGTAACCCAGGTAGAGTATTTGATAGGAAAAATAATTTTTACCTCAATGAGTTTGGATAACTCCTTTCTCATGAGGGGCTCTATCCTTGGATTGGTGGCCGCTATTTATGTCTGACGGGCTTTATGCTAGGATCAAGGTCAAAGGAGTGTTTAGCAACACATGGATCAAAACCTTTGAGGTCTTACACTCTCATGAGAAAATGTCACTGTATTTTTGGTAGAGAGAGATGAAGGCCTTCTTTTCTTCATGCACACAAGTCCTACTGAGCAGTAACTCCTTTCCACGCACAATAGTAATGGAGGAGAAATCCTCTTGCACGGCGTGCATGTATCTTTATTCACCCTTGAACTCATCATTAGGGCTGAATATTTTCTCTAAGGTGACCAAACCTTTAGGAAACTTATTTTTCTTTAGTTGTATTACTTGGTCACCATAGTTGTCATGCAAGTTAGCTTGCATACTTGATGAAAATTTAGCTTCATTTTGGATAAACTAGACGATCTCGTGTGTCACCTTTGTCAAATACTTGCTAGTTGGTGTTATCTGGAATGGCTGGTATGATAACCATATTAATGTCTTTGAGTGTTTGCTTTGAAAAATTCATCGGCAGGAGAAAATTGTGAACCAAGCGCGGCCATTTGGTTAGCCTCCTTATTCATTCTCCGTGGAACTACCTACAGATTAAGAGCATCAAATATCTCAAGTAGGTCCCAAACTCTATGTTTATAAGCTTTAAGAAGATTATTATTTTTTGGCATTTGTTGGTGACTGGTGGATGACCAATTCTGTGTCCCCAAAGATCTGCAGTGCTTTAATTTTCTTCTTTTCAGCAATAAGCAAGCCATGCACCAGTGCTTCATATTATGCCACATTGTTAGAACATGCAAACTATAACCTATGTGTGAAGAAGAATTTCTCATCCTTAGGGAAATGAGAACCACTCCTGCTCCTGCATCATTTCTTCTTTTGGATCCATCAAAGTATAACTTCCATAGACTAGTTTGAACTTTGTCTCTTATGAGCACACGTGAGAAGCATAGTGTCTTCTTCTAGAATGCAATAAGTACCAAGCCCAGTTTCATAGGCTTCTAGTTCTTCAGCATAGGGATCAAATTTGTGATGCCTCTCTGCCCATTCATCAAGTACTAGGTCTAGAATAGAGGGTGGAAGAGACTACTCTTTAGGAACTGAAACTTGTTCTTCTTGGATAAGATAATTGGCTTGGAGAGGGGATGGGACATATGGCTCTACATGATAAGAAAATATAGGCTCAACTTGTATGGTAAATTGGGTACCATACCTTGTCTTGAGTAACATATGAGACCAATCAGAAGACAAGTAACCACCCACTTTAGCAGTAAATTCTCTTGATAGACATAGGGAAAACAAAGGAGGTAGGTCAATAATTGACACATCTTGAGTAATTGTCAGGCTTGGACATGCATGGAGGGTTAACTCAAGATCCTTGATGACTTCAAAGTAGTCACAACATATCCATCAAGTTGTAGGAATCCTTTAGAAAAAGGGCTATATTTCATACCTAAGACATCAGCTATCTTCTTAGGCTTAATAGAAGTACTAGCGCTTGATTCAACTAAAGTAGTTATGCATTAGGTGTTTTTGTATGATCAAGGACATATAGAAGGGTGGTGTTGGTGCCCATTTCAATCCTCTGTTATATTACCATCTTTCCCCTTTGGTTTGCTTGCTCTAAAACGTTTTTATCTCAAATTTGGTGGTCTACAAAATTTCCCTCCAAATTGGATGCTTTGAAAAGCTCATAAACTTATTATTTTGCCCCAACTTGAAAGAAAAATACATGTATGCCCTGTTTTGTGCCCTAGTTTTCCAAATCCATGGGCCTCTGTCATTTTTTCCACTTTTCCCGGCCTTTGGAGCTCGTGGTTGCTCGTTTTATGCTTATTTTCCCTAAAAAATCTATCCCCATGGTCGAAAATTCCTAAAATCACTTCCCATTTTTTTGACCAAAAATCATTCACCCACGAAAAAAAATAAATTCGGCATCTCCGAGAAAATTACATGTATTTTACGGTTATACGGGTGTCATTTTCCTGTCAAAATTAATCCCAAACATCTCCTCATACATGGTCATTTGTGGTTGGATGAGATTCAACGGGTTTCTTTGAAAACTTAACATTTTTTGGTTTTGGGCAAAAATTCAATATTTCCCCTGTAGCTCCGCGGAGTCCCAGAGGAGGGACACGTGTCATGTTCTTATTCATAGGTAGGAATGGAAGGCTGGTGGAGGACTTAGGAAAGTTTTTCCTTTTTGGCGAAGGGAAAAAGGGTGAGGAAAGGTTGTGGGTCCATGATGGAGCAAGGAGACACGTGGTGGGTAGAGCGGGTCGGCAGTCCGCATAGGAAGTAAAAGTAAATTTTTTCCCTTTTTACAAAATGAGTTAAGAGTAAAAATTTAAAGCGCTAACCCATGATGGAGCAAAGGAGACACTTGGTGGATGAGAAAGAAGTGCGGAGCCACCGAGAGGAAACAAGGAATTTTTTCCCTTTTGGTAAAGAGGACTTAGTATGAAAATTTGAGGCGTGGCTCTGTGAAAAATCAAAAGGAGACATGTGGTAGGAAGAAATCGGAGGCATGGGCCCGCAGAGACAAAATGAAAATTTTTCCCTTGGCAAAAAGGGGAGTTAAAATGTGAAGTAAGCTCGTGGATCCTCAGCGATGGACAAGGTGACACGTGTCAAGGATAGAGGCAGAGGCACGAGCCCGCGGGGAAAAAAATGAAAAATTTCCTTTTTCAAAAAAGATAAAAATGTGTAGAATTGAGCCGCATTTTCAATGGGACCCACCATATGCCATGTGTCAAAACCAAAATTCAAGGCGAGAGAGGGGTGGAGAAAAATATCAAAATTTTACATTTTTCCAAAAAATTTAAAAAGTCAAAAAGTGATCCCAAATCCATTCCCAATCGCATTTTGACATGTGGAGGGCTCAGATTGAAGGGAGAAAGGGAAATCAATGGTAACTGTGCATTTTTCATTTTGCTTGCCATTTTTCTCCAGGAAGCTTGGAGATGTAAATTTTGCATCAATTTTCATCAAATTTTTGGTGAATTTGTGTCGTTTGTGCCTACTAAGGACCAATGCAATTGGTTTTAAGGATCAATTTTAAAAAATTTAGGTGTTTTTGAAATATTTTTTTCCCACCCGTCAAAAACGTGAAATATCAAATCAAGAAGTTGCAGAATCAAATTTTGGAGGGATAAGGATGAAATGATGAAATGAAAGGGGTCTGCATGCTTTGAGGATGAAAAACGTGCCTCCACAATGGATAATGATGAAGGATTTGTAATGATTTTCCTTTTTTGAAACACCTGGCAACTTTTGTTGCAAATATGTTAAATGTCCCTATCTGCAAATCATGTTGGAATTTTGTAACAAAATTGATGCTAGGAATATTATTTTCTTGGAAAAGAAGGATCAAATGTAATTAAAAGTTATATAATGCATGTTCTTGTAGACACCTAAAATTGGTTACCCAATTTAGTGTCCCCTGGGTTCGCTTATCTTCTCGGGTAACCCGGGGCACCTTTATATCACCACTTCTCCCTTAGGGTATTAATTATCTAATTAAAACACCTATCCTAAGTTTATTTCACTCCATTATATTTCACTCATGTATAATTAAATATTAACTATTTAATTATACCTTTTACATTTTTTCCAACTACTTATTTACCCCATATCATTTCCCAACCTCCCGTACCATTATTATCCATTCATCCCACCTTTTTCTCCCCTCCTAAAACCGTGCAGTGGGATTTTTCCCATATTTGAGTCAGAGGGATAATATTCTTATCCTTCTAATTCATTTCTTTTGCCACTTTGGGAGTCTATTCCCTAATCGGTACCGACCGTTTCTCAATCGACGCCAATTTTTCGGAGCGGCGCTGATTTTATCTCGGTCGGTCTTTGACTATAAATACACGACACGAACTCGGTTACGGTTTAGTCTATAGAGATGATAGAGAGATATATGAAACAAAAAAATCTTGAGCCTAGAGCCTTTGAATTATCAATTGAAATAGAGAGGTACACCATCACTCGCCCTCATAATATCAAGATCCACGAAGGTTCTTCAACCTCTTGGTGATTCCGTTTCTCCATCTAGCCAAGGAAAAAACTTGTTCACATCTCTGCAGCTCCTGCAAGTTTCCACGATCTGGTCTGCATCAACCAGCAATCAAGTTTTTAGTAATTTTCTCTCGATCAACACCAACTTAGTCCGGTCGATGCCGATTAACATCAATCAATGCTTATTTACCCAACAATCAATGCTAATCTAAACAATTGATGCCGATCACCATCGATTGACATCGACCAATCTACGAAAAATAAGAATCTAGGTAACACAGATCCGATTTTATTTTTACGTTTCCTACTTTCTTTCGGTTTGCTACTATTTTTTCCATCCTCTCTCGTAACTTAAAATCAGAAAATCTAAATATTTGTTTACATATTTTATCATGTATGCCTTTATTCTTAATTGAAGACGTGAAATGACATCCGCCAGGAAGCTTGTCACTTCCGGACTGCTTTCAGGAAGTTCACCCATATAACATCTAACATCATCTTTTACTACCAAGGATTTGTGCATCACAGGTTTCTTGGATTTACTTTGCAAGATTGCTCATGTGCGCTCATCTTGTCTCCATCAACATTCTTTCCATCTACATCTTTGGATCTTATCCAATTTATCGTATCGATTTCGTTTGATTTTTCAGGTTTTTGTTTTTAGTTTGGTGCATTAACTTGGATAGGTAACAAGCGTGTAAATTCTTGATCTACATTCTGGCATGCTCGGTGGGACCCCACCAAAGTCCCTTATTGGTAAGTTCATTTCTTTTCCAGTTTTAAGCTTTGTTATTTTTCTTCTTGTTTTTCATCGGTTGTTCTTAAACATTTCCTTTCATCATTTCGGTTTTACTTCTTTCATTTCAAAATTTGCAAAGTTAGGTTGCTTCTTTTTGCAAATCTCAATTCCAATTTCTATTTTATAAAATTAGTAAATTCTTCATTTGATTTCAAAGTTGCATTCTTGATTCATTTCTTTGTGCAAAATTGTCATTTCCTTGAAAGTTTCCTAGTGTCTTAAAATAGAAATTTCCTTTCCACTAGTATCTTGTTGGATTTGTTTGCGTGTTCTACTTAAACCTATTACGGATGGTGGTTTGCTTTTTCATGGGATTGTTCGGGGAAGAGATCAACAACATGCTTTTTGAAGTCTACACACCTTAGAGAGCTAAATCTATAGGTATTTCTCTTTTTGCAGTGTTTTCTCCATTTTAAGAACTTAAAAAGAACTTGTTTGTTTTTTTTTATCACACTCAAACACTTCGGTTTTGGTACTTAAAATGAATTAATCACATTGGGAAAGATTTTTTTGACTTTTCTTCATCGAAATCAAACACTTCGGTTTTAGTGCTTAAAAAGAACATTTTCTTTTTATTTCATTGTATGTTCTTCACCTAGTTCTCTAAATAGGTTGGAAAATTGATCAAAATTGGTAGTGACACTATTTGATTTCTTATTTTTCACCCTTGCACACAAAGCCAAAATCACTAGGTATAAAGCATTTAAACAAAAAAGCCTTCCCTGGCCTCACACCTGCTTGGAAGTGACATCTAAGAGGAAGAGCCTATGCGGTACTCGGGTCATGCTATAAATTCATAGAAGTTGGTATATATTGGAAAAGCACTGTCTCCCTTATTCGGTAGTGTGTGAAGTGCAAGGGTAGGCCCCTATATCAAGCCACATACCTGGGTCTTTTCTTGAAGTGCCTTTGGGACTCCTCACCAAAACATTCCCAAACCATCTTTAGTTTGGCCAATTGAGTAGTCCCCATTCTAAAAATCCTTCCCAAACATTTTATTTATTAAAAATCATGAAAATTTAAAAAAGATAATCACCTACGCTACTTGAATTGTCTGTGAATTAATCAGTTAATCTCTTCTATGTTTTTCTTGTTTATAATGGTCATCACCGAGTCATAATCTAGAAAAAATGGCTCAACCGGCCTCTTCTTCATCCGAGACCCCCTTAACGTGGATGTTTCAAAGCACCCTCGAGGTCTTCTTTGGAACCACTATTAATTGGTTCCCCATCTTGGTCATTTAATCCTTTCTATCATCCTAAAGTGATCCCATCACAACTAGCTTCCCCAGTCCTTCGAGAGGTATCATACGCTTTCGATATAGAGTATGTTCCTCACATAAATCCCGAATTTCGGGCACTCCTTAACCACAACCCAGTAGCCCTTATGAAATACTTAGTGAATAATTCTACTTGCATATCCGATCGGGGACCACCGATCCAAAGCAAGTTTACGATTATTCTCATGAGCCATCCAGGAGCTTTCGTAGAGAATTTAGCATGCATCTTCTCACCTCAAACCACAAAATAAGGTGGTGCATCTATGCCTCCTTTTTATCTTCCACCGACCATGTCAATTGGTTCTCAAATGAACCTACCTATCCCTAGTACCTGTGCTACCTCACTACCCCATAGCCTACTTTTGAGAGGCCCTCTTCTTCAACTATGATGAGTGTGTCCACACTCCCACAAATTGTTGTTAATTCTTCTATGCCATCTATTGCATCTCAGGGTCAGTATCTCTCTATGAGCCAACCCCCTCCTACGAGTCAGTCGGTTCCTCCTTCTCATCTTCCAGCTGATCTTTCTTCCAATGCTCTCGTGACAAGTGACTTTTACCCATCCTTTGGCATTGGCACCATTAATAACTAATCCGGTAGTCAAAAGCCTCATTCAGAGTTTTTTTCCCACCATATCAAATCAAATCAACACCCACATTCCTCAATCCATTCTGATTCAGTCGACAAGTGTAGGAACCCACCAATCACAGGCTCCATCTTTCATTCAACCACCTTTCTCTCAACCACTTGTCATCTCACAGCCTGTTTATACTCAAGCTCCTTCACAACAAATACCTCACTAGGTGTCACCCAGAATGCCTGGTTATTCCTCTTATCATCCTGTTAATCAGCAGATGAATCCCCCATTAATGCCTCAGTCAGAACATACCATTCGCTTCTTATATGGGACATACCAACATGCCCCTCCTCAATCTAATGTCGTCCAACTTCTTTTCAAGAAAATCATAGACCTAGAAGCCTCCACTAAAGGGGCTCACCCTTCATACTCTTTTGAAGAAGTATGTAATGAACCGATTCATCCATTAGTGGCTTTTAAGCCTTATCCTCCCCAATGGGAACTTCCTAAGTTCTCAAAATTTCATAGTCGGGAGGATCCTCAACAACACCTATGAGCATTTAAACATACTTGCTACCTTATAGTCTAGGACCAGGAGCTTATGCTTTGTACCTTTCCTATGTCTTTAGCAGGGCCCACTTTAGACTGGTATAATAACATACCCCAACATTCTCTATTTTCTTTCTCTCAATTAGCTTAGATGTTTGTTGAAAACTTCTCAATAAACATTGCACATAAGATCTTGATTACAGATCTTTATAACATTCATCAATTTGATGACGAGTCTATTGCAGACTTTGTTGCTCATTAGAGAGGAATAATAAATCAATTGTCTTTCTCCCTCCCTCAATCTCAACAAATCGAGTTGTTTACTCGATCTTGCGCCAATCATATTTCTTCCACTTTAAGGATTCAAACCTTTCATACATTTGAAGAAGCCTTTATGATGGCATGCAAACTTGAGTCTCGTGTTGTTGAACAAGGAAAGTTAAAACTTTTCTCTAAGTCTAAACCATATTTTTCTCGGTTTACAAAATCAAACCCTTCCACTTCTAACAAAGACAAGAATCAGGGGTCCACAAATGCTATCATGTTAAAAACATCACGATATGATAACACTTCTAATCAAACACCTTAGAGAGACTCTTCATCTTCTTGAAAGGACCTCTGTCATCTTGGTATTTTACTTCGTTGGGGGAATCATATGCTTCTATCTTAGAAAAAATGTTGGAAGTTCACATGATCAAACTTCCTCCTATTAGAAATTTTGATGAGAACCAAGAATGACCATTTTGGTATCATGAAAATAACTTTTTCATTATCATAGAAGTAAAGGCCATGACATTGAACGATGTCAGACCTTCAAAAATCTCATCCAAAAATTCATTGATAAAGGAGAGCTCATTCTGGATAACCCAAATACTCCCCCAAATCAGGTGCTTGATGTTTTTAAAAATCCTTTTCCAAATCATTCCCCAAAAATGACGCTTTGGGGTCTCAAAAACCAAACACACATACTATCAGCTTCATTTCTACTAATGGTTCTCCTTTGTTAGGAATAGTTTAATTATTGTGATCATTATAGTTGTGTGAGAAATAATTTGATATATTGTAAGTGAGTTGTTTATAAAACTCACGTAGGTAATCTCTAGAGAGATATTAGGAGTAAGTTGAATGAGTTGTGTTATCTTGGGATTTGTGAGAGATATGTGGATTATGTAGAGATAAGGCCGATTCATGATTGGAGTTGACTCCTCATTTGTAGGAGTTTCCACTTCTTTATATGTAACCTCTTTCATGAATCAATCAATCCTAGATCAATACTAAGAAATAATATAATTGTTATTGTGTTCAAATGCAGTGCTGACTTTATGATTTGGTATCATGAAGCGATATTATATTTGTTCGGGTGATGGAAATTTAGTGTACATAAGGGACAATTTCATTTTTAGTGCCCCTGTTGATGAGTATTTTGTGATTTGAAAGGAGTTTGCAGTTTTTAATTTTGTTGCATTGTATTCTTTCGTACATTTTAAGGTTTTCAGCTGAGCAGGGTTTGCTAGAATATTTTCAACACACAAATTGATCCATATTCTTCTTTCAGGAAACAAACTGCAATGGAAGCATAGAGAAAAACGCCCAAGTTTTCATAATTTTCAAAGTTGACTTCACAGTGATCTGGTTTTCATAATTTTTCTGTTGTTGCTCTTCTATTCCATGATCCAATCCTATAATTTTCTCGGCAAATGAAATAAAAATACATGCTGATGGATTTGTGAAGCTTTGTGAGAGAATTTTTAAATGGTATAAGCTATTTGGCTCCTCTCTTTGGTGATCTAGGATAATCTAGGTCAATATATTCAAGAGTATCGACATTATACTTTAAATATTTCTAACAAATCAAATTTTCTAGAACTACTTTACATTCATTCTTGATTCACATGAGAGAAGATCGGTTTGGAGCATTTTCAGCTAACTCAGGAGCTTACGTGAAAGGTGGTTCCCGATCTTCATTCTTCTCATTTGGAAATAGTGTTAGTATCGGTGGTGAGATCTATGCTTTCACTTTGTATTTGGTATCCTTAACATTGCATTGGACAAGCGGATTTCACATTGGATCCCGATACATAGCCTACACACTTTGAATTTATTCCTCCTTGCCACCATCATTCCTTTATGCAAGTCATCCAAGTCGATAAACTAGTGCATGCGAGTCAAATAATCCCTTTATTTAGTGATGTTTTTATAGTCAATAGTTTTTTTTTAATATGTAAATGGTTTAGATAGTCATCTAGTAAAAATAGTGTCTATAGTCATTATTGTCTATTTGTGTGTAAAAGGTGCATTTTCGGTTCCAGCCGACACCTATTTTTTAAATTTGTCAAAAGAGTCAAATAAATACTAAAGTTATTTTGTGTCATCACTTTTCATGAGTTACTCAAATAGGTGATTTTATGGTATATGTTTGTTGTCATTCTATTGTCATCAAAATTGAGTCGAAAAGTTGTTTAAAAAAGGGACAAATGAGTGCATTTTCAATGTAATATGACACTCAATTTTTAAGGAAAATGCAAATGAAAACTATTCTTGGCTTGAGAGGCTCAAGCCCTCGGCCCCTCCCTATATCGCGGCGGGGAACACATATCATCCTCAGCTATACTTTGTTGAGTTAGTAGGGACATTCAATGGAGTAAGGAGGTTGATCAGCGACCTCTCATGGGCACCATCAACGAGGCTATAAAAGGCCGAATTGTGGCCAAGTTTTTTCTATTGAGTGTTTGCTTTCAAATGGCGTACATTTGTGAGAATAAGAACAAATGATTGTTTAAAAGTAATGTATAAACATTCCTGAATGTAACTCCCAATGTAATGAAATAGGTGAGCAAAAGCACCAAGGTAAGACAGTTCATGGATCTTGAAAAGGTTTGTGGAAGATCTAGAAAACCACATGAGGTGGACTTGAGCAATGGATGCATTTACATGTCAAGGTTTGTGGTAAACCTATAAAACCATAGAAGGTTGAGCATTTCTCCCTTCATTAGTATCAAGGTCATGAGTCACATAGTTTGACATGCTCCATAGAGGAGAGCATACTGCAGATAAGAGTGTGTATGTTTTTCCCATGTTCACACTAAGGGGGTGAATGTTAGGAATTTTAATTATTGTGAACATTAGAGTTGTGTGAGAAATAATTTAATATATTGTAAGTGAGTTGTTTATAAAACTCATGTAGGTAATCTCTAGAGAGATATTAGGAGTAAGTTGAGTGAGTTGTGTTATCTTGGGATTTGTGAGAGATATGTGGATCATGGAGAGATAAGGTTGATTCATGATTGGAGTTGACTCCTCATTTGTAGGAGTTTCCACCTCTTTATATGTAACCTCTTTCTATGAATCAATCAATCCTAGATCAATACTGAGAAATAATATAATTGTTATTGTGTTCAAATCTGGTGCAACTTTATGATTCTTCTAATTCTGAATCATCCACAAATGTGTCGATTGAATCGGAACTTCCTTTCACTCCTTCAAATTCCAAGATTCCACCATCGAGGATGGTCCATTCGCAAGTCTTCCTTTATTAGAAACATAGTCGTATCCCTTTGCCTCACTATATCGATCTTCCACCTATACGAGATAGTGTCATCTTCATCTGTCTCATCATCAGATATTCTTTTGGTGCTTGAGTCATTTACATCCCTTCAAATTTCCACTACGAGATACTTCTACTTCTATCGCTCCCATTTTTTCCAGGACCATGCCTTTGGTTAATGTAACCATAGTTATACCAACTTCTATGCCTTCGGGAAGCATCCTCGATCTTGACTCTTCCTGTCTTTTTCCTACAATAATTACACCCACAATTTCGCATCTAAATTACTCTCCTCACAAGAGGTTTCTTCTTCATTACCTACCTCTTCCACCATCAGTACTTCCTTGCCTATTAAGGAAACATCTAAAGAGATAGCATCGACACCTATACTTGACTCCTCGGACTTAGACATAAATAGTTGGAGTTTAAGCTTAGGTTACATCATCAAGCATCATCTCCTTTACTTCTTCCGAAATGGTTATAATCACCTTATGCGGTCGAAGTTGTCACCATCCACGAAAAGGGAAAACCAATATTTCGAATATCAAACTCTTCATGCTTTCCCTAAAAATCCTCTCTACGCCTCATAAAAGATTATATTTATCCACAAAAAGGCATCTTCTTCTACAATACCATCTTCACCGGTGCCTTGTAAAGTGAATTTACCTACTAGAAAGGCGTCACCTATTTTATCGAACCATCATCTTCATCACCAAAAACAAGGCACCCTTTGTGCCTCCCATTAAATCTATTTTGGGAGTTCCTCCCCCATCTAAATCATACTTATCTAAAACATCATCTATTTCATCCAAGCGACCTTCTTCATCTCTCGAAGACTAAAACACTTATCATGTCTTTGTCATCGTCAAAATCTATCTTAGGAGCTCCTCCTCCACTAAAATTAATCTTACCTCACTTGCTTCCATCTCAAGCACCTAAGGCCTCTTCTCCCAATGTCCGAGAAGAGCAAAAACAGTCCCTAAAAATATTTTCAAACTAGATATGTAGGTATTGGCTAAGATTAAAGAGGTGCCTTCTTCACCTCTTTTCACATCTTCGTCTATTGGATTCTATACTTGAAATCCATTGCCAACTTATCAATATTCATCTATATCTCTTCCTCTAATTAAATCGTATAATCCCAAAGGAGTAAAACCTTCATGGTTCAACTCTGATTTGATTTGTGCTTACCATGCGCACTCAGTTCATGATACTAAGGGATGTAAATCCCTTCAATCTATCGTTAACAGCCTCTTGGAAGAAAGTGATCTTCTATTAGAGGAGGAGGAGGAACAAGTGTCTCCTATCATCCCAACTACATCTGAGCCTGAATGGTCTACTCAGGCCCCTAATTCTATTGATATCACTCTGGATGATCTTCCACCTTCTCAAATCGACACAATTCATATCGCCACTAGAACACAATGGTATGATAATCCATCATCTTCTACAACCTCTCGACCACAAGTCATCATTTCTGTTGCCCTCGAAGGAGCTCTTCCTTCCTCATCAGCCCCAAGACCTTGGGTCTCTATTCATGCTTCACCTCGGGCTCAAATTCCTATGTCATTTGAGGAAAGTGTTACTCAAACAACTCACCCATGCTCCGAGTCAAAATTTCTCTTTTGACCTCATTTAGTCATCTCCCTAGCATCGCTGGGCTCGATTGATAATCACGATGTATCATGGTGAATTCAGATGATCCCCAACCTTTTGAAATGCTTGTTGGATTGAATATACCATCAACCACCATCTCCTTTGAGGATTCTGAAATTCCTCCCCTTTCTTCTGAGGATTTAGAGGCTCCTCTCTTTATCATAGTCTAAATCAATAACACTGTTAAAACACACTATGATCGATAGTGGTGCTGAACTCAACGTCATTTCCTCCCACACATTTGAGAAACTTAAGTTACTAAAGAACATAATTTCACCACCATCTTTCTCCCTTCGATCATTTAATGATCAGGTGGCGATTAGTTTAGGAAGCGTGGTCCCTGCCCATTTGGGTAGGCAAGAAATTGCTTCACGAAATTTTTACATTGTTGAAGGAAAGTTCCACTAAAATATGATCCTCAGATGCTCTTGGATCCATACAATGCACTATGTTCCATCAACCCTCCATCGATGCATAAAATATCTAGTATGAGGGAAAAATCTATACTCATCTAGGAGACCCTTTTCGTCCGCACAATGTGACATGACCACAGGGTCTGTCCCTCCAAAAGAGAACACTGATTCTCCTAACAAGGCTTCATCCTCTTCCATACCTACAACAAAACTACCAGATCTAAAAAATTAGGAAGAAACATTGTAGCGTTTTTCTCAAGGAGAGCTTAATATTCTCTCTTTTGATGCCAATCTCAAACCTAATGAGTATGGTAGGCCGGATAAATAACATGAATATCAACCAGATCTTAGCCACATTATCACCATTTGTCTACCCAATCAACAAAATAAATTCATCTACAGTGGTCTTGATACACCTCACTATCATAGAGATTCTCCTCCTAGGGCCAAACCATATTCCGCGAGGGTTTGATTGTCTATAGAATGCCACATTCGCAAAAACTTATCTATATCGATGCGTATGGAAGGGATTTGGCCTAGGAAAGTATGAATAGGGTGTTCATGGCCTTGCATCCATTCTAACTCTTAAACCACATCAAAGTTTGGTTTAGAGTTCAAACCTCTCTCGAAAGCCACCATCACCATTCTCGCCGAGCCTCTTTCCATTAAGGAATCATCTTCTCCCATCGGGTTTGAAGCATAGCTCAATGTGGATGACACCATTTCCATCCCACCTAAATTTTTTTAGTCAATACTATCTCCTTAGGTCCCTTTGACCTATAAGACTAATGGAAAATCCACTTCCATACCATTATTCTTCCCCAAAATAGTCGGAGATGACTCTCCCACTATCAATACTATCCACCGTGTAGATGATGATTTGTCCTTACTTATCTAGGTGTAGAGGATTCTTATCTCCTAAAACCATTCCTTTTGACACAAATACGCTTCTCAGTGAAGCCACTATCGACCTTAATATAGGGACTTCAAGAGCCTCACATCATTAAGGTCGGCCTAATGTCTTAACCCACATGAGTTAGGAGAATTCACCACCTTTCTTTCCAATCATTGCAAGTGTTTTCTTGGTCACATGAAGATATGCCAGGCATCAATCCTAATATCATGGTCCACAATATCGTTACTCTTCCAGACATCAAACCAGTTAAACAAAAATTGTGTAAGATGCATCCTTATGTAGCTCTCCTCGTTAAAGAAGAGTTGCAGCGCTTTCTTTCGCTAACTTCATCCAACCCATTTACTAACCAAAATGGGTTTTAAATGTAGTACCAGTAACTAAATCTACTAGGAAAATTTGAATTTGCACTGACTTTCGGGATCTTAATCTCACTTTCTCAAAAGACGATTTCCCTCTACCTAATATTGACCAACTCGTAGAATTAGCTGTAGGCCACGAGATGCTTTCCTTGATGGATGGTTTCTCTGGGTATAATCAAATTCTCATTGCACTGCAGAGGATCAGCACACAAATTCCTTCATCACTCCTTGGGGGAATTTTTGTTATTGTGTCATGCCCTTCGGTCTTAAGAATTGGGGTGACCTATCAACGTGCAATGACCTACATCTTCCATGACCTCTTACAAAAAATTATAGAAGATTACGTCGAGCGACATCCTTGGTAAATCCAAACACCTTTGTCGGGGATCATCTTCTCATCCTTGCACCTCTCTTTGAGAGACTCATTCATTTTTGTCTTCACCTAAATCTGTCTAAATGCGTGTTTGGCATTCTCACTGGTAAAATCTTAGGATTTATCATTTCTATCAGGGGTATTGAGGTCGATCCTACAAAAATAAAGGATATCATCGAGATGCCTCCTCCTTCCAACTTAAAGCAGCTCCGTGGTCTTCAAGGATGCCTTCAATCAGTGCGTCATTTTATCTCATAGCTTTTAGACCATTGTCAACCTTTTCATCATCTCCTCTCGTAAAAATGTTCATTTTGAATGGGATGAGCATTGCCAAAAATCCTTTGATGATCTCAAAGCTTATCTTCTTTCTCCACTGTGCTATACCTCCATGCGAGGCGGGATCTATTCTATCTTTATATTTTTATGATGACCATGCTCTGGGAGCCATGATCTTGCATTGAGATTCTAATGGTAAGGAATGGGATGTCTATTATATCAGATTGCACTCTTCATGAGTATGAAACGTGCTATTTTGAAGTTGAAAAAGCGTATTTGTGCTCTCTTGTTCGTAACTTCTAAACTTCGTCATTACCTCCTTAATCATAAAACTTACATTGTTACGAGTGTCAATCCACTCAAGATAATGCATGTGAAACCTTATCACAATGATCGTATCACTCGTTGGCTCATGCTCATGACAGAGTTTGACCTCGAGTTCATCTCGCATAAATCTATCAAGGGTCGGGTCATTTATGATCAATTGGCTAACGCCCTCTTTTGGACACTCAAATCCCCCTCACTCAATTCCCATATGAGTACATCCAACAAATTGATTTCGGTTTGTCTCCATTTAAAGTAAAACTCTTCTTTGATGGGTCCATGTGTTATGCGGGAGGCGCAAGTTTCTTCATGATTCCTCCTTGGGGTGCACCTATCCTGTCACACAAAAGCTTAACTTTGAATCTACCAATAATATGGCTGAATATGAAGCCCTCATTTTAGGTCTTCAAAATGCCATTAATCTCGGTGATCGCTATATCGACATCTTCGGTGACTCGAGCTCATCGTTAATCAAGTCATGGTGTTTATCGATGCAAAAATGATATCCTTAAAAAATATCACAATATCGTTCTCTTTCGCCTTCAATATTTCAATAAATTTACTACCTGTGCTATTCCTGACTCGCAAACCGATTTGTAGATATGATGGCTTCTTTAGCCTCGCTTATTCCTCCATTTATCGAGGAATCGTGACTTTATGTGGTTATTCAACATCTATACCAACTATCTCATCTTAGGCAGTTGAATTCAATCAACACCATCACGACTGACACTCAAGATGAGTGGTATCAACACATTTTCGATTATCTATCCTACTTAGTGCTTCCTCTAGATTTGACTTCCAATGGTAGAAGATATTTTATCCAACACATAAACCACTATACTATTCTGGGTGGAATCCTTTACAAATGTGGTTTTGAGGGTATTTTTCTTCGGTGCCTCAAAACCCCGAATCATCTAAGGCCATTCAGGAGGTCCATGACGGTATTTGTGGTGGAAAATTTTGTGGTTTGGCCATGGCTAAGTGCATCTTATGTTTTGGTTATTATTGGTCTTCCCTTAATCGATACTACTACGAATATGTCAAGAAATGTGTCAAGTTTCAAAACATGCTAAACTTACACATATCCCTAGCCGTGCCTTACAACCTATAGTGGATTTGTGGCTGTTTCACAATGGGGTCTTGATCTTGTTGGTCTCATCAATCCAAGCTCTTCACAAAGTGACATCACTCTATCATTACCGCCACAAAATATTTCACTAAATGGGTGGAGGCTATTCCTCTTTCATCGACCTAAAGATAAACCTATTGTTGATTTTGTCTATCAACACATCATTTGTCACTTTGGTGTTCCTCACAAACTCATTGCAGAAAATGAAAAGTATTTCAAAAAAATATTTACAGAACTTTTTGTGACACCTTCAATATTAAACTCAACTTTTTCTTCTCCATACTATCCGCAAGCTAACGGTCAAGTCGAGGCTTCTAATAAAACTTTGTGTAATATCCTCATAAAGTTAACTAGTCAACTTTGGTAGGGATTGGTATTTACACATCCCTTTTACTCTCTGGGCTTATCGGACTAGCATTCGCACCCCTCACGATGCTACTCCCTTCTCTCTCATCTATGGGTATGAGAGTGTCCTTCCTTTGGAAGTCAGATTTCCTCTCTTCGTGTTTCTCTCGGAGAGTTTGTCTCGATGAAGACTATCATCAAAACCATCTAGCATGACTTGAGTTATTAGATGAACATCATCTCAATGCTCTTGAGCATCATCAAGTCTACCTTGAGTGTGTCAAGTGTGCTTATAACAAGCATTTGTAGCAGTGTGACTTCTAAGTTGGTGATTTTGTTCTTAAAGAAAACCAAAATTTCACTACTCTGGAATGGAGTCAACGTGGTAAGTTTACTCCTAACTGGATGGATGGGACCGTATGTTATCGAGTCATAAGTACAAGTCCAGGGCTTATCACCTTTCTTCCATGGATGGTATACCTGAAATGGAACCTCTTAATGCTCTGCATCTAAGGCCCTTCTACTATTAAAATATATCTTACACAACCTTAGTCACACAAAATATCTTTCATCGATCATGCAACCAGTCATGCATTTCGTAGTGATTTGGAACTATGTGGGTCTCCATGTTATTTCTTTTTATACCTTAAATATGAGTACCATGGCTCTACTCATGGAATTTTCCTTATGGATTTTTTCCTTCTCATGGTAGGAATACCTTAATCAGTACTTCATCTTCCTCGGTGTTCATCTTGATCAAATCCACTTGGGGGCATGAGTATGTGCTTATATATGTTTTCTTCCTCTCTATCCTATCTATCTGGTCTAAACTCAGCTTCGTCCAAAGCTCAAAAAAAAAGAGAGAGAAAAGAGATGCTATCCTAGTCCCAAAGATAGAATAACCCCGGAAGGAAAGCTATCCATGTGTTATCAAATAAAATAAGAAATGTAGACCATTCCTCGAAGGATGGCTACCATCAAAATCAAAATACGTTGCACCGCTCCTTGAAGGATGACTATTTTTTATGGAATTTTCAGCCTTTGCAGTAAAAAACTTCCTCTATTGGCTAGTTTGTTCACTTTTTAGCATCTCTAAAAGACTTCTCATATCGATCAGTATTTCTATATCTAGTAAAATTCCCGCATCAATTAGTTTGATTTTCTATCAAAAGAAAAAAATCATGAAGCTGTGATATGAGACCTTTTCGATCATATGGAGACCCTGTTTTCCCCATATGGGCACGTATTTAATCCTTCATGTGTTCTGATGAGATGCATACTTATCTCTCATCCTTATCTACCTCCTAGATCTGGTTTATGACTAACTAGTGTCAGGTTTATTTTACCCGTGTTTATGGCCTTGTGTGCATCGTCTTTCAATTTACCATTAAGGTCTCTATTTATGGTCGGTTAGGGGACTAACTTATCATTATTTTTCCTATCTAGGTGTAGTGATTTTTATTTCTAAGGGATAATATCATTACATCACTTTCTTTTCATCCAATCAAGTGGACATTACCCATGTTCATTTGTTATTTATCTAGTTAAATTGACATTTGACATGTTAATTTAATCAATCAAATCTATCATCTATCTATGCTCATCTTATCTACTTCATCTAAAAACATCAAAGTAGCATATATCATGTGGATCCATCTATCCATCTATCTATAACATGTTAATCAATTATTCATCCATGACAAATCAAAATTAAATCACATCTATCTATCTATATCTATCAAAATTAAAAGCATGAGTACAATCACATGATGCCAAAATGTGTGTGTGTGTGTGTGTGTGTGTGTGTGTGTGTGTGTGTGTATTTGAGTGGCTTTAAATCAAGCCATATACATCATATCAAAATGCCTTCAAATCGAGGCTACATTAGTATATCTCTACAAATCATATCTCTATATAGTAAAATCTAACAAGTGGAACACACTTTCTCCTCCACCCTCCTCGGGCACGATGGGCACTCTCTCCTGACCAGCACCTACAGAGCTAGAGGTGACCGCATTTGTGACCCTACGACCTCCTTGGTATCATTGCACCTTTATTTTGGGTACTTGTACCTAGTCGCCTTGCATAGCCCCATGTGTGTGTCACTCGTAGCTCAGATTTTCTTGTTATTCCCTACCTGGGGCATCTCATCATTATATATTTTGCATGTGCCACCCATAGCACACTGTTCTGCCTAGTCTGGTAGCATTTCTATTACAAAGTCCACTATAGTGGCCATATGTCGATTTCCGCAGTGGCTCTCCTCTCAAGGCCATCACTTCATCCTTCTTGTCTAAGCATTGATGCTTGGCTTGTTTATTTGATCGTTGTTATGACCTTATTTTCACCTTTTGGCACATATTTTGGTGTTATCACCCATTCCAAGTTCTTCCCTATACATGGGTAACTCACATTTTTGCAACCTAAAGATAGCGGGTCTGTAGGCACTAACGTCGCCCCGCTCGAAGGCTGTCTAGTTATCCCTACCCGGTGTGTCAATATTTGGTTGTTGCTATTTTGTAGTCACCTTTAACTCACCAGTCTATAGCCACTTATGTCGTCTCATACGAAGACCGTCTAGTTTTCCCTACCAATGTGAGTTCCTTAGGTCACTGCCTTTTTTGTTTTTTACATGCGTCATCAATGATCAAATTTACTCCAGACATCATGTTGGGGCATCCGCTCTTCTATTATTTTTCATCTACCCTTTTCAAACTTGGGATCGGTTGGATTTTTTTGAGCCACCCCATCCCTAGTTTGAGGGGGAGCACATCATCAATATTCTTCCTTTTCTTCCAACTCCTTATTTTTGTCTTGTAGCATTGCTTATCACAAGATACTCGACAAAAAGGGGCAAATGTAGACACCTAAAATTGGTTACCCAATTTAGTGTCCCGGGTTTTCTTATCTTCTCGGGTAACCCGAGGCACCTTTATATCACCACTTCTCCCTTAGGGTATTAATTAAGTATCTAATTAAAACACCTATCCTAAGTTTATTTCACTCCATTATATTTCACTCATGTATAATTAAATATTAACTATTTAATTATACCTTTTACATTTTTCCAACTACTTATTTACCCCATATCATTTCCCAACTTCCTGTACCATTATTATCGATTCATCCCACCTTTTTTCCCTCCTAAAATCATGTAGCGGGATTTTTCCTATATTTGAGTCGGAGGGATAATATTCTTATCCTTCCAATTCATTCCTTTTGCCACTTTGGGAGTCTGTTCCTTGATCGGCGCCAACCATTTCTTGATCGACACCAATTTTTTTAGAAGCAGCACTAATGTAATCTTGGTCTGCACCGACTATAAATACGTGACTCCGAACTTAATTCTAGTTAGCGACAAAAGAGAGATGACATGGAGATAGATGAAACAACAAAAGCTTGAGCCTAGAGCCTTTGAATTATCAATCGAAAGAAAGAGCATTCTGTCCAAATTAATCCCTGAGAGGTACACCATCACTCTGCCCTCATAATATCGACATCTTGAAGGTTCTTCAACCTCTTGGTGATTCCGTTTCTCCATCCAACTAAGGTGAAACCTTGTTCGCATCTCTACAGCTCTTACGCAGTTTCCATGATCCGTCTCGCATCAACCAAAGAATCGAGTTTATGGTAATTTTCTCTTGATTGATGCCAACCTAGTCCGAGTTGATGCACGATTATCATCAATCAATACCGTTCACCATCTCGATCGACGCCACTAGTTTGTAAAAATTACAGAATCTAGGTAACACATATCCCAATTTTGTTTTATAGTTTCCTACTTTCTTTTCAAGGTTTCTGCTGCTATTTTTTTACATCATGTTTCGAACCTAAAATCAGAAAATATAAACATTTGCTTACATCTTTTATCATGTATGCCTTTATTCTTAATTGAAGATGTGCTGCGACATCTTCTGAGGAAGCTCATCTCTTCCCTGGACTCACTTTCCAGGCAATTCACCCATATATCATCTAACGTCATATTTTTTAGCTAAGGATTTGTGCATCGCAAATTTCTTGGATCTACTTTGCAGGATTGCTCATGTGCACTCGTCTTATCTCCATTAGAATTCTTTCCATCTACGTCTTCGGATCTTATCCAATCTATCGTATTTATTTCATTTGAGTTTTCCGGGGTTGTTTTGTTTAGTTTGGTGCATTAACTTGGATAGGGAACAAGCACAAAAATTCTTGATCTATAGTTCTTTGACATGCAAAAGGTTGGAGAAACTTATAATTTTATGGGAAAATTTGGGAAGAAGCCTATTCTCCGAGAAACCACCTAAGAACCATTTCTAATTCCTTTTTGCATCAGATTTGTATCATATTGAGTTGGTTTCGATTTTGTAAATCCATCAACAAGCTCGAGATTGTTCTTATAACATTCCCATGCTTTGATAGATTTGATCATTTATGGATTATTTTGTGTTGTCTCTTGGGAAAATTTTCATATACTTATGTTTCAAAATGTTTTCAATTTGTGTTTAAAATCTCTCTTGATCATACATGGTCTCATTTTTGTTGATAGTTTAGTGGCATCTGCAACCTCACATTCGTAAGAGCTTTCATCGATAAAGAGATAAACAAATTTAAAATCACTATACCTTCTTTGAATTTAGATATTGTTTGTAAACCTTTGGGTCCACCTTAGGTCATGATAAAATAAAGATTTGTGCATGCTTTGTTGGTTCATCTACTTCAAGATTTTGTGGTAGGTTGTCAAATATTATGTGGAAGAGTGCAGATACTGGGCCTCCATTTGGTGCACATATCCCGGTTGAAGGAGTACCTTAACCCTTTTGAAGCATTCTCCCGTTGTTTAGGTCTTACAAATTTCTACAAAGGTCCTCAAATAATTTGGAAAATTATGGTTAGTCTTTTCTAAAAATATCCCTCCAAAATTCTTTTAGAACAAATAATCATACCCCCATACTACCCTTGCATTACATTGTGTGTCAACAAAAGAATCTAATCCATCTATAAAAATGCACAAAGAAGATCAAGATCATACCATGTATCTAAAAATGACCTTAGCCTTGTCTTGAAAGCATTGTCATCATTCAAGTAGTGATGACACTCTGTTGAGTTTAAATAATGGGAAATTGATCATGTTTTCTCAAGGCCATCTCCATACAACTTGTACATTGCAAGGATATCCTTACCTCCTTCACAAAATAGAGGTTGCAATATGTGTTATCTTACCTTGGTTTGATAGGAACAACCTAAAATAGTTAGGACAAGATCAAGTACTATTTGAGTGCTATCCATCTCTCCAAAAATATGAGTGCCAAGTTAGATCACATCCTCGCCTACAAATGACACACATCATGATCCGACTTCAAGCTTCATGCCATATTTCCGATCGCTCGAATGAAAAGGAGAACACATTTTTGTACTTGAAGCCATCTCGATGAACTACTTATTAATGGAAGGCATACAAGCATTTCTTGGATTAATCCCCAAATTTGAGGTATGCACTAACTTGTACAATGTATAGTGTTTGGTTTTGCTCTTGTTTTTGGTGTTTTGGTGGTTCTTGGTTTGCCTTGGTGTGCGGCAACCATTTTTTTCAGTTTCTCGCCTAGTTTTTGGTGGCTTTGGCTCATGACCCGGTCTACTTATTGTTCTTGTGGCACTCACTAGAGTGCCCATTCCTAAGTAGGAGCTGATGTTGGTGCCCATTTTAATCCTCTGTTATATTGCCATCTTTCCCCTTTGGTTTGATTGCTCTAAAATGTTTTTCTCTCAAATTTGGTGGTCTGCAAACTTTCCCTCTAGATTGGGTGCTTTGAAAAGCTCATAAACTTATTATTTTTCCCCAACTTGAAAGAAAAATACATGTATGCCCTATTTTATGCCCTAGTTTTCCAAATCCACGGGCCTCTGTCATTTTTTCAACTTTTCCGGCCTTTGGAGCTCATGGTTGCTCATTTTTTGCTTATTTTCCCTCAAAATCTATCCCCATGGTTGAAAATTGCCTAAAATTACTTCCCATTTGTTTTTGACCAAAAAATCCTTCACCCATGAAGAAAAAATCAAATTCGGGCATCTCTGGCAAATTTTTTATTTTTATGGTTATACGAGTGTCATTTGCCCATTAAAATTAATCCCAAACATCTCCTCATACGTGGATATTTTTGGTTAGATGGGATTTGGCAGGTTTCTTTGAAAACTTAACGTTTTTTGGTTTTGGGTAAAAATTCAATATTTCCCCACAGCAAGCTCCGCAGTGCCAGAGGAGGAGGAGACGTGTCATGATCTTATTCACGAGGGTGGGAATGGAAGGATGGTAGAGGACTTAGGAAAGTTTTTCCTTTTTGGTGAAGGGAAAAAGGGTAAGGGAAAGGCCATAGGTCCGCAATGGAGCAAGGAGACACGTGGTGGGCAGAGGCAGGTCGGGCGGGCCACCGTGAGGCAAAATTATATTTTTTCCTTTTTACAAAATGAGTTAGAGTAAAAATTTGGAAAGTGCTCACCCGCAATGGAGCAAAGGGAGACACGTGGTGGATGTAGAAATAAGTGCGGCCACCGGAGGAAATAAGGAAATTTCTTCCTTTTGGTAAAAAAGACTTAGTGTGAAAATTTGAGGTGTGGCTTCGTGACAAATCGGACACATGGCAGGGAAGAAATTGGAAGCACGGGACTGCGGAGGCAAAGTGAAAAATTTTCCTTTGGCAAAAAAGGGGAGTTAAAATTTGAAGTAAGCCCATGGATCCTTAGAATGGAAAAGGTGACACATGTCAAGGACAGAGAGGTGGAGCGTGGGCAAGTGTGGAAAAAGTGAATTTTTCCTTTTTCAAAAAAGATAAAAATGTGTAGAATTGAGCCGTGTTTTCAATGGGACACACCATATGCCACGTGTCAGCACCAAATTTCAAGGGCGGAGGGGTGGAGAAAAATTCAAAATTTTACATTTTTCCAAAAATGTTAAAAAGACAAAAAGTGATCCCAAATCCATTCCCAATCGCATTTTGACATGTGGAGGGATCATATTGAAGGAAAAAGGGCAAATCAATGGTAATTGTGCATTTTTCATTTTGGCTGCCATTTTTGCTCCAGGAAGCTTGAAGATGTGAATTTTGCATCAATTTTCATCGATTTTTGATGAATTCATGCCGTTTGTGCTTTGCAAGGACCAATGCAAGTGGTTTTAAGGATCAATTTGTAGATTTGAGGTGTTTTTGAAATATTTTTTGTTGAATCTGGGTAAGATTTACACAGGAATAAAACCAAATACACTAAATATAAGATATATATTCTTCAATAGAAATCATTCGAGTTTGTATTACATGAATATATAGAATAACTTGTTCTATAATTTAGGAAACAAGTATAACCATTAACTCCATCAAGCCTATTTACGTGGGTGAGTACAACCTACTCAACCACTACACAAGTTAACAAATATTAGTTGTTTATAAAACAACTAATTACAATAGTAATTTCTTTTACATTAATAATACACAAACTATATTATAATGTGAAGCACTAAACAAGATATTCCTAACATTCCCCCCCTTAGTGTAAACATGGTAGAAAAACATCCACACATTCCTCTCTGAAAATTTATGCTCACCACCGTGGCATGTCCAACTCTGTGACTCTTGACCTTGATTTAAAGAAAGGCTCGCTCCTTCCATGGTTTTAAACAGAACTTACCACAAACCTTGACGTGACAGAACCTCATCAACTTTCAACCTCGTGTGGTTTTGGATCCTCCCACAAACCCTTTCAAGATCCATGAACCGACTTACTCTCGTGCTACTGCTCACCACTATGCTTATACATCGGGAATTATGTAGAAACAACTTGCATATCACAAAACTACACAATAGAAGATATACTTTGAAAAAAATCTCACATTACTTCCTATAAGAATCATAATGTTCTTAATCGTAGTCTTTGTTCATCGGGATCGCTACCACTCGATCTCAAACAACATAGAAAACTTCCACTGCCACTGGAAGCTTTCCTGACTAAGTCGTTTTGGGTGTAGAATGGCAATGGAACATTGGTATGTATTCCCCCCCACAATGTGAAATTCCAAATAAGAAATCAGAAAGGGAATAATGTATTGTGTTGTATCCATACTAGTTGGATCTGCACGCACATGATCACCATTCACCTTTGAACGTATTCAATGACCGATCATCTTCCAATGAAGCACGGCAAATCGGAGGATCTCCGTAGTTTTCTACTCTCTTATACAATTCTTTTCCAGTATTAACAATAAATCACACCACTCAAATCAACAGGAACACTGCAAACTGAAGCACACTGAGAAAATGGAAACCACACTGAAAATCATATACTCACACCGTGCATATGCCACCACAGCTTGCTGCGGCCCGTCGTTGGTGATTGATGAGAGGTCGTTGTCGACCTCCTTCCTCCATTAGTTTGCTACTTAGTTAGCAAATTTATCTTTGAGGCTCATATTACAATTCTCTTGGGTGTCGGTTTCAACCGATAATGCACCCCCTCACTATGGACGTCGCGTACAAGCGAAAGTGCGTCCAGACAAAAGTGACACAATTTTTTTATTTTTATTTTTTAAATACATATATATAATTTTTGAAATATTTTCCAAAAATAAAAAATTGGTCTAGCAGCAAAAAGCATATAATCAATGCAAAGATCTTTAAAAAACATACATTTTCAAAAAAAACATCACCTCAATCTGAGTTACGAGGTGAAAGATATAACACTTTTAAGTTCTAAGTCCAACTTCTTTCCGGACCCTTTCCAAAAATGGCAATTTTTTTTCTTTTCCTTGTGATTTTTTTCGGTATGTCCAAAAACGGCAAAAAATGAAAATGCCCAAAACAGCGATAAAGCTGATCACAATTACCAAAATGGCGACGCAATACGCAGGTCGGTCGATACAATGCGCATGCAACAGGACGATGAAATACGCACAAGCAACTATGCACGCAAAATGATTCAAATCGCAGACATAATGCTTCAATACGCAGGATCAGAATGTCAAACCACTTCGAACCCACTTCCAGCAGAATAGATACACTGGATCAGGCCGCATACACACTTCTCTCGTCCACTTTTATCTATGCAGGATGACACGTCCAGGTCTGCAATAAACTACCTATAAACTATTACTGCAAAAAACTAATAAAATGAATCTCTCATAATACGGCTGACCATAAACAAGAAACAATCAGCCCCTCACAAACTCAGGGAGCCATCGCTCTGATACCGATGTTGAATCTGGGTAAGATTTACACAGGAATAAAACCAAATACACTGAATATAAGATATATATTTTTCAATAGAAATCATTCAGGTTTGTATTACAGAATATATAGAATAACTTGTTCCTATAATTTAGGAAACAAGTATAACCACTAACTCCATCAAGCCTATTTACGTGGGTGAGTACAACCTACTCAACCACTACACAAGCCAACAAATATTAGTTGTTTATAAAACAACTAATTACAATAGTAATTTCTTTTACATTAATAATACACAAACTATATTATAATGTGAAGCACTAAACAAGATATTCCTAACATTTTTGCCCCACCGTCAAAACATGAAATATCAAATCAAGTAGTTAAAAATCATTTTTTGGAGGAATAAGGATGAAATGATGAAATGAAAGGGGTCTACATGCTTTGAGGATGAAAAACGTACCTCCACAATGGATAATGATGAAGGATTTGTAATGATTCACCTTTTTTGAAACACCTGGCAACTTTTGTTGCAAATATGTTAAACGTCCCTATCTGCGAATCATGTTGGAATTTTGTAACAAACTTGATGCTTGGCATATTCTTTTCTTGGGAAAGAAGGATCAAATGTAATAGAAAGTTATATAATGCATGTTCTTTGACATGCAAAAGGTCAGAGAAACTTAGAATTTCATAGGAAAATCGGGAAGAAGCCCATTCTCTTAGAAACCACCCGAGAACCATTTCTAATTCCTTTTTGCATCGATTTGTATCATGTTGAGTTGGTTTCAATTGTAAAGGAATCAAAAATATCTAAGATTGTTCTTATAACATTCCCATCTTTGATAGATTTGATCATTTATGGATTATTTTGTGTTGTCTCTTGGCAAAATTTGCATATACTTATGTTTCAGAATGTTTTCAATTTATCTTTCTTGCTCTGTTGCGATCTTGTGTTTAAAATCTCTCTTGATCATACATGGTCTCATTTCTTGTTGATAGTATAGTGGAATTAACCTCATATTCGGGAAGAGGTTTCATTTGATAAAGAGATAAACAGACTTAAAATCACTTTACCTTCCTTGAATTTAGATATTGTTTGTAAACCTTTCGGTGCACCTTAGGTCATGATAAAATAGAGATTTCTGGATGCTTTGTTGGTTCATATGCTTCAATATTTTGTGGTAGGTTGTCAAATATTGTGTGGAATATTACAGATATGGGCCTCCATTTGGTGCACATATCCTTGTTGAAGGAGTACCTTAACCCTTTTGAAGCATTCTGTTGTTTAGGTCTTACAAATTTCTTACAAAGGTCCTCAAAGAATTTGGAAAATTCTGGTTAGTCTTGTCTAAAAATCTCCCACCAAAAATTAATTCAGAATAACTAATCATACCCCATACTACCCCTGCATTGCATTGTGTGTCAACAAAAGAATATAATCCATCTACAAAAATGCACAAAGTAAATCGGGATCATAGCATTTCTCTAGCAAACCTCGGCCTTGTCTTGAAAGCATTTCCATCATTTATTAGTGACAACTATGTTGAGTTTGAATAATGGGAAATTGACCATGTTTTCTCAAGGTGATCTCCATATAACATATACATTGCGAGGATATCTTCACATCCTTTAAAAAAATAGAGGCTGCAATATAGGTTCTCTTACCTTGGTTGATAGGCACAACCTAAAACCATTAGGACAAGATAAATTCCTATTTGAGTGCTATCCATCTCTCCACAAATCTAAGTTCCAGGTTAGATCACATCACTTTGGATACAAAATGACACACATCATGATCTATCCGACTTCAAGATTCATGCCATATCTACGATCTTGCTCATATTTAAAAGGAGATAAAATTTTGATACCAACAGGTGGGGTTTAGCAATTTTTCTTCTGTTTCTCCTCTTCTTTGAAAATTTTGAAAGAAATGCGTGGCTTGTGCATAACAGTCAACATGTGGAAGTTGCGCTAGAGCTTCATGCAACAGATCCCACTGAGATGGAATGGTCAAGGCATCCCAAATTGTGATGTTTATGTTTGTTTTCTTCATCTGGTCAACAATGCTTAACGAAAGTCCTCCTAGCTTGTTAATTTGAGGAACAACATCCCTCCTTGAGTGTTCAAGCACGAAGCCCTAATTTTAACTAGAACATAGGTCCGGCCTACCGGAGGATGGGCGTGCGCTATTTTATAAGGAGCTTTAGGTAGGACCTCCTGCATAGATGTTTGAAATTTTTTCTACAAGATGTATTATCTTATTATTTTTTCTTTCAATACCTTCTTGCATTGTTGGGGATTTGTAACCTTCGTGCATTGAGGACTCTAATATTCTTTTCTTATATCTTGTGTTTATTGCACATAAGTCCTTAGTGCCAAAGAAAATCAAATTGGTTTCGGGAAACATCTAGTCCATCGGATTATACGCTTCATGGGAACTTGTTGAGGGCTCACAAGATGAAGCATTTGTGATCATGAAGGCTTGGGTGTGTGCAACATTGGCATAATGGTACTAACAATGAGGCATTTTGTAAGGGAAGCACCATTCGATTCTTGAGAAAAGTTGTTAACTCGGGACAAGCACTCGGCTCGTGATAGGTACTAGGAGAGAAGGTGCGGGGAGGTACCTTCCAAAGCTAGATGTGCATTAGGATGCCACTTATCATTCTATTGGTTGGATGTGTATCTTTGATTTCCATATTTATTTCATGAATGTTGATTGCCTTGACCATGTGCCACGATTGTAAATTCCTCTATATGCTTGTGCTTGCTTCCTCTCTAGTGATATGACCTTATTTGATAAATTTCTGATCAAGGCCTTGATTCTTTATCTTCCTTGTCTTTGTCTATAGAATAGGATGTTGAGGCAATCGTTGTGTACTTTGCTTAGGAGTAGGAATAGGAGCCACGAGAAGGTTGGGGTGGTCTAGGAGCCAACTTTCCCACCTGAATAAGACTATTTTCTACCCTTACTGTAATGTTATAAGCAGCTGGTAGAGTCCTACCTCCCATAGATTGGATCATAACTGAAATATCATTGTTGAGCGCCTTCAGATAATAAAGGAAAGCATGTTGGGTTGTAGGTCTTACCACAAGGGGAATTCTATCCCAAGTCTTCTGAAATCTGATGTTGAAATCAGTCATTTTCTCATTGGGCACTCTCCTTGTTTTTGTTAGTTGCTCCACCAAAGATAGGTGATCTAACTTGTCTTCAAAATAACTACATAGAGTTGTTCCTAGCTCATCCCAAGTGGTGATAGATCCAAGTCTCAAGCCTCGGTACCATTGAAGTGCTTTACCTTTGAAAGAGGCTACAAACAACCTGACTACTACATCATTATGTGTGATCAGATAGAATGAACACACATTTTCTACATCTTGGATGTGCTCTTGAGGGGTGACTTGATTCTCACTAGTAAAGTAAGGAATACTTTTGAGCGCACCATTTGGCATATCATGCTACATGACTAGGAGTAAGGGACTCCCTCCATCAAATTTTATAAAAATTCTTAATGGAGGAGGTGGTTGATGCACCATTACTGGGGCACACATGTTATTTGTTTGTAGGAAGAGTTGAATGGGTGCGACGTGTTGGAGATAGAGATGTGCGTGTAGGATTTCTAGAACAAACTTTTATCGGGGATAGTGGAGGTAATCAAAAGAGTCTTCAACTGCTACACTTCTTCTTGTGTGCACTTTTCTCATGAAAGGTGCTCAAGACTACTAAAACAAAGATTTTAAAATATTGGGAGTCGCTAGATGTGTTTGAAAGGAGCCTCTTCAAAGGATGAAACACTAAGTCCACACACCAGAACTTAGAGATATGAAATTTGAGCTTTCAATGCTGGTCCCACCAGGGCATGCTAGAAACTATTGGTTTCTCAAACATGCACCCATGTCTCGGATCTCGAAAGGGACCGAGGTTTGAGACCACAATGGAACCATCCCCAAGTTGTGGGACCTTGCGAGCTTGGGACGGATCTCTCCGAAGAAGGCTAGTTCCTCTATCTATCTCTACTGCTACTACTACTCCTAGTGCTGAAAGGGGAAACTAAGCTAAGAATGCCAAGGGACCAGGGAAAGAAGGATAACATGAAATAAACTACACTAAAAGGTGATAACACTAGAAAAGAGGGATGAACACTATCTTTTATGAGAAATAATGATAGGGAATGTGTGAGAGGAGGCTAGGAATGAGTAGCATGAAAACACACATTCACCAGATCATTCTTATGGAACACAACCAAACATGGAACTATAAAGGGACCTAAAGTAGCACAATAATACACAATGCAAGAGAAAAGGCAAGAAGAAGAAACACAAACATGCTACGATAGAGAATAGTCACAAAATGATGCTTCTATTACTTCCAAAAATGCACAGAATTGTTACAATGCTAAAGTGGTCGATATCCACGCAAGAGCCAAATATGGAGTCCTTAGCAACATACGTAAGGATCCAGAGTACCTAAAATAACAAATGAGCCTTGATCTTAAATTTTTAGATGAATCCATGGAGGAAGAAAGGAAAAGGATGGAAAACATGAATTTGAAACACAACCACTAATAAGAAGCATTCAATGTTTGTAAATCCACTTGGAAATCTATGAAATACACTTCCCCATGCCTGTTTGACATGTTGAAGACAAAAATTGGGTGGTTGGAGCAATCAGATCTGCTCATCAATGTTCAGAGAGACATTTTCCCAATTCTCACCTACCATATATGCCAAAATTTAAAATTTGAATTTCTAGCACTATTGCTGATGTCAGTAGTTTTTTGACAAGTCCATACACACATCTATCTAAGCTTTATAGCTGATGATATAGCTATCAGAAGATGTCAGAGTCGTTGGCGTATACAATACATTTGGTGTGTGCCGATTAATTGAGATGGTGGCCAAATTTGCAACTATTTGTCATTTATCCCATGTTTAATCCTTCATTTATTACAAGGATTCGACGCCCTGTTGCACGCCATGATCAAGTCAAGTGTTGCACACTTAAGTGTGTCAAAAGATGATCATGAACATAATGGTGCATGAAGAAAATAGAGGAAAACACGGATAGAATATGCATGATGCACGTGAGAAGATGAATCAAAGCGGTGACAGATATTGTATAGTTAAGGCATAACTATTAAAAAGTAATGGGTGTGGCATGCGAAGGGTCAAAGACTTAGGCATGTGGGGTGGAAGGAAACTGACTTGGAAGAAGGTGAACGTGTAGAAGGAGGGCACGAGGGGAAGTGGAAGGAAAAAGAAAGGGGGTGCATAGGAAAACTATGACCAAGGGAATGTGCCAAATGATGTTGAGCATGCACAACTTCTTCAATAGATAACTTAGGGCCAGAATGTGTATGCAAGTTATCCAAATCACTAGGGGAGTTATTTGGATAACAAAATTACTTGGGTGCCCTTTGTTTTATGTAAATAATGTTGATCTACACTTTAACAAAGGATATATTAGTTTTGAGAACAAGGAACATCGCATGATTATTCCTTTGTGGATGGAAATATTGCACCTTATGTGGAACCCTTGAGTGAAGAGGAGTTAAACATGATATATACACGCATAGTTAGAGATCTTAAGTTTCTTGGGCCATCAAAGGAAGGTGTTATTCAATCGGATGAGTCACTTTCTATGAGTTATATTACACGTGTTGCATATATGAAAACCGGGCACATGGGACATGAAATAGTGGGGCATAAGATGAAGAACATAATTACTCACGTCATCAGGACACATATGGTTAGGAACTTGGGCATTAACTAGATACCTTGGTATCTTGGTGAAGGAAATGTATATATATTTCTACGGGTTATGGAAGCTTAGTGGAAAGACCAAGTAGAAAGGAGAAATATACTATTTTATACCTGCACAAGATACTGCATGGTGGTGGACTAAACACACGAGATGCCTTTTTATAGTGGTGATAAGTGAGAGTTTACTTCTCTACTATGTTTGTTAGGATTAATGTACCCTCATAAATTTGCAAATTTTATGGGAAGGATTTTCTCAACATCACATTTAGAAGTGTGAGATACTTTAGATGGAGGGATAGGAGGCCTTTCTACCATTACTCGGGTACGTAATTTCTACACCACTCTCAATAGTTATACACATACATGGTATGTTCACGAAGAGTATGACCTCAGGTATGATTCAAACCTTTGATTTTTTTTCTACTAAACCTTTGGTGCATGAAGCATTATAGATTATAAAGTGCCTTATAATGGGGGATAGTGCAAAAATTTGAAGAACTCTGTTAGAAATGTTTAGAGAATTAGACTTGGAGGAACACTTTGATGAAGAGGAAGAGACGGATGAAGTACAATTTGGGCACACCTAATTAGAAAAAGAGAAGGGTAAATTGATTTACATGATTGATGACTAAAATGTTGAGAATATGGATGTTGACCTATAGTAATTTTTATGCCCTTAGAACAACAATCTAATCCTATGTGCATCGGCCTATCACCTACCATGCATTGGTAGCTCACCCGAAGGCACGTATGGGCACCGAGCCCCTCCTTTATGTGAGTCTTGTGAGAATACATTGATCAATGATAGAAACTTAGATGCAAAAGGTAAAGAACCATGCATTCATTATGAGAGCTTAAGATGAGGTATTATATTAATATACCCATTAAGATAACTAGAGAAACATTATATGAATAACATGGTCTTCGCAATACCGTAAAGGAAATATACTAGGATTCACACCCATGAATAATTTATACTTAGAACATAATCTTATATTCATATTAGTCAAATTTCAGTAACCATATTACATTCACCAAGCCATGACAGCCAATGTAACAATGCATATCAGACTTATGCATCAGAAACCCTAACTATGCTCCCATATTACAAAAAGATTTTTACAAACCCATCCCTCTAGACAAGCTATTACCCCTACAATCCTCTAAATGAGAACCTCAACTCTCTTGAACCTTCTTATTATTCCTGCAGAGCTTCTCCTTTCATTCTCTCTATATCTATTTTTTTCTTCTACCTAAACATCTCTATATATAGTTGTATTGCCCACCACCATGCCTTTCTGAAGTAATAGATCGGTCACCAAGTGTCAAGGTGGTCCTCTAATGGAGCATGATTCTTCCCATCCAAGCTCTCCACTCTCTGTAATGATGTCTTTCTGGATCCTTCCATCACATGGAATATTCCTTTCTTGACCACCAAGTTGTCAGGTTGGCACCTTATCCACTCCACATGCATAGTCAGGTCACGCTTTTCTCATGTGCTTCTTGGAACACTGAATATGGCTAAGTCCTAAAACCCTTTACTTTGTTGGGTGCGCATGCCGTGTGTTTACTAAACCCTTCTAAAACCCCTATTTTGTGCTCCTTTACACCACACGCCCTTCTTTATATTGGTCCCATGTGCCCATGCATGATTTGGCACTTAGCCAATATTCTGAGGCCCAACATCACCCCACACTAAGCTTGTTCTCCATCCTTGGGAACACCTTCCTTTAATGAATAAAGAATGGTAGACTCTAAATAGTTGGAATAAAGAATGAAGGAATGAAGAATGAGGAATGAATGAATTAAAGAATGGGGGGAATACAAAAGAATTTTTTTATTGCTGAAGGAGGAGTGGGAAATCCTTTCCAATATCTTCCTCAAGCTTCTCCCAGGCATCTACCTCACTCTACACTTGCTGACAAAGGTCACCTACTAGGGTGCTCACCTCCTCAAAAATTAGCTCCTCCCCTTGGCACTCATTGTATCAATAATACCCTCCAGTTTTTTTCCAAGGTCATCAAGTGCATCCATTATACGGGTGATATGGGGATATAAATCCTTCAACTAGTTTTTGATCAAGCCCCACAAGGTCTCAATAGCTTCTGATTTCTTCTCCACTTTAGCTAGGATCTTATCCCTCTCTGCTATGTTCCCCTTATTCTTCTCTTGAAATTCCTTGAGCTCTACTTCATGTGTAGCAAAATAAAATGCTTGCTACCCTATCCATATCAGTGCAATTATCATAAGTGAATTCGGACACTTGTGTGGTGGCCTTTACATTGGCAAGGAGTTTGGTATACCAAACAACAATTTCTACCACTTTCGAGTGTATCCTCCATTTCTTGGCATGCTAGCACCTCTTCTACAGATTCTAAGGTGATTGGCCACCTCTCCATTGTGAGGGTGCAAGTCAAAACCACCGAATTTGCAAGGTTGATTCATATTTTTCTCAGGAAGTGCTAGGTTGGGATGCTTTAAGACAATAACATCTATAATCATCTCAATTTTCTTATATACTTTGTGCACCCTTTCCTTCTCCTCTTTCAATTCATGCCTTAGTTGTGTGCTGATTAGTTCTTCTTATTTTAGATCCTTTCTTTTCTCAAAAATATCCTCCTCCTCCTTCTCCAATTCCACCTCTAGGAATTTCACCCTATCATTCCTTCCAAAATTCTAGCCTCAACCTCAACTGAAACCTTGTTGAGTGCATTATAGACTTGGTCATCGACACTGTTGAAAATTTACTAAGGGGTTTATCCATTTTTCTCCGGCATCTTCATTAGCACCCCTTATCTTACTTTGAACTCAAGTTCATCGATATGGGACTCAAACACCCAAGATAGCATTTTCTTGGTTCATGGGTATGTGCCTTCTACATCAAATGAGGGCACATCCAGGAGTTGTTCTATTGGAATAGTGTTCTAGAACACCGCGTAGCACCTTGCCTTGATAATTGATGTAACCCATTCCTTTCCCCTATTCTACCACTATGCTCTTCCCACCTATTCACACAACCTTTGGAAAGCTTACTATTGCTAGGTTGGGGTCTCCACCCATGCTACCATACTCTTTTCCAATGCTCTCCTCTTCTATCTCCTTGTGGAATTCATCTCGCATTGCGCTCTACCTCTGTTCTACTGAAGTTTTGATAATTTCTACCACTTATCTCTCCGTGACCTCTCTATTTGTTCCTTGGTGAGGCTTGGGGTCCTCTGATCTCTCATGTTCACTTCTTCACTCACCCCTTTTCCTTGAGCATCCACTTCCTCCTCGCCATTCTTCTCTTTGCTTCCTTCTTCTTTTGAATCATGTATATCATACGGGATGATTCTAAACTTATTCATCCTCATCGTCATCCTTCTCACCCCTATAGGCTTCCAAGCCCTTTGTTTCCTCTGAGTCTTCCTCTCTGCCACCTTTTGTTTCTTCCTAACTAGTGATTCTAGTATAGGAGACTCTTCCTCTCTCTCTCTCTCTCAATAAGGCAACTCCTTCTTGAGAGACTCTTTGTGTGGGAGGAAACTCTTTCTCTTTTACCTCTTCTTGGGTTCTTCTCCCTAAGCGGGATTTCTTCCTACACACGTAATTTTTGGCTTAGCGCTTGCTTTCACGGTGCCCAAAGATTGTGATGTTTACAAACTTGGTGCCTTCTTCTCCTACACTTCTCTCTCCCTTTTCTTTCATGAAACCTTATTCTTCCCTATGGGATCCTCGGAAAGGAGACATCATTCTCTAAGTATGCAAGCTTTTCAAAATTTTGTCGATGCATAATTATACTCTTACTACTGATCCTTCCGAGCAACCTGGCAACGTCAATGGCTTTATCATTTGATCTTTGTGGGAGAAATAATTCTCCACATATGCGTGCTTCTTCAGATATATGAGCTTTTGATATATCTTGTGGTGGTCTTTGGTCCACTTCACTCAGGTCAAACCTTAACCTTTTAGCCTCCTTGAAATGGTTGATGTAACATTCCCATTTTAAGACTTGAAACAAGGGAATTTTTTTTTTACACAATATTTCTCGTTCTAAATAAAACATAATTTAGAACAAACATTCCATGCTAATCAATCTCATAACAGATAACCATATGCAGCTGTAAATGACTCATTGAATTGCCAATCTCTCATGTTTGTATTTAAGTATTGAATACTTTTATGTATACTATGTATACTTGGTTTTCTTACCCTAATCTGGGTACTGAGTGACCTATTTAAATAACCTATCTAAATATTTGTTACCAATATTCATCTGAAATCACATTTCTTAAACTAGGTGACATAGGACAATGTAATCAACAGTTTACGATACTTTGGCCAAATATTTCCAACATACTATTCATGTTACTATTTCTAGATGGAATATTCATCAAATCAGAATACATCCTTCACCTCACTCTTCTATTATCTACAATGGTCTTTACTGACTTTTGTCAGTCCACTTGCCCAAGGTTTGACTCTAATTCAGGTTAGTGACATAATTTGTTATAGGGAGACACTCACGATGAATTAGGGTATATGGGCATACTCAATCGACCTAAGTCCATTGAATGTGCCTAGGTACCCTGAGTCATAGAAAACTAATTCCTAATCTAATTCATACTACTAGTTTGATCTAGAGAGAAACTAATTTCAAGTCCAAATGTGTGTAGATCTAGATGAACTAATGCGGAAGGGTGTTGCAACATGTCAACTACAACATTGTATCCTTGAGAAGACCTTAGTCTTCTTGAAGGTACAGTTCTATAGTTGGCATGTGCCAACATCCAAAAGAACTACTTCATCATGATGTACATACCTCTAGGAGGTCATTAACACTTAATTAATTTTGGATTAAGATTAAGATTACAACAACCTTGTAAAACCCTAAATCCAACACTTCTTAAGTTCTTCATCCATATTTGATTGATTAATATTAAAGAACTTCATTAACTCATGATTGCTTTTTATGTTCATTAACTTGGACTTAACAAGCAGTTATCCAAAAATAGGACAACCAACATCATAAGGTTAACTTTAATGTAACTCAACTGTTCAAGGAAGGTGTAGCAACCACACAGGTTCAACTAGAGTAGACTTCATAGAAAATGAAGTCTAAATGATTAACGATCAAAAACACCTTTCTTTTGTTTTACATTCTTTTGAGAGAGGAAGAGTCTTCCTCTACATGATTAAGTGTTAGGGTTTATCATACCTTTTTAATCTTTCCCACTTTCTATAGTTTAATTGTATGTTCGTTACACATCCCTTTATTATACTATATTTGTTTAGATAAAGAACGTCATCCTATGCAACTTAGCAAGTTGCACCTTAGTAAGAGAGATTGAACTATTTCTCTTCATCCAACTTATCAAATGACAACAGAAATAAGAATACAAACAAATATGCAAAATATCAACAAGATAGTATTCCAACTTCCTTCATAAAATGTACAAGAGAAATTACACAACAATTCGAAGTAAATCTCCAACCTTTTCAATTCATCATGATAAAATACACAATTTACAAGACTATGCATCTCAGACAAACTGCATGTCAATCAGTATTAAGATCATTAAAGAATACAAATTTTATTTTTCAATACAACTCAAGAATGAATCAGAGTTCTCTATAAAAGAGCCAGACTTTAAATCAACCAATACATCATAAAAGTTATTGCCTTCTTTTATCACTTATGAAGTCCATCTGTAAAAATTGCTAGCATGGGTCGGGCCTATCATTCGAGCATGATAAGCACTAAGCATTAAAACGAAGTGCATTCCACTAATTGTTCCATTAAAAAAATCTGCTTTAATGAAATAATTAATGTAATCATTCAAATAAAACATAAGTAATAACAACCATAAAAGAAGCACAATTAACAATTTGAATTCACTTTTAAGAAAAGATCATAACATGATCAACCAACAACTGCATTATATCAGATAAGTATTGTCCCAAACAATTACTTATTTATATCAAATAACAACTCTTGTCATTAAATTATTTCATAATTCTTCCGAATTTGAAATACAGAATTAACTTCACTATATAAACAAAAAGAGTTACTTTCAGAATCAAAGACCTTATTGTCATCTTTACCAAGTTTCCAGAAAACATGTATAGTCAAATTCATTTTAGCATCGTAACATTTTTAAGATGAATCATCCAACAACTTAAATAAATAAGAGATTCACAATTCAGATGTGGCAGCCTAATTCTCGGTCAAATAAATATAACCTAGGTTCTTAGATTAGGCCTCTTATTAACAATAGAAAAGTATTTCCCGAAACAATGTTTCATTTCAATTAACTGAAACAATTATTAATTTCCTTAAATATAATTTAAGTGGAGAAGTAATTAGTAACAATTACTAATAAATTACTTAATAAAAGTAATACAATTGATTCAATTAAACCAAAGACAGTTTTATATAAAGAAAGGAGAACGAGCTGAAAAGTAAATAGTTTACAATTTCCTTTATCATTTGGTTAAACCGAATTCTCATATGCATCTTCAGAAAAGAAGAGTCAACATCCTACCCAACAAAATAGTTATTAACTTACTTGCAACCTTAATGAATCTTTCTATATCATTGAAGATTTCAGTCATTGATCCGAAACCATTTGTTCCATCAAAATAAAGTAAGACTATAAAAATCACCCCTTAATCATGACCAAACAGAGAAGGAAGAAATCATCCATTGAGTGCACAAAGAAGATTCCATCTGAAAACAATTTCATAACGATGCATGACTCAACCATTGAAAAATAGTCAGTCAAGAAATGGTTAAGTTTTCCTTTCTACAAGACAGGCTAAGCTCAACTGAACACTATCGTGAATCGACAAGACATTCGATTCCACACAAATAAACAAAGATCAATAAAGCTTATAAACTGAAACAGGTTTGGTTGGTTCCATATACAAAAGTAACAGTCCAAAATTTGATTATACATTCAATGATTCCCATGAATGTACCACAGTCAGCTCATAACATGTTACATTAACAAACTACAAAGAAGTTTCTAGTTCTGGCGAGTAAGTTTTCATCACCTCACCCAAGCCCAAAAAGGATAGAAAATCAAACTTAAGAAAGTCAAACAGACCCAAGAAGATAATCACCATAACAACTTGGAGAAGGCTAACTACCAGAGTATTTCAAACATCAAATAGAACTTCAACCAAAGACAACCATCTCATCTTCCATATTTCAATAAACCAGTAATCACCTTACAGAGTTTTGGAGAAGAGAATTCCAGTAACAAACAACCAAAGTATAAGACAACTTTCATTCTTATCTCCTCACGAGCTCAACTGTAACAGTAATTCCAAATAACAAAACTTACCCAACTCCCATCGAATTATGATTCGAAGCAGTGGATATTTAAACAATATAAAATAAGAACAAGATATTTCTTCAAAGATCTTATACAAGTTGAAGTACAAAACACAAAAATTCCATAAACCTCAAACACCCATTAACCATTTTTCTCACGAGTTCAATTTCTTACTGAAGGGCATAGTATACAAATACAGTCCTGAAAAATAAGTATTAAAACTTCACAAAACAAGATACAGTTTAGAAGGGTATTCTTCTACCTTTCAAAAACAATCCAAGACAATCAGTTTGAATAACATAGGTTTACCCAGTTCAGCTGGAAACAAGATATCCATTCCACGTTTTCATGCCAGTTCATGTTCTTGCAATGCATTAAATATATACCCATATAGACCGCAAAAAGAGTATTACAAATTTTAAAAACTCAAGGATGTATCAGAGAAAAGTATCCATTTACATTCTACTTTCAAAAGAGACTTCTAGTTTGAAGCTCAAAACAAAAATAACTTACTCAAACTCTTTTTCGAGCAGGCAGTCCAAATACATATTTCAATCAAAACACAAAAGCCTCAACAGTTCTAAATGCATTACATCATTTAACTCACTCAGAGAGAACACCCAAGAACAACATTATCATGCAAGGGTTTCATAACCAAAAAGCACAGAGATTCTTTCAACAAGAAAGCAAATAACCAGAACAAAAACAGAAACCCATTTATCTCATGAGAGCAGAGTTCCTTTAATGGAACATTTAGAGAAAAGCAAGAAATATTAATGGATAGAGCCTATCATGCCTGATAGTGCCTATCATGCCTGATAGTGCTTCTGCTGATTTGAATAAGACTTCTAGCCAAGCCTCCAACACTTCTTCTTTTCCAAGCAAGATCAACAACCAAAAATATCTTTCCCCAATGCCTCATATACTTCCCTTGAATCAAAAATAGATCAAGGAACTCAAAAATAGCTTCAAACTGAAAATAGAACTGCTGGTTTGGAGAACCAGATAGCTCCATGTAGAGCAAAAATCGCAAAGCATGAATGACCAAACAACCCCAAAAAATCCACCCACATGGTTTCCAAGGTGGTTTTCTCACAAAAATGAGGCTCATTAATGTCATTAACTCTCAAATTCCTGCCTATCTCTCTTTGCCACTGCCATCCAAAATTGGCGAGACCCAATTCAACTTCTGCATGCATCACTAAACCTTAGTGATGTCTCCACGTAGAATTTGACCAAATTTCATGCTTCTGCCTAAACTGGCAAGATGTTGTCTTATTAATTTCCAAAAATCAAATCACATTAATAGCTTAGGAACCGTCGCCAAGCTTCCCACTTGCCATATGACCCTTAGGTCCCCTTTCCACATTTCATTAGTTTAGGGTAGATTCCATTAGCTTAGGATATGACCATAGGATAGTTTAAAAAGTATTTACCTTAGGTTTAGAAACATTTCAATAGGTAAATTTCCATCTTAGGTTAGGTCACAATTCATAACCATATAGTATTAGGTATTAGGTTAGAAATAAACCTAGCATCACCTTAGGTTATTTCCCCACATCCCAACTTAGTACATGCAACTTAGGTTAGGATGCCATCCCAAATAAAGTAGACATAGATAGAAAAATAGGTACCTTTTCCTTAGTTAGAATCCCGTTAGGATAGATCTCATAGGTCTAGGACTTAGATTTTTCCTCAATAGTCTTGAAGTAGGTCTCATTCCACTTAACGCCATTAAGCATCCTGAAGAGATCATTCAAAAATATCCGAGCACATAACATACAACAGAATGTAGGCATGATCTTTCAAGAAGATAAAATAATTTGTAAACATACAAGAGTTCAGTCCATTATGTCCTCCAACCTCTGAATGTCAATTTACCATTCAAATCAGGTAAGAAGATTTAAAACATACCTTGGATCAATGGAATTGATCCAAGGATTTGTTAATAAAAAGAGATAAGTTTGCAAACTTCATTTCCATATTACAACTTATCTATCAGAAGCAAAAATGGATTCTTTGCAAGCAATATCATTTCATCCCAATGAATCTAAGAGCAGAAATGACTCATCCATGGCAAGCATGATTTCCAAAAATCAAAGGAACACTCCTTATCCAGAAAAATCACATGTCAACGCTTGCAATGAAAAAGAGGAAAGATAACAGTTTGTCAAATATGTTACTGATTGACCCCTACCTAGAAATACTACACGGTGAAAGAGAATGGAAATTTGCACCATGGACTTTGAGTCCCATCCGTCAGAGTGAATCTTCCAATGCGAAATGTTGATACACAAAAACTCAGCCTCTTCACCTACAAGCATGGGAATTTTCTCAGGTATCCTCTACTCTTCCTCAAATGTGTCATGCATTCACTTGTACCATTTTTCCAGGCACACCTTGTGGGCGGCCATCATGGTATCGCAAGTATACTTCTTAAACCTTTTCGTGGGCGAGGGATCTTCTTTTGGATACTCCCATATGAAATTATCTGGCCCATCAGAACTCCAATTTATGAGAAAATGATGGTGAGGAGAACATTTCCAAACATTATCTTTTCCCCCTCCTACATGCTACTAATGATTTCATTTGTAATAAAAAGGACAAGTTGTATATGGTTCCTTCTGAAATCTTCTAACATACATTTAACCATGCCTTATTTACTTGTGTTCACCTTTCTTGACCATTCATCTTAGTAACCAAGCACGTAGCCATCCTTATTATAAGGTCGGGGATATCTATGATATCAAAGGAGCATGAACCCGTCTTGTATTCATAGGCCTCCACAATCTCCTTGATGGCCTCCTTATCATCCAAGTCATCATCTATGGAGTCTCCTTTACAAACCAGGCTAGTAAACTTTGATATAAGTTGAGGAGTTATGCACATTTGTGGCACCTGTAAAATAGAAGTGGTCTTCATGCACGTGTAACATTAACCTTTGGTATAATCGCCGAGCTTTCCAAAAATGGGAAACTTATATAGTTACAATAACCCAACCTTACCCAACTTCACCTTCACCTCATCACTTTGTAGATCGACATTCCTTCTAGTGTCCTTATCAGTTAGATGAACCAGTTCCAATACCATTTCCTTCTCTATGGTACTCATGTGATGGTTTTAGTCACTCATGGCCATCTTCCTGACATGTGATACCCATTATTTCCCTAGCAACACTCCATCTAGGTACTACATCTTTGCATACCACTCCTCATTAAAACTAGTTGTGGCAGTCTATTTCCCTTTGCCCTTCTTCTTTGGTGAAACGATCACCTTCTTTAGTGTCATTTTTACTTATCAGTTACCGCTTAAACTCTTTTTCTCCTCTTCCTTGTTCTGCTTGATCCTATGGCTCAAATCCATAATAATCCTTCTCCTCCCATGCCCTAGTTGTAAAACCCTAACTTGGAAAAAATCTTCCACAAGATGACATACTCCTCTAAAATTATCTTCCCTATGCATGTGTACTCCTTCCACTCTAGTTTATAGATCAACCCTAGTCACGCACTCATATCTCTATGATTCTCTCTTTGTATAAATCTCTCTTCACAGATTCCCTAGTTTGCAAGAGCTCTTCAATTTTGTAATCGCAAGGTAAATAATAACGTGCTGACTTCATACTTATATCTTTTCCCCCTTTCCAGAGAATAAATGTTGCCCGACCAACCATCATACTTAGCATTAAATATGTTTTTTCCACTAAAGATGACCTTAAGTGCCCTTACCCATGCACCCAATCCTGCATGAAACCTTCTACAACCTTATGGCGTGTAAGAAATTCCTTATCAATCTGAAGACTCTTACACATGCATATTCGGGCGCCAAATGCACTTCTTATGTCGACCCAATTTTTTCCCTTTCCTACCTCATGTTGTTCCTGTGCTTCTCATCCTTTGAACGTGGTATTTTTAAGCTATCTTGACACCAAAATTCTTATCCACCATTTCCACGCACATTCTTCTATCTTTCACACCTTTAATCCTTTCATCTGGGCCATACAACTTTTACTACCAGCTAATCCTTCACTTCACACTACTCCCTTCACATTACTCCACCCCACACTAAAATTAGATGTGTGGTCCTCTATGCATACACAACCTTTTTAAAGTAATAAGTGGTTACCGGCACACAAGGCAAAAAATAGAATAAAAGAAAGGAACAAGCAACGAGAAAGGGAAACACAAGGAAAGGAAATACATAAAGGGAAATCCTAAGCTACTGACATTATTGTGTTATTTACAAACACAAGGAAGACTTATTTATTGTAGTGTTTCAACCTACTTTCATTGAAATCACTAGGTAACTTTGTCCCATCTAGCACTTGCAACTTGCGGGAACTTCGAGTTAAGGATGTACGAGATGATGTAAGGTCCCAACCAATGAAATTTCAACTTCCTAGGATGGCACATAAAATTTGAATCATACAACAACACCATCTTCCCAACCTTAAACTACTTATTCTTGATATGATGATCATGTCATGCCTTTTTTCTGGAATTTTTAGTCTTCTAACTCCATCTAGTAAGTGATAGCCTTTTGTCCAATTGCATTAACTTTTCAATCCTTTCCTCGAGAACTTGTTCATTATCCAATCCTCCTACACGTTATACAAAATGATAGTAACATGAATATAAATGGAAAAAAACCTCTACACCAAACACCAATTGAAATTGTGTGTCCTTATTCAACCTCTTGTAGGTTTTCCGTATGCCCCTAGAACTTCGATAGCTTGTCATCCCCATCTTGTCTTCCAAAATCACAAATTTTTGTCAGAGTGTGATTTAGTATCTTACTAAATGCTTTGAAGGAGTTCCATTTTCTTGAGGGTGATAAGGGGTAGTCTTGTGATGGGCCACCATAAATTTTAATAACAAAATCCTGACTATTTCATTCAAAAAATGTGTACCCCTATCACTTGTCAAGATCAAAGGACATCCATACCTACTGATTATGTTTTCCCACAAGAATCTAGTAGCTATCACTATAGTGCAATCCTTTGTAGGTGCTGCCTCTTCCCATATTGTCAAGTAATCAATACAAGTAATGATATACCATGAACCAGTCCTTCGTGCATTTTGGCAAAATCGGTCCTATAAATTGGATTTCCCATTTTTCAAATGGCTCTACATTGGCTATAGGTCTCAAGAACATTTCATCCCTTCTTTTAGGCTTTCCAAGGCGCTAAAAATGGTCACAGCTTTGCAAAACTCAATACAATCCTAGTAGATGGTTTCCCTACTACACCTGCGAGTAGAACCTTTCACGTGGTTGTATTTCCTTCATAGTTCCTTCTTCAATCCCACAATGCGCTTCATCCATAACCACCATGCATTCATGTTCTAATATGCATTGACACAAAACCTCATCATGAACTAACTTATACTGGACCTCTCGCTAACCAACATGTAGGGCACCATGCATATTGATAATTGTTTTCTCTCTAAAACCTTCATACCGCCCAATGCCACACCTATTTTAAGGAACACTGCAATATCTTCTAACTCGAGGGTGCACAACCTAAACCATTGTATGTCTAACATGGTATCCTCAATACTCTACGCATCCTCTCCTAAGTCAATCCTTGATAAGTGGTTAGGTCTTGAATTACTTTTTCCCGGTTTTACCACAACTGAAAATTCAAATTCTTGAAACAACAAGACCCAACGACATATGCGCCCTTGCAAAACTAGCTTGTTTACCAAGTACTTCAGTGCCATGTGATCTATGTAGAATATAAACAATGTTGCTAGCGAGATACTTCGGAACTTATGAAGCACGTAGATAATTTCAATGCCTCATGCTTAGTGGCTGTGTAGTTTTACTATGTTGGTGTCAACTTCCTACTTGCAAAACACAAGGGATGATAAAAATTCCCTCACCAGGTTGTGCTAGTATTTCTCCAATGGTTGTTCTTGAGGCATCAACATACACATGGAAAGGCTTATCCCAAGAAGGGAAACGTAGTATGGGTGCAATAACAAGCCTATCCTTCAAAGTGTTAAATGCCTTCTACTACGCTTCTCCCCAGTGAAAGGCACTCTTGTGCTTAAGAAATTCTTCAAGGGCATGATGATGTTGGCATATCCTTATGTGAAATTCTGTAGTACTGTATGCCAAAAATCTATACACTGCGCTCTAACTAGTAGGCTCTCCCAATCCCACAATAACAACTTTGGCGGGATCCACTAACATGCCTTCCTTACATATAATATGTCGTAATAGGGTTCCAAAAAGAGTAGTGAAGACAAATTTCTTAATGTTAAGGGATATCCTTAACTCCCGACATCTCTCAAACATCAACCTTAAGCTTTCACAATGGTCCTTCACAAACCCATACATAGTCCAGTCATCTAGGTAGACCTGGAGAAAATTATGAATGAAGTTTTGAAATTATTGTACCACGATGCATGAGAACACAACATGCACATTCTTCAACCCAAAAGGCATGACCGTGTATGAAAAACTTCCCCACTTAGTGGTGAAAGTTTTCTTTCTCTAGTCTTCCTTTGTAATCCTGACTTGGTGATACCCAGAGAATCCATCCGTGAAGGAATAGACCTTGCGCCCGGCTACTCCTTCTAGAATTTCTTTAGTGAAGGGGGTTGGAAAAGGGTCAATGACACATACTACATTCAAGTCCCTGTAATCAACATAGATCCTTATCCTCCCATCCTTCTTAATGCTTATAACCATTGGGCTTACCCATTCTGATTCTTCCATAGCCTCAATGATACTAGATGTTATCATCTTGTCTATCTCCTCCTTGACTCTTATGTGTAAGTTTGGATTCATCCGATAGGGTCTCTTCCGAATCAGGTGTGCACCTTCCTTCAACTTGATCCTCATCTCCCCAAGGAATGGTGAATGCCTTTGAGCTCATGGTACCCATGTGGGAATAAGTCCTGAAATTTGTGCAATCAGATCAATGATTTTTGAAACCTCTTTCTCCAACCAATAATCCCCAATGATAGCTTCCTTAGGTTCTGTCTCTGTCCCAATGTTAACCTTCTTTGTTTTCAAGGGCTCATGGTAGGCGTGCACTCACTCATCAGTGCTATCTATGAATTCATGTGTACCTTCAAAATGGTTAACATCCAGACTTTCCATTTCTTCACCATCTACTACATAGACCATCTTTCCTTTTTCCTTTTCAATGCACACACACTCAAGTTATATCTCTTTTGATTATTCTTCATTGAAATGCATCTCCAAAATAGGTTCACCCAAAGTAACTCTAGTAACATATCTTCTACCATGGCACTATCTCCCATTGTAGGTGCTTGAAAAATTGTAATGCTTTATCCACTGATGACTTGGTACTTCAATACTCAAAATATTAAATGAGATAATTCATTAACTCCTATCATTTCCCTATCGATGGCATGTCTCTCGAGTGAATATTACATGTGCGCACACAACCTTGTAAGTCGAATATAAATTATGCACCCATAAGGATGGTGGTAAAGATTATGTTCCTTCCATATAGGCCTTCTCATATGCTTGGATATTGGAAGAGGTGGGTTATTTTCCATGGTACTCTTGGATAATAGTGAGTGTGTTACTTTTACAGAACCTTATAGAGAATGCAACTCTTACCTCGCGCCACTCTAGAACACTCTTGAGATGCGTTGGCCACCAATGCGCTATAATCCTAAGTAAGTTATAAGCCGAGCATACTTCTCCTTTCATCCTCATTTTTCCACTAAACCTCCATTTCTTGTAAGAAATCATCAGGGCTTACTCCTCTAGATTAACTTGGTAGCTTCTTCCTTCCCATGTGATTAACTGCATGTGCCTTTGTTACTCTTATTACAAATCCTCTCAATAGTCATCCAGTTAACTCATAAGTCTGTGTGCCCAATTTTCATATGTTATGCTAGTTGTATCACTCATTGGTGAACATCTTCAAATAGTATAACATGTAGGATGAATTATTTCAGGGTCTCTGATGGAGAACATAGATTATGTCAAGGAATTCCTCTCATAAGGGATCAGTATAGGGCACTGAATTCCCATCTATTAAAGGAGTGATCACCCTTCCTTCCTTGTTCTAAAAACTGATATACCCCTTGATAAACCGTAGGTTGATATTGTCTTTATAACACCAAGGGTGCCCAAGTAATGTTGGAAAATTATCCACCTAGACAAGCACCAAGACTTCAAAGTCCCCAATGAACTTGGCCCCTTGAATAGTGATATCCACATCCTTCAAGACTCTAATCAGCATTACCTTTTTCTTTTTGCAATATACAAGACATTCAAAGATGGATATAATGTGGTTGATGCCATGCATCCAAGGTGATAACATTGACCTTCGCTCTGTATCAATGAGGATATTTCTCAGAAGCCACCCATCAACAACTACATTCAATGTGATCTCTTTATCATAGTCAAGGCTATGAGGAGGAAGCTTGTCATATAGAACCTACCTTTCGCACTCTCTCTTAGTGCATGGTACCTTCTCCTGTATCCATTCTCATAGTAAGGGAATGATATTCTCCTACCTTAACATTTTTCACACTTCCCTAACCTCATCCAAATCCTTCTGTGGAGCCTCAACATTATTCCTTTGCTCCAACTACCTTGACTTCTCCTTTAGACATTGGATTTTCCTTGTAATCCCAAAGACACATCCATAGTATTTTGATATATCTCTTTCTAATGAGTAGGGTCTGAGTACTTCCCATGTACCACTTCTTCCCTAACAACTAGTTTCTACCTTGGCATCTTCCTTACGCACGCAACCTCTACTCACGTTGTTACTAGTACGAGTTATAACCCTAACTCATGTGCCACTCTTGGAATCCAATGTGGGTTGGCATTATTTATACTTAATATCCCAACACCTTTATCCTTTTGGTTTTTGTTGGCTCATATGTTCAAACATTTCAGGACACTCATGTTTATAATGCTCGGTCAATCTTTAATTATAAAAAGTTCCATGTGGGAGCTCACTTGTTCGTCAACCATGGTTAATGTGACAAAAAAATCCTCCATGAAAACCTCTTCCACACACTCCTTCATCATGTGCACCCTTCATAACAAAGTGATTATCATCCTTGGAACTTCATGTGAGTCTAGTTTGGTACACACAAAGATATATGGCATCATGAAACTAGTTGATTAGCCTGCAATCCTTGGTATCATGGGTCATAGAGGTACAAATCTTACAATAGTAAGACACATTTTTATGGATTGCACATTGTAGTAGAGGACACCTACTTGCATCATGATCCCCATGGAAAATTTCGTAGTTCTTGTCATGATGCATGCTACTTTACTGGGAAATTATCTTTTGTATGCCCTTTTGATTCACAATCTATGTACAAAGGCCACTACGAACCTCATGCACCGAGTTCGTAGACATATTCTCTAACTACTTGGATATTGCAGCAATTTTAGCCTCCAGGAAAGGGCTCATGTCGGTATCAATGCTCTCAATAGCTTCGGTGTGCGGGGTATCCTACAAGGTGTCACACGGGTCTTTGAAATTCTTGTGTGATAATGCCCTTATAAATGATGTAATTAATTCCCCAAAGCGACCATTGAGCATCTTTGAGAGGGGTGTATGTCATAAGATAGTTTTGATAAAATATTTTTGAACTATGTGTCATACTCTCACAAATTCTCTGTCATTCCTTGTTGGATATCCTTGAGTGCTAATGCTCTTTTTATCATACTCGGGGATATGAAACTTTCTATGAAGGTGTTATTCAACGTAGTTTAATCAACGAACATCGATGAGGTCATACTTATGGTACTAGTTATGTGTGTGCCCTTGCAATGTTTTTGAAAACTGACTTGCATTTCTCTCTAGGGTAGTGATCCCCTTCATGCACCATATAAATTCACACTTGTTCACATGCTCTATAGCATCCTCAATACCTTTGTAGTCTGGTAGGTGCAAAGAAATCTCAAAAAAAAAAACTTGGGGGGTGGCTAAGGCCCTTGTCCACGTGACCTAGAACCTTGGTTTCCACCCATGTTTCCCCCTCCACCAGATCCACTAGAACCACCAAGTCATGTCCCTCCTGACCCACCAGATCCTATAGATCTACTAGGTCCACTAGGTCCTCTGACCCCTACACCACTAGATCTACCTCATGTAACTAGAAAATGGCTGAACTTGTCACACCTAGTGTCCCCAATGTCCCGAACAAACCATTGTTAGTTGTGTGTCCTTTGCCACTCCCAGATGTGATACCCAAACCTTGTGTATTTGTACCTTGTCCAAAAATTCCTTCAAACACAGGAATGGTTTGCGCAGCCATAAATGTCCCAAAAAAGAAATTATATCTACGAGACATAGATTGGTTACTTCCATCAATACTAACCAGATTAATAATACTTCTCCCTTGATATAGAAATCCAAACACTAGTGGGTGGTCACCAAGTGGGTTCATATGTGTGTCGATGGATCTACTTTCTCCATGTGATGAAATCTCATTAGAAGTTGAAGGGGTTTCTCTCCCGTTCTTTCCAAGATGGGGTAGCACAAACTACTTAGGTTCCACATCCTCAGCATGAACCTCAACTTCTTCCCGCAATGTATTCCTCCATAGATCTATCACACATGCAACCTTGTGTTTTCTATTCAACTCCCTTTCACGAGATTCACTATACTTGAGTTGTATTGTCGACACTAAAATTTTCCTCCAAAATTTCCATTTCATTAATATATGTATTAGGAATAGGATGTTGTTAAGTGTAATTAGTAGTAGCGTCCGATAGAAGATAACGGCGCCGTCAGTACGGTGCCGCCAATAATGTGGAGTACGGTGTGATCAAAGTACAATAGGAATGTTGTAAAAAGTAAATATTTGTCGTAAGTGGTCTGGTAATGTTAAAATGTCAAAGTTTGGGTAATTAGAGAAGTAGGGTCTACATGATTAGGAATTAGAAATATTATATTGGTAATAAGGACAAGGAGTGAGGTCATTAATATTTTGTGTATTTTATTTGTAAAAAGTCTAAAAATGTGGAACCCATGTAAAATGATAAGGTTTATCTTATCTTAACAGATAAGCTTACATGTACAGATAAGAGTTAAGGTATGGAATATGATTCGTCAGAGTGGATTTCTTATCCTATCTTAGAGATAGGATGGATAAGCCTGGAAGTTCTATAAATAGAGAGGCCACCCCCCTCATTTAGCATAGAAAGAAGTAGTGAGAAATATTGTAGGAAGTGTGCGAAGGAAGCCATCAGTTAAAGGTGTGTTGAAGAAGCCATCGAGAGGTGTAATTGTAAAGTTTCTCCCATAGTCTTGTTGAAGAATCTCATGGGTGAGATTGTAACAGTTTCATGTTAATATTATAATTTATTTTGATATTTCAGATTTGTCGTCATTCTGTCTTATCATAGTCAATGGTATTCTTGTGTTATGTTGTTGTTTTGTTTCCAGATTACGTCCACCAAACTAAAGGCTGTGCATTAGTAAATAATCATAGCACGAGGAGTTCCCGGTGAAGAATTATCATAGTGCGGATTTGATGACATTTTGGTTCCGTTTGCGGGACCATTCCTCGTTGGTGGATTTTACGGAGAGATATTCCCACTAAGTCAAAAATCAATTGGAGGGTAACCTTGTTTTTTTTGTGCATAGTAGTTACCATGGTAAAGTCATTTTTACCAGTGAATAGTAGTTACCATGTTAAAGTCATTTTTGCCATGAATAGTAGTTACCACAGTAAAGTCCTTTTCTTTGGGAATAGTAATTACCATGATAAGGTCACCTTTTACCATGAATAGTATTTACCGCAGATAACTTCACTTTTTTGTGAATAGTGTTTACCACAGTAAAAGTCGGTTTTTACATGAGTAAGTAAGTCAAGTTTTACCATAGTTTACCGTGGTCATTTCTATTTTCTTTTGTAAAGGTGTAAAGTCACTTTCTAGTATAGTGATTCCAATTATTTGTGCACATAAGTCTTGTTAATTGTACTTGTGGGTTGGTATTTCACGGTGGTTAATTTTGAAAATGGGAAAGATTCTGTTTTTCAGCTCAATCTAATGAAGATGCTTCTTCTTTCATTCAAGAGTTTAAACGATCTTGTATTTGTAATGGCCTTATAAGAAGGGAACAATGGGTGAATTTTTCCTACCTTTTTGGATGGTTCAAAGCACTTAGGTGGTTTGAAACACTAGGTGATAATGTGAAAAATTCATGGGATTTATTAAGCGAAAGTTTTCTTGAAGAATTTGGTGAACAACGAAATATGCGAGATCTCATGATCGAGATCACAAAGCTATCCCAAGGAGAGAAGGAGAAGATAAGGGATTATCATGCTCGTGTTCAGAGCTAAGGAGGAAGCTCGATGCCCGGATCCAGGAAGGAAGGACTAGCAGATGGGTTGATGAATGGCGTGGATAATCTCCTCTGTAAGAACTTCATTCTTGGGATGAAGCCGAGAGATCGGACAACGAGTGAAGTATGAACGCCCGGCCACCATTGAACAAGCAAAGGAGATTGCGAGAAGGCAAGAAGAAAGCATGGAAGAGGAGCCCAAAGAAATTGTTGCTAAAGTAGAGCTTACACCAGCACCTTTGGTCTGAATCCACAACCACTCTGGTGAGCACAAATATTTCTCCTAATACATCTACCGAGTATGAAGATCTGCTCAAAAAGATGGGTCGAGTTAACTATTAATCTTCTTGAGGAAAGGAATTTAGTTCTCGGGAGGAGATAGAGGTCCAAAGAGAAATTTCTGAAGTTGTTTGTTATGGTTGTTATAAAAGGGTCATTATAAGTATAATTGTCCGAGATAGAGCTTCTACATCTGGTAAGGGAGATAATGATAAAGGAAAAGCACCTGTGAATTCTTTTGATGTAGTAGATAAGAGCAGAAATAATGAAGTAGATGTGTTTGTAACAAAAAGAAAGAAAGAAAAAGATAATCAAGATGGAAATGATCCTAAGAAGATGAAAGAAGAAACTAGTAAGAAACATAGGAGAAGAAAGTTGGGTGTGCAGGATTTTTACGATTTCATAGGGGCAAGGACCATACTCCATCTTGGAAGATCTGTCCAAAAGGCCTGCAAATATTACATATGGTCAACTCTTGGCTATGTCTTCTGAGAAGAGGCGGGAGTTGCGAGGTGGACTCAATGCTCGAAGAAGGAAGGAGGTTGAGGTCCTGTTTTGGAGGCAGAGGCGAGATCCCTATGCTCCCAAGTGAGGTATTATGTAATGGTATTTCAATTCATGATGTCTTAGTTGATGGAGGTGCTGCGATTAATGTAATGGTGAGTGCGTAATGAATATGTTGGGGTTAAAAATTGATCGCCCTTCAACACTTATGTTAAGGTCATTAAATAAGGGAAAAACTAAACCGAGAAGGTGTAATTTCAAATGTGGCAATATCATTTATGGGTGTGGTATGTGTGGTAGACTTTCGGGTGATGAAAAATGGTGCTTATTGCGTACCCAATCTTTCTTTGGGAAGACCATGGCTAAGGAGAGTTCATGCAAGAAACTCTTTGGAATGAAGGTTTCATGACACTTGGACGTGGTAGAGAGAGGGTGAAGATAAACGTGATCCCTCGACATCATAAAGTAGAACTGTGGATTCAAGTGATGGCCCGATGATTGGACATCCTCTCGATTACTCTAGTACCGGTGAGGACACGAAGATGAAGAAAGCGAGGTGGATGTTTCATCATGGATATCTGCCGGTCACACCAACTCATGACCCCATAAAATTATCGAAGAAGAAGTTGATGATCGTCTCCAACAAATAAAGATTGGTGATCTTTGTGATGGAGAGTGAGAAGGAATCCTACCTCTAGCTCTTTCGAAGGTACATACACCTATTCACTTTTGATTACAAGGAACTCCGCGGAGTAAGTTGGGTAGAACATTGTATTGAGCTGGTAGATGGTGCTAAGCCCATAAAGCAAATGCCATATAGAATGAATCCTAATTTTTCCAAGGCTAGTAAAAAAGAAGAAATAGATAAGTTACTTGATGCAAGATTCATATTTCTTGTGGAGAATTGAGAATGGGTTTCTCCCATTGTGATCTCAATAAAAAAGAATGGGAAGCTACGCATTTGTGTTGACTATAGGAAGCTCAATAAGGCAACAAAGAAGGATCATTACCCTCTTCCATTTTCGGATCGGATCTTGGGCGAAGTAGCTGGCGGGGAGTGCTATATAGTTTTCTTTGATGGATATAGCGGCTACAACCAAGTTCGTATAGCGAGAGAAAGATCGGTGAAGACCACATTCACCACTCCTTGGGGAACGTTTGCTTATAGAGTTATGCCTTTTGGGTTGTGTAATGCTCAGCAACATTCCGAGCGTTTAATGAATAGGGTGTTCGAACCCTACATTGGGACCTTCATCGAGTATTTACGGATGATTTTTGCATCTATGGGAGCAAGTTGGACCACTGCACCGAGATGGAGACGGCATTTCAAAGGTTAGATGAAGCACAAGCCTCACTAAACCCTACAAAGTGTGTCTTTGGATGTTCTAAAGGTGTTTTGTTAGGGCATGTTGTATCAGAGATGGTATTGAGTGCTTGATCTAATAAAGTTTCAAAAATCAAAGATTTACCATTTCCTATAAATAGAAGTAAGTTGAGATCATTTTTAGGCCATGTGGGTTACTATAGAAGGTTCATCAAGAATTTCTCAAAGATTGCCTGACCACTAACTTGATTCTTGAAGAAGGATGTTGCTTATGAACCGGGAAACAAGGCGCATGAAGCTTTTGGACAAGCTGAAGGAAGCCACTGGTGTCTTCACTGTTTTGAAGAATCCAGTTGGAGCAAGCCATTCATTGTGTACACTTGATGCCTCAGATGCAGCATTAGGTAGTACTTTGAGCCAAAAGGATGAAAATGGGAATGAACATCCAATTTACTTTGGGAGTAGACAAATGAGCAGTGCTGAGGTAAACTATACTATAATTGAAAAAGAGGCTCTAGCTATCATTTTTGCTGTAAAGAAGTTTAGAAATTACTTGCTAGGGCAGAAATTTATAGTTGTAACGGATCATCAGGCTCTGAAATATATTGTCAATAAGCCTAACCCATCAGGGAGGATAGCAAGATGGATAATTTTGCTACAAGAATTTGAATTTGATATTATAGATAGGCCAGGAAAGAAGCATGTCAATGCAGATGCACTCTCTTGAGCCTATGATGGTTTAGGATCATCTTGTGATGATGATGATTTTCCCGATGCAGCATTGTTCTCCCTTGACACAATCCCTAGTGAATACATAGATATTTGGAATTATCTGAATGAATTCAAGTTTCCTGATGGTGCCAATGCAAAGACTAAGAGAAAGATTACTCAAGCCAGTCGTCCATACTCTATTCTGCATGGAGCATTATTTCGAATAGGACCTGATGGACAGTACAAGAGGGCAGTTGGACGTGATCAAGGAAAAGAGCTTCTAGAAGAATTCCACAATGGTACATGTGGAGGGCACTTCTCTGGACAACTTATAGCAAGAAGGATCTTGGATGCGAGTTATCCTTTGGCCCACTCTTTTTAAAGCATTATAATTATTGTAAGACATGTGATATTTGTCAAACACATGGTAACCGTAAGACTTCATCAGCTCCATTATGTCCTATTCTTCCCCTTGGTCCCTTTGAAAAATGGGGAATAGAAATTGTAGGTCCACTTCCAACTACATCACGTCAAAATAAGTATATTGTAGTTTGCATGATTATTTAACCAAGTGGGTTGAAGCTAGGCTATTGAAAGCGCTTCCATGGATGAAGTGGCAAGGTTCATATATGAACGCATTGTCACCAGATTTGGTTGTCCATTAGAAATTGTAACAGATCAAGGAAGCCACTTCATTAATGAGGTGGTAGAAGCCCTAGTCAATAAGTTTTCTATCAAGCACAAGAAGGCAACAACATACAAGCCAAGCACAAATGGACAGGTGGAACGAACAAATTTTGTGCTTTGTGTCAAATTCTAGCAAAAGATGCAGCCTTGCAGGTACATAAATGGGATAAAAGGATTCATGCAGCATTGTGGGCATATAGGGCAACATCAAAGTCAGCAACAGGATACTCCCCATTTCAGTTGGCCTATGGCATTGATCCAGTTCTTCCTATTGAGTTTGATATTCCCACTGTGAGAGTTATGAAAAATGAAAGGATGGATGAAAGTGATTCAGTAAAAGAAAGGTTGGTACATCTTCATTTGCTAGAGGAAATGAGGGAAATAGCAAAGGATACAAGCCATAAGAAGAAAATGAAGCAGAAGGAGTACTTTGATCAAAAGATCCGGTGGTCTCCATTTCAAGTAAATGACTTGGTTCTAGTATATGATTCCAGATACAAAAAAAGAAGACAGAGAAAATTTCTTCCAAAATGGATGGGGCCCTACAAAATAGCAGCTGTGCATGAAAATGGTACGTACCAACTGGAGGAATTGGATGGCACTCCCATTACGAAATGGGTCAACCACGACAAGTTGAAGATTTTCCAAGCACCAGAATAGTCTACTCCGAGGACGGAGTAGAAGCTAGGAAGGGGGAAGATGTCGACACTAAAATTTTCCTCCAAAATTTCCATTTCATTAATATATGTATTAGGAATAGGATGTTGTTAAGTGTAATTAGTAGTAGCGTCCGATAGAAGATAACAACGCGCCGTCGATGCGGTGCCGATAATGTGGAGTACGGTAGCAGTCAAAGTACAATAGGAATGTTGTAAAAGTAAATATTTGTCGTAAGTGGTCGGTAATGTTAAAATGTCAAAGTTTGCGTAATTAGAGAACTAGGGTCTACATGATTAGGAATTAGAAATATTATATTGGTAATAAGGACAAGGAGTGAGGTCATTAATATTTTGTGTATTTTATTTGTAAAAAGTCTAAAAATGTGGAACCCATGTAAAATGATAAGGTTTATCTTATCTTGAGATAAGCTTACATGTACGAGATAAGAGTTAAGGTATGGAATATGATTCGTCGAGTGGATTTCTTATCCTATCTTAGAGATAGGATGGATAAGCTGGAAGTTCTATAAATAGAGAGGCCACCCCTCATTTAGCATAGAAAGAAGTAGTGAGAAATATTGTAGGAAGTGTGTGAAGGAAGCCATCGAGTTAAAGGTGTGTTGAAGAAGCCATCGAGAGGTGTAATTGTAAAGTTTCTCCCATAGTCTTGTTGAAGAATCTCATGTGTGAGATTATAACAGATTTCATGTTAATATTATAATTTATTTTGATATTTCAGATTTGTCATCATTGTCTTATCATGGTCAATGGTATTCTTGTGTTATGTTGTTGTTTTGTTTCAGTTATGTCCACCAAACTAAAGGTTGTGCATTAGTAAATAATCATAGCACGAGGAGTTCCCGGTGAAGAATTATCATAGTGCCGGATTGCTGATGTGATATCTCTTCCATCTCCTTTTCAACTACAATGTCCGCCATCTTCCTCCCCCTTAGCTTCCTCGCCCAATGTTCGGAGAAACTTCTCGGCCATAAGGAATGCCTCTAAACTTAGGGTAATGATCAAGATCTTCATATCTAAAGGGAAAACACATAAAAACAATCTTGTGGGTTCCTTGAACTCAAATTCAACATCCTATGGACAAGAATACATAGAAATGGCTTATTCTAGAGTATAACTATTCAACACCCCTTTCTACCGGTGGTCAATAGCACACATCCAAGTCAAATCTACATCATACGACACGGTAATCACCTCGGGTCCACATGCATGATCGTAGTACCGGCTCGATTGTGATGCATATGTTGAAAGCCATTCATATAATTCTACTATAAAGCGGGAGAAGAAAGTTTCATATGACTCATGCTTTATAGAAGCTCTTCTACCCATCTACATGCATCAAAATTAGGTCCAACACTGAATCTTTTAGCAAACTCATCCTCCATGCTCCTAAACCATGCTTCAACACTCTCCAAGGTCAGGCACTTAGTCATCACACATCAATGGAACCAAGATGTAGATGTATCCATTTCTCACAACTTCAAAAAGAGGTCCCAAAAATAAAACCAAGATGTAGTCATTTTTATGCCCTTAGAACAACAGTCTAATCCATGCATGCCATTGTATCACCCAATGGGTGCTAGGCACTCACTGAGGCACACGCAGCACCTAGCCCCTCCTTTATGTGAGTCTTATGAGAATACATTGATCAATGATAGAACTTAGATGTAAAAAGGTAAAGAACCATGCATTCATTCTGAGAGCTTAAGATGAGGTATTATATTAATATACCCATTAAGATAACTAGAGAAACATTATATGAATAACATATCTGATCCATACTAGAAAGGAAATATACTAGGATTCACACCCATGAAAAATTTATACTTAGAACAAAATCTTATATTCATATTAGTCAAAGTTCAGTAACCATATTACATTCACCAAGCCATGACATGCCAATGTAACAATGTAGATCAAACTTATGCATCGAAACCTTAACTATGCTCCCATATTACAAAAATATTTTCACAAACCCATCCCTCTAGACAAGCTATTACCCCTATAGTCCTCTAAATGAGAACCTCAACTCTCTGGAACCTTCTTATCATTCCTACAGAGCTTCGCCTTTCATTCTCTCTATATCTATTGTTTCTTCTTCTACCCGAGCATCTCTATATATAGTCTGTATTGCCCACCACCATGCCTTTCTGAAGTAACAGATCAATCACCAAGTGTCAAGGTGGTCCTCTAATGGAGCATGATTCTTCCCATCGAGCTCTCCACTCTCTACAATGATGTCTTTCTGGATCCTTCCATCACATGGAATATTCCTTTCTTGACCACCAAGTTGTCTAGGTTGGCACCTTATCCACTCCGCATGTGTAGTCGGGTCACGCTTTTCTCGTGTGCTTCTAGAATGCCAAATATGGCTAAGTCTTGAAACCCTTTACTTTTCCAGCCACGCACACCGTGGCTTTTACCAAATCCTTCTAAAACCCCTATCTTATGTGCCTTTACCCCATGCTCCCTTCTTCATATTGCTTCCGCATGCCCACACACCCTTTGGAACTTATCTACTATTTTGAGGCCCGACATGACCACACTATGGAGTACGCATACGAGGTCTCTATAACATCCTCATATATAAAAACATGATTCATATGGTTGAATATGCATTTTAATTAAAATAATTTAAGGGTTTGCCAATCCTTAGGTGACATTACTTAGCTAGTTACTACAAGCTAGTAGCTCTCTACTATAAAATAGTAAGACTCTAGATCCATTGCATCTGTAGGTACATAGTTGAATAACCATTCAAACAATGATCAATTAAAAATCAACAATTAAGACTCTAAGTGAGCTATTAGTATCAACTTATACTTAGTCAATATCTCTTTTAATACTATGATCCAATGGCTTAGATACATATGTGTATCTTCTTTACTTGAAGGCCACAAAAATTCTTACATGGAGTTACAATAAGAAAGAGCTCAAGATGGCCACTTGGCCTTCAAGGTCAGACCGAGATGCAAATAGGCATATAGTAGAGTATAACACACAACTAATTATTTATACAACTAAAAATATGCCTAAGTTCATATATATATATGATTCAAGCAACATTATGTACAAGCTACAAACAAAGGCTTCAACAAAGATTGTAGAAGTTAAACAATTGGTAAGACAAAGTGTTGACACTCTGTGACTTCATTTTCATGAAAAACTATATGGAGAAAATGTAATACCAATCAAAACAAATACACTGAGACCAACATTCAAATTATAAGAACCCAAAGATGCCTAAATCGCATACCCATTAAAGGTATCAATCTAGTAAGGTAAGACTCGATAATACTTAGGCAACAAAATCATTATTATATGATCGATATAAATTGATTCATCTCAACACACACACACACACATACATATTTATATTTTAAGGTAGGTAGGTTCATAAAAATATGAACAAGATGTACTTGATAATCTTTACAAGTTCTATGATTGTAAAAGTAAATACTTGGTAACCCAAAATCCAAACCCAATATCACTTATCAAACAAGCTTCCAGAAATGTCGATCTTTTAAGCGAGGGTAAGAACCAACCACACATAAACAATATTCTTTCATAGCATCTAAAACTGTTATAGGTATTTTAGTGGCATGCACATGGAATAATACCAAGGATTTAATCAAAAAGAGATAACCCAAAACCATATATTATTATAGCATCAATTTAGTCGCATAATACAACCGACATCACAAAAGTGAAGAAGATATAGAAAATATCCCAACCAAACCCTTCATCCTCCTTTCTTCCATTTTAATAGCCATTTCCATTTATTTTCCCACTATTTCCTCCACCATGCAACTGAGGATTCAATGCTAACCCAAAAATAGATAATGCATTCAAAAACCAGAAAATTGACATGCAGAGCCCAAGAGCTCAAGTGACCAAATGAAAAATGAAAACCAAATCCCTTATTCTCCTTGAAAACCATTGTTGTTTTCCCAAGATGGTTTTGGTTCATTCGATTCCATTAATGCCATCTAAAGGACTTCATGTTACTTCTTTAATTCCCACCAACTGACCACATTCCAAATTTGTTTATGATCAAACTATTAGTTAACAATCTTAACTAAACTCTTTAGCCACATATTTAGCATGCATCGCCAATTTTGACCAGTATCCTGCCAAAGGGTTGTGGTGGCCCATTTAATAAAATAATTAAAATTCCAAGTACGAGTATGGGGTGGCACCCAACTTATTTAACCATGCCTTTAACCCCTTTGCAAATGCTAACCTTAGTTAGGTCTTAGGATTCCATAGATAGGTTAAGATCTATTTAAATCAACATGCATATATCAACCTTAGGTTAGGTTGTCTACATTTAATCCAATGTACATAGAGTCACTTTAGGCCCTTAGAAATTTAAACATTACCATTTGCATAGGTTATCTTAGGTTAGGATATCTTAATCACAAGAATATATCCATGACCTTAATGTATATCATATCCGCTTAAGCCCCTTAAGTAATTTATAAAATGAACCAAAATTATTTAAACATAAGTAAGTCTTCATTATTGTAGTGCAACCAAAAATTTTATTAGATTACTATCAACATGATCTAAGCATGAAACTATAATCAATAAGAAGCCAAGTAAGTCTTGTTACTTATGGTCATAATTAAATATTGATTCAAGAGAATACCTTGGATTGCTGAAATTGATCCCAGGTGTTACCCAAAATCTTATTATCAATATAAAAAGTCTCAAAAGAAGGAGTCATATAAAGTTTTTTTTTTGAAAATATTACCCCTTATTACTCAACTGCTCTAGAACTTGGTTTGCACTAACCAAAAGATGAAACCACTATGTCTACTTCAGAAATTAGACGAGTAAGTACTTTATGATCTTAACAATTCAAAAATGAAAATTCTACCAAATCAATAAGTAAACAATGTCATTTTAGAAAAGATGATATAAAATTTCAACAGTTAACATCAACTCAGAATACAATCACATGCCATGTGTACCTGACCAATCACATGATGAATCAAGTATAGATATAAAAAATAGAGGTATTCGAGTCTTGGAAAGTGTAGATGAGAAGGCGGCATGTATCATGAGCCTATGAAAACAAATAAAGTTAACATTGGGACAAATTAATAAAAAAAAGGAGGCCATTATTGGTGATTATTGGTCTTAACAGGAGGTTTATAAGATAATTGAGCTGTTGTGCAACTTTCGGGACTTATTTCCTAAGGTCTATCATGAGTTGAAATGGGTTCATCACTCTTTTGGGAAAATGAGGATTAAGTTAAAGGAAGGTGCATGCCTGGTTAGGAAGAGGCCTTATAAGATGAATCCTAACTGGACATCAAACTAAAGGAAGAGATTGATAAAATTTTGGAATCTGGAATCATTAAGCCCATTGAGGAGTCGAGTGGGTTAGTCATATGGTGATAAGCATAAAGAAGGATGGACGGATAATAATTTGAGTGGACTATAAATAGTGTAATGTTACATGTGTAATAGATCCATTTTCAACACATTTAATCGAAGAAATATTGGAAGGCATTGTAGGGTGCGAGATCTACTCATTTACTAATGGAGTTTTCTAGTTATCATCAAGTGCACATAGAAAAAGAAGATTAAGAGAAGAAAACCTTCACCATTGAGTGGGGAAGTTTTTGTAAACAGATTATTCCTTTTAGGATGAAGAATGCATCTGTGGTCTTCTTGTGTATTTTTGTACAAGATTTTAAAGACCGCATATACGAGTTTTTCTGAGGTCTATTTGGATGATTGGACTATATATGGGATGGTAAAATATCACTTTGTTGTAACTTGAGACTTATTGTTGAGAGGTGCGGGAAGTTAAGAATCTCCTTGAACATTAAGAAATGTATATTTTCCATGACCTTTGGCACATTTTTGGGACATATCATATACAAGGAAGGTCTATTTCTAGATCCAACCAAGGTTGCAATTATCTCGGAGTTTGGAGGATCTGTCACATTAGAGTGAGGTGTGTAGATTCTGTGCCATACAAATTATTAAAGATAGTTCATTAAAGGATATGCTAGGATCTCTGCACCTAGGAGGAATTGTTGAAGAGTAAAATAAATTTTCATTGGGATGAGGTGCGGAGACAACATTTGACACATTAAAGGAAAAAATTACTTATGCGCCCATTCTACACTTTCCTTCTTAGGATAAGCCATTTCATGTACATGTTAACACAACTTGATGATGGGATTATTGATCATCCCATATGTTTTACAAGCATGATTTTGACCCCGGATGAAAGAAATTATACAATTATAGAGCGCAAGGCCTTTTCTATGATTTAAGTGTTGCATAAGTTTAGACAATACTTGTTGGCTACCCCTTATATATTATATGCGAGATCACATGGCATTGAAGTACTTTGTGAATAAGAACATTTTACTGGGGTGTATATTTTTGTAGTCATATTTAAACCCATCAAAAAGGAAATAAATACCATGCGTGTCGGCACTGTAGTCATTTTTACTCCCATCACAAAAGGAAGGAACCCCATGTGCTCGGCATATCACCCGAAGAGAAGCGAGCACTCACCTAAGGCACGCACAAGTACCAGAGTCTCTATTTTATTTGAGTTTAGTGGGAAGCATCAATTATGATTAGTGTAAGATTTTTAATGAGGGAGGTTGAAACATACAAGGACCATAGGGCTCAAAACAACCTCTAGATCCTTGCAGTCACCTTAGACTAAGTACTTTAATAGAACCCAGAACATGCATTATGACAGAAATAATTATACAAGCATTCATACATAGCATGAAAGGAAAGAGAACTCATATGAGAGAAAAGTGCATTAAAACCATTGATATCCATGTCTATTTATATCAGGTAACCTCATTATATTCATCGATTCATTACTGAGTGTCACAGAGTAGAGTAGACCATGAGTCATACATATCACTTTGGACATATGTAACTAAGATAAAAAAAAAAAAAGAAAAATTACAACTCCGCACTTAGTGCATTCTTTCCTGAATACAAATATCCACTCGTAGTATTGCTGCAGAGCCCCACTCACTCTCTAACCTGTTATACCTCATACTTCTCCTCCTTTTTACTCCACAAGCACTTGTATTTATAATTCTCCTACACGCCAACTCGCCTTCAGTGTCCTTAGATTTGGTGCCAAGTGTTGAATGTGGTCCATGTGAGTATGCTTCTTCTTGGCCTGAGCTTTCCACTTTACCTCATGATGTTCTTCTAGAATATTCCATTCGCAGCATGGTCTTTCTTGGGCCAACCTATCGCAAGGCTAGCATCTTATCCACATCCAACCAATCATGATTTTCATGTGTTCTTCCATGGGTTCTCAAATTGACTAAGTCAGAGCCTCCTTTCACATTTCATGTGTGCTATGTGCTTCCCTAATCCTTTCTCTCATGTGATTTTACCTTACTTGTGCCTTTTCATAATGAGATCCTACACTCCCACGTGCCTTCAAACTTGGTTAAGATTATAGGGGTCAACCAGCACCCCACACTACGCCTTTCTCGATCCTTAGAAACATTTTACTTGACCAAGATTCATGCTTTGTCCAAGGAACCAATGAATAGTCTTACACTTTACAAAAAGAATAAGGAATGAAAGAATTGGGGAAAATAATGAAGAATGGAGCATCAATTCAACAAACTAGGAAAATATTTGCAAAGGTTTACCTCGAGCTTATTCCATATTTCAACCTCACCCCTGTGCCTTTTGGCAAAGGTCACCCACCTGGTGAAGTGCTCACTTCATCAAAACTCAGGCCAACTTCCTGTGTGCCCAAAATGTCCACAATATGCTCCATGTCTTTTCCTAGGTCCTCAAGTTTAGCCATCCTTCTAGTGATCGGGGATATAATTCCATTACCAGGGCCTTAATTGAGCTCCTTAAAGCTTTAATTGCCTCTGATTTCTTCTCTACTTCAGCTAGAACCTTGTCTCTCTCTGCCCTATTCCCCTTGTTATTTTCTTGGAACTCTTTTATCTCTACTTCAAGCGTGGTGACCAAGGAGCTTGCCACCTTATCTCTATCTGCGCATGTATCATATGTGGCTTTTGTAGACTAGGCAGTGACCTTAACCTCTGCAAGTACTTGGCTGTACTCTGTAATGAGTGCTACCACCTTCAATTGATCCTCCTCTTTCAAGTGCATGGCCACTTCTTCAGCAGATTCTAGGGCCATGGGTCATCTCTCCATAGTGAGGACGTGTGTTAAATCTTCCATACACTCCGGGAGGGACCAATACTTCTATGTGGGTAGCACTAAGTGCAGGTACTTTAGGAGGATGAAATCCTTAATAGACTCCATTTTCTTGTACACTTCCTGCACCTTTACTTTCTCTTCCTTTAACTCACACCTTAACTGTGCATTGATCAGTTCCTCTTGTTTCAAGCTCTTGGCCTTCTCCACTAGTTCTTCCTCCTTCTTCCCTAACTTCACCTCCAGCATTCTAATCCTATCATTGCGTGTGAATAATTTGGCCTCGGTCTCGTAGTGACCTTGTTAAAAGCATTGCAGACTTGCTCATCTCGAGAGAAGGCGAGCATTCACTAAGGGATTGACCCCTATAGATTTTGTGATGTGATGAGTGCTCCTTGGAAGAATTTAAAGTTTAGCTCATCCATGTGGGACTCGAATTCCTAAGAGAGAATCTTCTTAGTTCTAAGTGCGCGTCGAGCTTCTCAAAAGACCCCATGGCTATGAGCCTTTCTGTGGGTATGGTGCTCTAGAATTGCATGCGTAACACCTTCCTTGTGTCATCAACATAGCCCATTACCTATCTCTCATTACGCATCCGAGTTCTTTTTCCTGAGCACACACCTTTGGGGAAGCTTATTGTCAGAGCGGGGCCTCCTAGGCTATCATGTTCTTTTTCAATGTTCTCCTCCTTCCCCTCCTTCAGCACTATGTCCATGCTACACTCCAAATCTTGGTCTACCAAGACCTCAAATATTCTTTGTGCTTCTCTCTCTGCCACCTCTATGATTTTCTCTTTTGTAAAACTTATGGCTCCCTCCTTTTCCCTGGCAACCTCCTCATCCTCCATGTCTTTGGCATCTTCCTCATCTTTTGTACCCTTACGCCTAACAAATAAAAACTCTTTCTTCTCATCTCCACTCTCCTCTCCCGAGTCATAGATGCTAAACACATGTGGATCTTGGTCTTTCTCTATCTTTTCTTCCTTACCACCATCTTCTTCACTTTCATCCCCTCTTCCGCCCATGTATTTCTCAAGGTATCGATTACCTCCGAGTCAACTTCTTCATCAACCCTCTACTTTTTCCTGAGAGGTGGCTCCTGATCAAGGGATTCAACCTTATCTTCTTCCTTAGGTAATTCTTCCTTGGAGATGGGTTGCCTAGGCACCTCTACCTCTGGCATCTTCTCCTTCACCAGAGACTTCTTTCTCTATATGTAAGTGCTTAGATGAGCGCTCATGGATGGAATGCTCACTGTTTGAGTAGACTGCACAATTGGTGCTTCTCCTTCTCTTCCCCTCTTCTTTGACATGAGCCCCTTATTACCCAAGGGATCTTCAGGTATGGAGAATTCATCCTCCAGATACACACCCTTCTCAAACTTTAGCCTTATGTGAAATTACACGCGCGTCGTTGATCCTCCAGTGATGGGTAGCGTCATCGACCTTGTCATTTGAATCTCATATGATACTTACTTCTCCACGTATGCACACTTAACACTGGGGTAATTCAGCTTCTTTCCCATCTCCTGTGTTCTGGTCCGGCCTACGAGTTCAGATTAGCTTCTTTGACTCTTTAAACCTGTTCACTCCCACTTGGAAGTATTGGGTAGTAAATGTGAAGGGGAGCTTGCACCAAGGGCTCCATGATTCGTCTATCAACTTGAATCGCCAGGCAGTAGTGTTGGTAGACTGTGAATTTAACTTCTCCCTCAATGGCTGTTGGGAGTTGTTTGGGGATTCTCCACTCTGCCCCGAATGCATTCCTTAGGCGCGTGTACCATTTTTCCAGCCGTGCCTTGTGGGGTGTTGTCATTGTATCGTAGGCATATTTTTCAAACCTCTTTGTGGGAAAAGGATCCTTGGCGGGTACTCCCATACAAATTTGTTTGGTGTGTCAGGAACCCCAATCTATGCAAATACAATGGTGAGATAGATGTTGCCGAAGAGGATCCTGTCCCCTTCCTTCATGCAACTGACAATTTCCTCTGCAACGTACGTAGATAGGTTGTATATAGTTTCCTCTGTAATCTTCCTGTAGACATATAGCCAAGGTTTTTTGACTTGTGTCCATCTCTTCTGGCCATTTAGCTTAGTCACCATATGCCTGACCATTTTCATTATGGGGTCCTTGATTTCTGAAATGTCATCGTACCATGACCCTTTCTCGTAGGAATGCTCGAGTGATGGTCTCTTGAATGGCTTCCTTATCGCCAAGGTCATCTTATAGGATATCTCCCTCACATATGAGGCATGTAAATTATGAAATCAGCTTGGGAGTCATGCACATCTTGCACCCTGACAAAGTGGAAATAATCTTCGTGCACTCGTGACATCAACCACTAGTACAGTGCTTTGGCTTTCCAAAATAAGGAAACTCATAGAGTTGCAATAGCCCTGCCTTCTCCATTTTAACCTTAACGTCATCATCGTATATAGGAAAACCCTCAGGTGTTCATTTGTTGGTGGGGCATACTAATTCCAGCACCATTTCTTTTTCTATTGTGTTCATGTGGTGATTATAGTCACTAACAGGTACACTTCTCAAGTGGGATTCCCATTCCTTCCCCATCATCACCCCATCTGGGTATTGCATCTCTGCATACCATTCTTCATTTGTGTCTACCATGGGTTCTGGTTGTTTAGCCTTGGCTTTGCCCTTTCCTTTCTTGGGTGCCATGGTCAAGGTATTTTTATCACTCCTACCCTCTCCTTGTTATTCTGTCTTACTTCTTACAATCCTCACGATCTCGATTCTTGATACAAATATTCTACACCATACCCTAGTTTATCGAACCTAATTAGGATAAAATATTAACAAGATAGCATTTCTTCACTCTCTCACGCCCAGTGTAACTAATACGGTTCACAAATTCAAAGCTGGCTACTTCAATATCGCAGATCTTCCTTCACTCGATCGAATATGAAAGCCCTAGTTTATAGAACTCGCTTATATCTCAAACAATTCTATTTCAAAATGTAAAAATGAGAGTGCCCCGACCCTTTACTTATAGTTTTTCTCTTATCTAAACATTAAATGCTACTTCACCTACCACATGTAATTTGTTCATTTAATGTAGCTTTTTTCAAACAAATCTCATCTTTGATTGCCTTCCCTTACGCCTAACCTACGCACAACCAATCCAACCTTTGATCTGATCCTTTCTCTTGCCTACCTCGTGTTACTTTCAAATGTTCTTAATCCTCTTTAGTATGTGGTATCTACAATTAGCTTTACCCTAACACCAACCATTCTTCCATCTTCCTCTTTATATACCTATTTCAGTGGTTTACTCAACAAGGCTTTTCAACACAACTTCCTTTGTACTTTGATCACATGCTTCTTCACCTTTCTCCACCCCATACTTAGAGCTATGTGTGGTCTTACGCCCATAAAAATTCTCCAAAAATAGAAATAATGTTACCAATGCACAAGGTGCAAAAAAACAATAATGCGAAAGGAAACACAAGAAAGGAGAATGCATACAAGAAACTTTTAAACTAACTAAAAAATTACCTTATTTACAAACACCAAGAAGACGTATTTCTAGTAGGGCTTGACCCTACCGCCATTAAAGTGTTTAGGAAACTTCGTCCCATCCAGCGCTTATAAGCTGGCACATGCCCGAATCAAGGATGTACAAGATTGTCTAAGGACCTAACCAATGGACTTTGACTTCTCGGGATGTCACGGAAAATTAGAATCATATAATAACACCATCTCGCCCAACCTCAAACTTCTTGTTTCTAATATGGTGATCATGCCAAACCTTTTACTTTTCCTTTTTCTCTTGTTTGGCTACATCGGGCAAGTGATCGTCTCTCATCGAGTTTCATAAGCTCATAAATTATTTCCTCTAGTGCTTGTTCATTGGCTAACCCTCATGTGTGCTATTTGTAGAGAAGGAATCATAAATTCAACTAGAAAAACAAATTCCACGCCAAACACCAATTAAAAAGGTGTGGATTTATTTAGTCTTTTATACATTGTCTGTAAGCCCATAGTATCGTCGATACCTTGTCATCCCAATCAAGTCTTCCAACATCAAAAATCTTGGTCAAGGTATGACTCAGTATCTTGTTGAATGCTTCTATGGTTCCATTTTCTTGTGGGTGATAAGGTGTAGTCTTGTGATGAGCTACCATGAACTCGATAGTAGGATCTGATGGCCTCATTAAAGAAATGTGTACCCCTATCACTAGTCAAACTCAACGGACATCCATACTTGGTGATAATGTTTTCCCATAAGAACCTTACCGCTATTGCTGCCATGTAATCTTTAGTTGGGGCTGCCTCTGCCCACCTTGTGAGATAATCTATGCAAGTGATGACATAATGTGACCTAGTCCTATGCATTACCGGTGCAATAGGTCCTACAAAGTCTATCACCCACTTTTCAAAAGGCTCGTGCTAGGAATAGGGCGCAAAGGAATTTCATCTCTCCTTCTGGTTTACCAATACAACGTGACAATGGTCACACACTTTACAATAATCTCTACTAATCCTTGTACAAGGTTTCCCACCATAAACCTACCATTAATATCTTGCACACGGTGGCATCACTTGCATAATTCCCACCCGCACTTCCTCTGTGTGCTTCCTCCATGATGGCTAGGTGCTCATGCTCTAAGACACACCTACACAAAACTTCATCACATCCCAATTTGTATAAGTCTCCATTGATTAACATGTAGGGCATGGCACGTATGGCCAATCGCTTCTTTTCAATGTCTTCATTCCATCCGATTGCTACACCTTCCTTTAAAAATACTACAATTTCCTCTAAATCCAAGGGCACGTGCCGCAACCTAAAAAGTTACACATCTATCGTTACTTCCTCGATTTACTCTACGTCCTCCCTAAATCAATTCTTGTGAGATGATCGGGTCCACACGGTTGCTTTTTCTAGGTTTTACTACAATGGTGAATTCAAAATCTTGAAACAAAAACACCCATCGACATATGCATCCTTGTAGAATAGGCTTGTTCACTAAGTACTTCAATGCCATGTGGTCGATTGTAGAACACAAAGGGTGTTGCCAACGTGAAACTTTATAAACTTGAAGAGCATGTAGATCATTGACAATGTCTTGCGCTTGGTTGTGGTATAATTCTACTTTGATGGTGTCAGCTTCCTACTTGCAAAACAAAGAGGGTGATCAACAATCCCTCACTGGTACTGCTTTGCTCCAATGAAGGTCCTGTGGCATCTACATGAACATGAAAGGGCTTGTCCCAAGAGGGAAACCATAAAATAGGCACGGTAATAAGCCTATCTTTTAATGTATCAAACACCCTCTATTGTGCCTCTCCCCAATGGAAGGCACTTTTATGTCTAAGTAGCTCCTCTAATGGTGTGGAGATCTTAGCATATCCCTTAATGAATTTTCTATAATAGCCTGCATGCCTAAGGAATCCGTGCACTGTACTCTGGCTAGTAGGCTCCCTTAACCCCACAATAACTACAACTTTAGCGAGATCTACTAGCAAGCCCTCCTTACATATGATATGCCCCAATAAAGTCCCAAAGGGTGTAGCAAACACACATTTCTTAATGTTGAGGGATATCCTCAATTGCCTACACCTCTCAAACATTAACCTCAAATTGTCACAATGGTCGTTAACCGGACCATATCTTTGTCTAGTCATCCAAATAGACCTAAAGAAATTTATGGATGAAGACACGGAATGCTTGCACCACTATGTGTGAAAAGAAAGGTGGCGTATTCTTGACCCAAAAGGCATGACCGTATATGCAAAACTTCCCCACTCGGTGGCAAAATTTGTCTTCTCCTGGTCTTCCTTTGCAATCCGGACTTGGTGGTACCCTAAAAATCCATCCGTAAAGGAATAGATTTCATGCCTAGCGATTCCTAAAATTTCTTCGATGAAGGGGGCCATAAATGGATCAATGACACAAACTACATTCAATTCCCTATAATCAACACAAATTCTAATCGCCCAACCTTCTTGATGTTGATTACAATCGGACTTATCCACTCTTATTCTTTCATTACCTCAATGATCCCGGAAGCTATCATTTTTCTATCTCCTCCTTGACCTTTACACACAAGTTGGGATTCATTTGGTAGGGCCTTTTCCTAACATGGTGTGCACCATGCTTCAGTTTTATCTTCATCTCCATTAAGGAATGGTGAAAACCTTTAAGCTCATGATACCGCATAGGAAATAAATCCTCAAATTCACATGATAGATCAATGATTTTGATACTTCCTTCTCTTTCCAGTAATCCCCAATAATATCTTCCTTAGGTTCTTCTCTCGAACTGATGTTAACTTTCTTCATCTTTAAATGCTCATGGTAGGCAAATGAGTGAGCATCTGCACTGCATCCACTACCTTGTGCGTCCCTACAGAATGGCTAATATCTAAGCTTTCCAATTCCTCTCCATCAATCACATATACTAACTTTCCCTTCTCTTTTTCAAACATGTGTGCTCAAGCTATAACTCTTCTACTTCCTCTTCTTCTTTAAAACATACCTCTAATCCTAGTTCACCTAGTAATTCCATCAGCCTATCTTCCATCCTGGCACTATCCCCCATGGTAAGGTGTTTGATACCTTACTAAGGCCTTATCAACCAATGGATTGGTACTTTGATATTCAAAGGTTTGAATAAGGTCAACCATGCATTCTTGCCGTTCTTTGTTTGGCGGTGCATCTTTGAATGAATGTACCATGTGCGCGTGCAAGCCTGCGGTGTAGAATACAATTAATGCACCCCGGAGGGATGGTGGCAAAGCTTCGCACCTTCTATCTAGACCCATTCACACTCTTGGATATGAAAAGAGGTGGGCTCCTTCCCATGGTACTCCTTGATGATGGTGGGTACATTACTCCTAGAAAATATGAGAGAGAGAGCAATTCTTACCTCGCGCCATTCTAAAAGTATCTCTTGATGTGTGGCCCACCAATGAGCTGTTGTGCCAAGCAAGACATAACTTAACATCTCCTCAATTCCCTCTCATCCTTCCACTGAGCTTCTACCTCCTGCAGAAAGATGTTAGGGAAGGCTCCTCCTGAATACTTGGGTAGTTCTTTTCCTCCAAGGCACCTAACCGTGTGCACCTTTGTTACCTTGGTCACCGACCCTCTCAACTGCCATCCCATTAATTCATAAGTTCCATGCACCTAATTGTCACATGCCCAGGACTAGTGGTGTCACTCATTGAGCATCTTCAAACTAGATAACCTTGTTAATAGGGTGTATCATCTTAGGGTCTCTGATTGAGTGCACATAAATCTTGTCTAGGACTTCTTCCCCAACAATTCAATATAGGGTGTCGACTTCCCATCAACAAGGGGTATAATGACCCATTCTTCCTTCTTCTCAAAGATGATGTACCCTTTGTCGAATCGAAGGTCCAATTGTGTTTGTAACACCAAGGACACCCAAGTAGTGCTAGGAAATTATCGCCTCGTGAAGCGTCAAGACTTCAAAGTCCCTAGTAAACTTGGCCCCTGGATAGTAATAGCTACATCCTTCAAGATCATGCGATGGGCATTTCCTTAGTCTTTTTCCCATACAGTACATTCAAAGATGGTTGTAATGCGAGGCCTTCCCATCGATGCCATGCATCAAGGGTAGAACATTAACCTCTGCTGTGTCAATGAGGATATTTCGAGGAGCCATCCATCCACAACTACATTCAATGTAATCTCCTTGTCATAGTTGAGGTTGTGAGGGGGAAGGTTCACCTACAAGACTTGTCTCTCATGTTCTTCTCGACACATGATATCTTATCTCTTAGCCAAGATCCTAGCAACGACATGATATTCTCCCGCCTTAGCATTTTACACACCTCCTTGACCTCATCCAGGTCATCTTTTTGTGCCTCGACTCTTCTTCCTTATTCCTCCCTCCTAGAATGCTCCTTTAGACACTTTGGATCTCCCTTGTAATCTTCGAATAACATCCCTGGTGTCATGATATATCTCCTTTTGATGTGTAGGGTCTAGATATTTTTCATGAACAACCTCCTCTCTTGAAACCAAGGTTTTCTATCTTGGTACCTCTCTTGCACGCATGGATTTTTCCCTTATTGTTACTAAGACAAGATTTAAACCTTCATCTCATATTACTTGGGGCATCCATTATATGTCTACCTTCTTAATACTGACCATTGCAGTGCCCTTGTCCTTCCGGTGCTTCGATTCATGTTCTCAAATAATTCTCGGGAACTCCTCATACTTATGCTTCTTTCTGTACCATGAGCACCGCAACAGTCCAGGGCACTCATGCTTGTAATGTTCAGTAGATCCACGGTTGAAACATGTTCGCATGGGAACTCACTCCTTCCTCCTCTGTAGTTACCTCAACCACAAAATCCTCCTTTAAAACCCCTTCCATGCGCGCCTCCTTCTACGCGCTCCTCATAATGGTGATCATTATCCTTAGAACCAATAAAAATTTTGGTTTTTCACACCCCATGATCAATGGCCTCATGTATTTGATCAATGAGCCTATAGTCCTTAGTATCATGGGTTATAGGGGTAAAAATTTTGCGATAACAAGATACATTCTTCCGATCGTACCTTTGTAGCAAAGGACATCTACTTGCATCATGGTCCCCCATGAAAAATTTCACAATCCTTTGTCCAAAGCACGTACAGTCCTTCGAGGGAAATTATCCTTAACGTGTCCCTCTATTTCAGATAATGTTTCCAACTATTTTACCGGAAGCAAAGCAATCTGAGCCTCCAATAATGGGCTAACACTAGTATCAATACTACCAATAGCCTCCGTGCATAAGAAAACTTCCAATGCTTCACGCGGGTTTGTAAAATTTTTATGAGACAAGGCCCTTCTAAAATGGGTGATCAATCCTCCAACAAACCATTGTGCATCTTTGAGAAGGATGGATATCATATGATAATTAGACAAGAGTGTTTTAAAATTCTCATCATACTCTCGCACACTTGCTGCCATTCCTTGATGAATCTCCTTCAAAGTGTTAATGCTCTTCTACTTGAAGTCAGGAATGTGGAACTCTACCAAGAATGCATTCTTTAAGGAAGTGTAGTCCACTACTATTTGATGAGGGTCATACTTCCTATACCAGCTATGCACGCACCCTTGAAACATGGTTACAAGACGGTGGCCTTCGGTTCTAGGGTTGTGACACCTTCACGTACCATACTAGTTCACACTTGTGAACATGTTCCGAAAGCATCCTCAATGCCCTTATAATATGGCAAATGCAGAGACATTTCAAAGAATACTTGAGGTGGTGGCTGGGATCCCTATCCTCCCGAGCCTTGGTTCCCTTCGGTGTTTCCTCCACCACCTAATCCACCAAGTCCTATGCCTCTAGAGCCACCAAATCCACAGAACCACTTTCCAATAGGGCTGTAGGAGCCGTGTCAAGTGCCCCCATGGTCCCCCGAACTATGCACCAATGGTGCTGTGATAGTGCTTCGCTACCACTACTCTTTCCCGTGTCACTCCTTGATGTGAGACTAAAATATTTTACACTTGCTCCTTATCTAAAGAATCCTTCAAATCTTGGAATATGTACAACCATAGAAAAAGGGACTATAAAGTTGTATCTCCTAGGCATGGATCTGTCTCTTCCACCAATATCAACTGGGTCAATAACACTTCTTCCTAGTTCGGGAAATCCAAGCACCGGGGGTCGGTCATTGGGTGGGTTTAGATATGTGCCAATGACTCTCCTTTCTTTGTGCGATGAATCTCACTAGAATTCAAAGGGGTATTCCTTACGTGCTTGCCAAGACGGGGTAGCACAAACTGCTGCTCAGTTCCATGTCCTCCATGTGAACCTCAACTCCTTCGAAATGTCTATCTTCATAGATCCATCACACTAGTAGCTTTGAATCATCTAGTGATCTCCATTTCACACACTTCACTATACTTGATCCATCTCTCTTCCCTCTCCTTCTCTGTCATGATATCTATGTCATCTTCCTCCACCTAAGTTCCCTTACCTAGTGCTTAGAATGGTTTAGCCGGCCATTGGGAAAGCCTCTAAACTCATGGTAACCATCATTATCTTCATAGCTAGGGAATAACACGTAGAAGTGTTCCTTTAGGTTCTTACAAAAATTCAAACTCAGCAACTTCCAAGAAAGAATACATGGAAATGGCATATTCTAGAGTGTAACTAGTTAGTAATCTTCTCCCCCAATGATCTACGGCATGGGTCCATATCAGATCGCATGCCGCAACCTTTGGTAGTATTCTTTGGTCCATACATGTGATCCATAATTCCTACTTGATCTATATGTATAGGCTGAAATCCATTCATATAGATCTACTTGGAAGTAGTAGAAGAAAGTTTCATATAGATCATGGTAGAAGTTCTCTTCTACCCATCTATGTGCATTAAATACGAGTCAAGATCTTTGTATCTACGAGTAAATTCATCCTTCGTGCTCTTGAACCATGATTCAAAAATTTCCAATGTCAATCGCTCTGTCATTACTCATTACAAAAATCATGATGTATGCTATATCACACTCCAACTTCAAAAAGAGTTCCCAGCAACGGAACCAAGATGTAGTCATTTTTACTCCCATCATAAAAGGAAAGAACCCCATGCACGTTGGCCTATCACCTAGCAGAAGCTAAGCGCTCACTCGAGGCATGTGCGGGTACCAAGTCTCTCTTTTATGTGAGTTTAGTGGGAAGCATCAATTATGATTAGTGTAAGAGTTTTAATGAGGGAGGTTGAAACATACAAGGACCATAGGACTGTGAACAGCCTCTAGATCCTTCAGTCACCTTAGGTCCGAGTACTTTAACGGAACCTAGAACATGCATTATGACAGAAATAATTATACAAGCATTCATACATAGCATGAAAGGAAAGAGAACTCATATGAGAGAAAAGTGCATAAAAACCTTGATATCCATGTCTATTTATATCAGGTTACCTCATTATATTCATCGATTCATTACGAGTGTCACAGAGAGTAGACTGCAATCATGCATATCACTAGACATATGTAACTAAGCTAACAAAAAAGAAAAATTTCAACTCCGTGCTTAGTGCATTCTTTCCGAATACAAATATCCACTCGTAGTAATTTTATAGAGGTCTACTCACTCTCATCCTACTATACCTCATACTTATTCTCCTCCTTTTTACTTTACAGAACTTGTATTTATAATTCTCCTACACTACCAACTTACCTTCCAACGTCCTCGAGATATGGTGTCAAGTGTCAAATGTGGTCTATGTAAGCATGCTTCTTTAGGCCTGAGATTTCTAATTTACCTCATGATGTTCTTCTAGAAGATTCCATCACAGGGCATGCTCTTTCCCTGCACCTGACCTATCGTTAGGTGACATCTTATCCACGTGCAACCGATCATGCTTTTCACATGTTCCGCCCTAGGCACTCAAATTGACTAATTCTTGAGCCTCCTTTCACATGTTGTGCATGCTATGTGCTTCCCTAAGCCTTTCTCTTGTGCTCTTTTTCCTTGCGTGCCTTTTTGTAACTAGGACCTGCGCACACACATGCCTTCAAACCATAAATGAGAAATAACTATGAAGAAGGATGTATGTATCAGAACCATTAATGCTCATATTCATATCAACTTGGTAACCTTATTACATTCATTAGGCCATTACAGAATGTCACAAAAAGGAAGACCATAGTCATGCATTATAATTGGACTTATATAACTAGGCCCTCAAAAGAAAATTTATAATTCCCAACCCTTGATACATTCTTTCCTACCCTTATTTTCCCAAACTAGTAGAGTCCTTGTAGTATTTCTAGAGCTCCACCCCTTTCTCTATGTTTGGTGTGTCTTTTACTTCTGAGGCACTTGTATATATAGCCTCTTTGATCTGCCAACTCATTCTCTCCTATAGCCTCAGATCCATGCCAAGTGTTTGAATGTGGTCCTCAGGAGCGCATGCTCCTCCAGGCCTGAGCTCACCACTCCATGCCATGATGTCCTTCTAGAAGCCTCTACCACAGGGCATATTCCTTCTGGGCCAACTTGTTGCCAGGATGGCACCTTATCCACTCTGCATGCGTAGTCGGGTCACATTTTCCTTGTATCCTACCCAAAATTCCCAATATGGCTAAGTCTTGGAACCTTGGCTTTGTCATCATGTGCCATGGGTTTCCTTAAACCCTTCCTTAACCCCTTTCCTTGCCTTCTCCTTGCGTGCCTTTCTTCAACTAGGCCTTGTGTGCCTACTGTGCCCTTTTGTACTTAGCCAATATTTTAGGGGCCCAACATCACCCCACACTACACTTGTTCTCCACCCATGGGAACACTTCTTAAATGAATAAGGAATCATAGTAGGCTTATGCCTTGGAAAAATAATAAGGGGATGAAGAATTTGGGAAAGAAGAAAGAATGGGATAGTGATGGCATCACTGTAATAAACTAGGAAAATATTTTTGTAAGTGGCCTCCAACTTGTTCAGGCATCGACTTCATTTTGCTCTCTGGAAAAGATCACCCACTAAGGTGCTCACCTGTTCAAAACCTAGCCCATCCCCTTGTGCACTCATGGTGTCAACAATATTTTCTAACTCCTTGCCTATATCCTCAGTGCATCCATCCTTCGTGTAATCCATGGGTATAGTTCCTTTAACTAGTTTTTGATTAAACCCCTTAAGGTTTCAATGGCCTCAAGATTTATTTTTGACCTCGGCTAGGATATTTTCCCGCTCCGCTCTATTTCCCTTGTTTTTCTCCTAGAACTCTTTAAGTTCCACTTCATCATTGGTGACCAGCATGCTCGCCACTTTGTCCCTCCTCCTCCACGGTTTTTCATCACATGGCCTCAGCATTCGGGAGGCAATCTTCACATCAGCATGGACCTTGTTGTATTCTGCTATGAGTGCACCATGACTTTTAATTTGTCCTCCTTTTCTAAGCATGTGGCCACCTCTTCTAGACTCCAAAGCTAGCGGTTGCCTCTCCATGGTGAGGGCTCTTGTTAAGTCCTCCAGGAACTCCAAGGATGCATACTTCCACGTGGTAGGTGTTAGGTCTGGATGCTTCAACACTATGGCATCTGTAATGGACTCCACCTTTTTGTAAACTTTGTGCACTCTAGCCTTTTCATCCCTTAACTCTCACTACCACTGAGGTGCATTGATCAACTTCTCTTGGCTTAGCTCCTTTGTCCTTGCAGCTAGCTCTTCCTCTTTCTTCTTAGTTCATCCTCCAGATCTTTGATTTTATCATTTCACCCAAAGAGTCTAGCTTCGACCTCAATGGAGACCTTGTTGAGAGCATGTTGCATAGTTGTTCATCTGAGAGCTGTTGAGCATTCACCAATGGGTTGTCTCCTTTTGATTCTAGAAATGTTATAATTTCCCCATTGCTTACTTCAAATTTTGGCTCATCAAGATGGGACTCAAATGCCCATGAGAGCATCTTCCTTTTCCATGGGTAAGCAGCCTCCTTATCAAAAGATGACATCGCCATGAGCTCCTCTGGAACTGTGCTTTGAACCCATGCATGCACACAACACTTTGTTGGGGTCATTAATATAACCCATCCTGGCCTCTCCTCCTCTATGTGCCTTCCTCCTGTGTGTGTGCCCTTAGGAATAACTATAGTTAAAGTGGGGCCTCTAGTGTTGCCATGGTCCTTTTCTGTGCTCTCTTCCTTATCCTCATTCAATACCAGCTCAGTGTTGCATTCCAACTCCTCTTCCACCAAGGTCTCAATGATCTTTTTGCTTCTTCTTCTTACCTACCTTGGTTATCTATTCCTACGTAAGGCTTGGAGTCCTCTACTTCTGTGCACCTGACCTCCTCACTTCTTCCTATGTCTGGGTGCCTTCCCTCTCCTAGCTACCCTTGTGCCGCACAAAATGGAACCCCTGTTCTTCTTCTCCACCTTCTTCTTCTGAATCATGCACGTCAAAGATGGGTGGCTCTTGATCTCTTCAGGATCATCTTCTTCACTTCATCATCTTCCTCATCATCATCATCCTTTTCCCTATGTACTCTCCAAACTCTCAGTTTCTTCTGAGGTGGTCTCTTCTTCTACCCTCTACTTCTTCCTAACTAGGGATTCGGTGTAGGTGACTCTATCTTTTCTTCCTCTCGATGACTCCTTGTCTAATGGATTTTCTGGCTCTAGAGTCTTCTCTTTGATTATGGACTTCTTCTTGTGTGAGTACATACTTAGTTCTAGCACTTGTCCTAGGGGACCTATTACCTGTGTATCCACTACACTTGGTATTTTCTTCTCTGGTTTCTTTTTCCTCCCCACAGGTGTGGGTCTCTTCCTACTAGTTGGGTCCTCAGGTATGGATATCTCATTCTCTAGGTACATGCCCTTCTCAGCTTTGGGTCTTATACGGAGGTATACGTGCGTGTCGTGGATCCTCTTGTAATGGGAAAAGTCATGGGTCTCACCATTTGGACCTCATGTGACATGTACCTCTCCACGTATGTGCACTTGTTGGGGTAGACCAACCCTTTGCACATTTCCTATGGTCTGGTCCAGATTTCCAAGGTCAACCTCAACTTCTTGGATTCTCTGAACTATTCACTCCCACTTGGAAGTGTTGAGTTGTGAAGGAAAAAGGGAGCTTGCACCATGGGCTCCATGTCTCATCTATTAGTTTGAATCTTCCCAGGTAGAAATGTTGGTACACAACAAACTCGGCCTCTCCCTTGGTGGCCACTGGTAGTTGTTTGGGGATCCTCCATTCACCCTAAATGCATTCCTCAAGTGCATGTATACCATTTCTCCAAGTGTGCCTTGTGCATGGCCATCATAGTGTCATAGGGAATATTTTCAAATCTCTTCACGGGTGAAGGGTCCTCAGCAGGGTACTCCCACATGAATTTTTCCAGAAGCATCTAGTACTCCAATCTCTGAAAACACAATGGTTAGTAGGACATTACCAAAAAGGATTTTGTCACCTTCCTTCGTCTTGACAATCTCATCATGATGAATGTAGACAAGTTGTAGATGGTGCCCTCTAAAATTTTCTCTACAAACATGCAACCATGCCTTGTTAACTGGGTCCATCTCTCCTGGCCATTTATCTTTGTTACAAGGTGTGTGGCCATCTTCATCACTAGGTCCTTGATGTCATGATATCATAGTACCTCGACCCCTTTTTGTATGCATAGGTGGTGACAGTCTCCTTAATTGCCTCTTTGTCACTTAAGTCATCCTCCAAACTATCTCCTTCATAGATGAGGCTGTGAAATGTGAAATGAGTTGAGGGGTAATGCATCTTGTGCCCTGTGAAGTGGAAGTAGTCTTCATGCACATGTGACATCAACCATTGATAAAGGTGCTTCAGGCTTCCGAAGTAGGGAAACTCAAAGAGTTGTAATAACCCTGACTTCTCCAACTTGACCTTTACATCATCATCATAGATGGGAAAACCCTCTGGTGTCCTTTTATTTGTTGGGTGGGCACACTAACTCTAGTGCCATCTCCTTCTCGATTGTGCTGAATGATGATTGTAATCATTTATAGACATGCTTCTCAAATGGGACTCCCACTCCTTTCCCAACAATACTCCATCTGGGTACTGCATTTCTACGTACCACTCTTCATTTATATGTGATAGTTTCTTGTTGCTTTCCCTTGCCCTTTCCCTTCTTAGGTGTGCCAACTGGTTTCTTGGGTGCCATTTTCTTAGGTTCTCTTATCACTTCAATCACTTGTTGTTACTCTGTTCTTCCACTCCCTCCAACCTTAGATCTCAAACTTGTGAAGAAAACCCCTTAAACCCGTGCCCTAGTTCTTCAAACCCTAACTGGGATAGTTCCTTCAACAAACATGCCTTCTCACTTTTTCTCTTATGCCCATGAAATCCCTTCTCTCTGGTTTGCAAATCCAAACTAGTGACTCATGCTCACACTTTTCAAATTTTTCTTCACATGGATCAGTTTTGGAAGCCCTAGTTTGCAAAGATGCACAAGCACTTCTTTCTCCTTATACGCAAAGTGAATAATGAAATGTCTGAACCTTTATTTATAGTTTTTCCCACTTTTAAGCATTAAATGCTACTTCACCTACCACCATACTTTTAACATTTAAAGTGGATTTTTCAAACAAAGCCTCACTTTTGTGCCCTAACTTATGTGCCCAACCTGCGTGGATAATCCCCAACCTTTTACGCAACCAATCCATCTTGATAGGAGACTCTTGCGTGCACGTGTCACCTGTGCCGAAGGCACTTCTTCTATCATGATTTTTTCTCTCACCTACCTCATGTTGTTTATGTGCTTCTTCCTTCTCTGTACGTGGGATCTGAAAGTAGCCTTATCTTGACACCAACCATCCTTTTCCACCTTTTCTTTCATGCACCTCTTTCAATAGGGCCATTCAATTGGGATTTTCAATAGAATCCTCCTTGGTACTTTACCCATGCTTTCCTTCACATCTCTCCACCCCACACTTAAATGATGTGTGACCCCTCTACACATTCAAAACCCTCAAAAAGTAACAAGGTTACTTGGTGCCCAAGGTGCAAAAAAAACAAAACAACAACGTGAAAGGGAAATACAAGAAAGGAAAATGCATAAAGGAAATTCTAAATTATCTAGAAAAACTACCTTATTTACAAACACCAAGAAGCCTTATTTATAGTAGGGCTTCAGCCTACTCCCATTGAAGTGTCAGGAAATTTCATTCCATCCAGCACTTGTAACTGGCATGCGCCCGAATCAAGGATGTACGAGATTGTGTAGGGACCCAACCAATGGACTTTCAACTTCCCAGGATGGTGTAGAAACTTAGAATCATATAGTAAGACCATCTTCCCAACCTCAAATTTCTTTTTTTTAATGTGGCGATCATGCCATGCTTTTTTTGCTTTGCTTTTTTTTGTTTGGCTCCACTTGGTGAGTGATCATCTTTCATCTAGCTTCATCAATTCCTCAATTCTCTCTTCTAGTGCTTTCTCATCAGCCAACCCTCCTGTGTGTGCTATTCAGAGAAGGTATCATGAACTCAACCGGAAGAACAACTTCCATGCCAAACACCAATTGAAATGGTGTGGCTTTGTTCAACCTTTTATAAGTTGTCCTATAAGCCCATAATATGGTTGATACCTTGTCATCCCAATCTTGTCTTCGACATCACAATTTTTTTGTCAGGGTATGACTCAAGTATTTTGTTAAATGCTTTATGGTTCCATTTTCTTGTGGGTGATAAGGTGTAGTCTTGTGATGAGCCACCATGAACTCTGCTAATAGGATCCTCATGGTCTCATTCAAGAAATGTGTACCCCTATCGTTGGTTAAACTTAAAGGGCATCCATACCTTGTGATAATGTTTTCCCACAAAAACCTTGTTGTTGTAGCTATTGTGTAGTCTTTAGTTGGGGTTGCCTCTGCCCACCTTGTCAAATAGTCCATGCAAGTGATTATGTAGTGTGATCCAGTCCTACATGCGTTGTTGGTGTAATAGGGCCTACAAATTCTATTGCCCATTTCTCAAAAGGTTTAGCACTAGGGATAGGGCGCAAAGGCATTTCATCTCTTCTTCTGGCTTGCCAATGCGTTGACAGTGGTCACATGCTTTACAATAGTCCTTGCAATCCTTATACAGAGTTTCCCACCACAAGCCTACCATTAATATTTTACGTGTGGTGGTGTCACCTACATAATGTCCACCTACACTTCCTCTGTGTGCTTCCTCTATGATGGTGAGGTGCTCATGCTCTAGTACACACCTGTGTAAAACTTCATCATGCCCTAATTTGTATAAGTCCCCACTGATCAACATGTAGGGTGTGTGCATATGGCTAGTTTCTTCTTCTCTAATGTCTTCATCCCTTTCGGTGCCACACCTTCTTTTAGAAATACTACAATCTCCTCCAAATAAGGGTGTGCGCCATAACCTAAATAGTTGTGCATCTGGCATTGTCTCTTCAATGCTCTGTGCATCCTCCCTGAATCAATCCTTGACAAATGATCAGGTCCACAGTTACTCTTTCCAGGCTTCACAACTACCGTGAACTCAAATTCTTGAAATAACAACACCCATTGGCATATGCGCCCTTGTAGAATGGGCTTGTTCACCAAGTACTTTAATGCCATGTGGTTGGTGTAAAACACAAAGGGAGTTTCCAGCAGATATTGTCTAAACTTGTGAAGTGCGTAGATCATTGACAATGCTTCGCACTTCGGTCGTAGTATAATTCTACTCTACTGGTGTCAACTTCCTGCTTGCAAAGCATAGGGGATGATCAAAAATTCCCTCACCAGGTTGTTGCAAGCACTACCCCAATGGCCATTCAGAGGCATCTACATGAACATGGAAGGGCTTATCCCAAGAGGAAAATGTAATATAGTGTGGTGACAAGCCTATCCTTTAATGTATCAAACACCTTCTCTTTTTGCCTTTCCCAATGGAAGGCACTTTTATGTACGAGAAATTCTTCTAAAGGCATGGTGATCTTGGCATACCCTTGATGAACTTCGATAGTAGCCCGCGTGTCAAGAAACCCATGCACTTGCTGCTTTGGCTAGTAGGTTCCCCAATCCCACAATCACTGCAACCTTGGTAGGATCTACTAGCAAGCCCTCCTTACATATGATATGCCCCAATAATGTTCCAAAGGGGGTAGCAAAGACACACTTTTAATGTTGAGGGATATCCTCAACTTCGACACCTCTCAAACATCAGCCTCAAATTATCACAATGGTCTTTTACTAGCCCATACACCATCCAATCATCTAGATAGACTGAAGGAAATTTGTGGATGAAGTCTGGAATGCCTGTACCACTATGTGTGAGAAAACAATAGGTGCATTCTTCAACCCAAAGGGCATGACCGTGTATGCAAAACTTCCCCATTTAGTGGAAAAAGTTGTCTTCTCTGGTCTTCCTTTGCAATCTGGACTTGGTGGTACCCCAAAAATCCATCCGTAAAGGAATAGATTTTGCACCCAGTGACTCCCTCCAAAATTTCTTTCAGTGAAGGGGGTTGGAAAAGGATCGATGACACAAACTACATTCAGCTCCCTATAATCCACATAGATCCTAATCCACCCATCCTTCTTGATGTTGATTACCATGGACTTATCCATTCGATTCTTCCACAACTTCAATGATCCCAGATCTTTATCATTTTTCTATCTCTTCCTTTACCTTCACATAAATTGGGATTCATCTGGTAGGGTCTCTTCTGACGACTGGTGTGCACCATCCTTTAGACTTTATCCTCATTTCCCCCAAGGAATGGTGGATGCCTTTGAGCTCATGGTACCGCGTGGAAATAAATCTTCAAATTCATGCAAAAGATCAATGATCTTAGAGACTTCCTTCTCTCGACCAAGTAATCTCCAATGATAGCTTCCTTAGGTTCTTCTCTGAGCTGATGTTAACCTTTTTAGTTTTTAAAGGTTCATGGTAGGTGCGTGTGTGAGTATCAACACTATCCACTACCTCTCGTGCATCCCTATAGAATGGTTAACATCCAAACTTTCTACTTCCTCCCCATCAATCACATAAACAAGCTTTCCTTTCTCCTTTTTCACACACACATGTGCTCAAACTGATCCTCCTCTATTTCCTCTTCTTCAAAGTGCTCCCCAAACTTGGTTCACCAAGCAAGTCAGTCCAAGCCTATCTTCTACCATGGCACTATCCCCCATGGTAAGGTGCTTAACAACCTACAATGCCTTATCAACTGATGGCTTGGTACTTTGATACTTGAATGTTTGAACTAGGTCAGCCACTAGTTCTTGCCAATTCCCTATTTGGTGGCGTGTCTCAGAATGTATGTACCATGCGTGTGTGTAACCCTGTAGTGTAGAATATAGTTTGTGCACCTAGAGGGATGGTGGAAAAGCTTTTGTGCCTTTCCCTCAGGTTCTTTCATAGGCTTGGATGTGGAAAGAGGTGGGCTCCTTACCATGGTAGTCCTTGATGGTGGTGGGTGCATTGCTTCTAGAGAAATGAACACAGAAGGAAATTCTCACTTCATGCGCCATTCAATAGATTATCCGATGTGTCACCCACCAGTGTACAGTAGTTCCTAGTAGGACGTAACTTAACATCCCTCTTCTTTCATTTTCTTCCTTCCACTGAGCTTCCATTCTCTATAAAAAGACCTCAGGGGAGGCCCCTCCTGAGTACTTAGGTAGCTCTTTTCCTCCTAGGCACTTGATTGTGCATGCCTTTGTCACCTTTGTCACCGATCCTCTTAAATGTCATCATCTGATCAATTCGTAGGTCCCATGTGCCCAATTATCACATGCTAGACTGGTGGTGTCACTTACACGATTGAGCATCTTCAAACTGGATAACTCCATCGGTAGGATGGATTATCTCTGGATCCTGATTGAGTGCACATATATTCTATCCAGGACCTCTTCTCCCAAAGGTTTAGTATAGGGTGTTGACTTCCCATCAGCCAGGGGTATGATGACTCGCTCCTCCTCATTTTCAAAGCTGATGTACCCTTTGTTGAACCAAGATCCGCATTGTTCTTGTAACACCATGGGCACCCAAGTAGTCGTTGGGAAATTTTCTGCCTCGGTGAGTGCCAAGACTTTGAAGTCCCCAGTAAACTTAGCTCCCTGAATGGTGATAGCCACATCTTTTAAGACACCAATGGGCATTTCCTTTTTTTTTTTCCATATACAACACATTTGAAGATGGTTGTAATGTAGGCCTTCCCATCTGATGCCATGCATCCAATGTGAGAACATTGACCTCTGCACTGTGTCAATGAGGATATTACTCAGTAGCCATCCATCCACTACTGCATTTAACGTGATCTCTCTATCATAGTCAAGGCTATGAGGGGGAAGGTTTGCATGTAGGACCTACCTCTCATGCTCTTCTCGGTGTGTGGTACCTTCTCCCTCAACCATGCTCCTAGTAAGGGAATAACATTCTCTTGCCTTAGCATTTTACATACTTCCCTGACCTCATCCAGGTCATCTCTTGGTGCCTCGACCTTCCTCCTTTGCTCTTCCCTCCTGGACTACTCCTTTAGACATTGGATTTCTCCTTGTAAACTCTAAATGACATCCATGGTATCTTGATATACCTCCTTCTGATGAGTAGGATCTGGGTACTTTCCATGCACCACTTCTTCTCTTGAAACCAGAGTCCTCTACCTTGGTATTTCCTTTGTGCGTGTGTGGCCTCTGCTCTTGTTGTTACTAAAATAGGTTCTAAGCCTACATCACGTGTTACCCATGGCATCCATTGTGTGTCCATATCTTCTTAATGCTTACCATTTGCCCTTGTCTTTCCATTTTTTGTTGATTCATGTGCTCAAATAACTCAGGGCACTCCTCATACTTGTGTTTCTTCACACCATGAGCACTACAATAGGTCTAGGCACTCTCATTTGTAATGCTCTATAGACCCATAATTAAAATAGGTTCCATGTGGGAACTCACTTCTTCCTCCATGGTTACCATGACCATGGAATCCTCCATGAAATCCCCTTCTGTGTGTGCCTCCATCTGCGTGCTCCTCATAATGGTGATCATCACCTTTAGAACTATTGGAAATGTTAGTCTAGCGCACCCCATGATCAATGGCCTCATGGATTTGATCAATAAGCCTATAATCCTTAGTATCATGGGTTGTAGAGGTGTAGATCTTATAGTAGCAAGACACATTCTTTGAATTGTGCATGTTGTAACAAGGGGCATCTACTTGCATCATGGTCCCCATGAAAATCTCACAGTCTACTATCACGGCATGTATTGTCCTCCGGGGGAAACTATCCTTGACATGCCCCTCTACTTCACAATTTATACACCATAAACCACTGCATGAGTCTCATGGGATGAGTTCACAGATAAATTTTCTAGCTGCTTAGCCATAGCAACAATCTGAGCCTCCAAAAATGGGCTAATACTAGTGTCAACACTACTAATAGCCTCGGCATGTAGAGCAAGCTTCTAGCACCTCGCGTGGGTCTATGAAAGTTTTATGAGATAAGGCCCTTCTAAAAGGTGTGATCAACCCCCCAAAAAACCATTGAGCATGTTGTGAAGGGTGAATATCATATGATAATTTAGACAAGAGAGTTTTAAAGTGCGCATCATACTCCCACACACTCTCTGCCATTCCCTGTTGAATCTCCTTCAGGGTGTTGATGCTCTTTTGTTCAAACTCAGGGATGTGGAATTACCAAGAAGGCATTCTTTAAAGTAGTATAATCCACCATTTGATGAGGGTCATATTTCCTATACCAGCTATGTGTGTGCCCTGCAATGTCAGTTACAAACTAACTAGCCTTCCTACTCTCGAGGTTGTGATCCCCTTTGCGTGCCATAGTAGCTCACACTTGTGAACATGTTCTGCAACATCTTCAATACCTCTGTAATCTAGAAAATGTAAAGACATCTCAAAGAAGACTTGAGGGGGTGGTTGGGGCCCTTGTCCTCTGAGCTAGAGCCTTGGTTCCCTCGGTGTTTCCTCCACCACCGGATCCACAGGTCCACCGGTCCTGTGCCTCTGAGCCACTAGATCCACCAGAACCACTAGGTCCCAGGTCTATTCCTCTGACCCACTAGATCCACTAGAACCACTAGGTCTGTAGTAGTCATGCCAAGTGTCCCCAAGGTTCCACTGAAATGTGCATGCCGATGGTCTATGATAATGCCCCACTACCACTATTGTACCCGTGCCACTCCCAGATGTGAGACCAAAGGCTTGTGTACTTTCTCCTTGTCCAAAGACTCCTCGAATACTAGAATATGCATAGCCATAGAAGTGGGAACTAAAAAATTATATCTCCTGGGCATAGATCTGTCACTTCCACTGATACCAACTGGGTCAATGATACTCCTTCCTTGATCTGGAAAACCAAGTGCCAGGGTTTGGTCATTGGGTGGGTTCAGATATGTGCCAATGAATCTTCTCTCTCTGTGTGAAATGAACTCTCATCAGAAGTCGAAGGGGTCTCTCTTATGCACTTTCCAAGATGGGGTAGCACAGACTGCTCAGGTTCCACGTCCTCCGCGTGAACCTCAACTCCTTCCCACAACATCTACCTCCATAGATCCATCACACTTGTAGCCTCATCATCTAGAAATCTCCCTTTCATGTGCTTCACTATACTTGAGCCATCTCTCCTCCCTTTCTTTCTCTCATCATAATATCTGCCATCTTCCTCCACCCTAGCTTCCTCACCCAATGCTTAGAATGGTTTAGCCGAGCCATTGGAAATGCCTCTAAACTCAAAGTAACAATCAAGATCTTCATTTCCAGAGGGATAACACAGAAATGATCCTCTGGGCTCCCACAGAAATTCAAACTCAGCAACTTCTGGACAAGAATATGTGGAAATAGCATACTCAGAGTGTAGCTAGCCAACACACCCTTCCACCAATGATCCACAACATGAGTCCACATCAGATCTACATCTTGCAGCCTCTGGTATTCTTCTTGGGTCCACGTGTGATCTATAATACTAGCTTGATCTAGATGCATATGTTGAGAGCCATTCATAGAGTTCTACTTGGGAAGCAACAGAAAAATGTTTCATATAAATCATGGTAGAGGTTCTCTTCTACCCACCTACGTGCATTAAATTCAGGTCCAGTGTTGAATCTCTGAGAAAATTCATCCTCCGTGCTCTTGAACCATGATTCAACACTTTCCAGAGTTAAACATTCTATCATTACTCATTACCTAGATCATGATGTATGTCATTTCCCACTACAACTTTGAAAAGAGGTCTGCAAAAATGGAACCAAGATGTAGTCATTTTTACCCCCATCACAAAGGAAAGAAATCCCATGCATGCATGACCTATCACCTAGTGGGTGCTGGGTGCTCACCGAGGCATGCATGGGTGTTGAGTCTCTCTTTTATGTGAGTTTAATGGGAAACATCATCTATGATCTGAGTGTAAGATATTTTGAAAGGAAATAAGACATACAAGCACCATAGAGCTCAGAATGGCTTCTAGATCCTTGCAGTTATTCCAGACATAAAGTACTTTAACAGATAAAAGAACTTACACCAATACAGAAAGGAAATCATACAAGCATTCATACTAGTTCATAAACATAAATGAGAAAGAACTATGAAGAAGGATGTATGTATCAGAACCATTAATGCTCATATTCATATCAACTTGGTAACCTTATTACATTCATTAGGCCATTACAAAATGTCACAGAAAGGTAGACCATAGTCATGCATTATAACTGGACTTATATAACTAGGCCCTCAAAAGAAAATTTATAATTCCCAACCCTTGATACATTCTTTCCTACCCTTATTTTCCCAAACTAGTAGAGTCCTTGCAAGTATTTCTACAGAGCTCCACCCTTTCTCTATATGTTTAGGTGTGTCTTTTACTTCTGTAGGAACTTGTATATATAGCCTCTTTGATCTACCAACTCATTCTCCTGTGGCCTCAGATCCGCCAAGTGTCTGAATGTGGTCCTCCAGGAGTGCATGCTCCTCCAGGCCTGAGCTCACCACTCCATGCCATGATGTCCTTCTAGAAGCCTCTACCATAGGGCATATTCCTTCCTGGGCCAACTTGTCACTAGGTTGGCACCTTATCCACTCTGCATGCATGGTCGATTCAATTTTCCTCGTATCCTACCAATATGGCTAAGTCACTGGAACCTGGCTTTTATGCATGCACGCCATGAGTTCAAAAAAAAACATTACGAGATGTGTTTTGAATTCGGTGTGAATTCTATAGATTTTGTTGAGCATAGCTCCAAACAGATCTAGGTATTGTTTTGAGAGAGTGGTGGTTTATAATAAAATACGAGAAAGTGATTCTTGGTGGACGTAGCCCAAATTGGGTGAACCACATTAAATACTCTCTTTGTGTTGTGTTATTTTAGTCGTAATTTTATTTGAGATTTGCAATATTTTTTGCATATTAGTTTTCTCTTGTTGTGATTCTATGAGGGATTATTCCACATATTTTATCCCTTATATCCGAGCAGTTTCATGAATTTGAATTTATAGTGGTAGTAAAGCCGGAAAGAAATATTCTAGACTAGATCACTTGTCGAGGATTAACTCGGGGGGAGGATGCATAGAGCATTAAGGATATAATTCTAGATGCAAAGATATTCAAACTAAACCACACGCCCTCGACTTAGAATATATTGTTTCATTATTGCATACTTGTGTGGAACTGAGAAAGGAATGAAGCATATAGAGAAGAAACATCTTTCCATTCATGTTGTGCCTCATATGTTGATCGGTGAAGATTTATACAAAGTAGGTTTGGGATGAAGTTTTGTGTTGGTGTGTACTTGAGTATGAGTGTGAAATATTATGAAGAAGCTCATGGTGGGATTGCAGGTGGAAATTATGCTAGGAAGCCACTACACTTAATTTTTGATGGCTAGTTTGTGGTGGGAAACACTGTATACGGATTGTAAAGAGTATGCTTAGGGTGTGTGATCATTTTTGTTCCTTAGAAATCCTAGGAGTAGAGATGAAATTCCTTTGAGGTCTATTGCTAGTGCAAATCCTTTTGAAAAGTGGGTAATTGACTTTGTGGGTCTTATTTCCTCACTCACACGCAGACTATATTACACTACATTATAAATTTTTACAGACTATCTTACAAGGTGGGTAGAAGTGGCACCTACAAAGGATTATGCAACAACTATGGAAAAAAGTATTTTGTGGGAATTTGTGAGTCTAAGGCAAAGAAAGCCCTCCTAACTTGAACTGTGTGATAGATCATATGGTCAACATACTTGATGACTCTCAGTTACAAGGCTCCAATCAATATCGAGTTCTAGCGTGATTCGATCTATAGGTTGTGGAATACGTGGAAAATGACCCGGGATAGTTTCGTGTATTTCTCGGACAGGGTCATATGGTGGATGGTAAATATAGTCAATTCTATGGACGATTCTCTGGCCTAGTCCTAGAATTCCTAGAGAATAGGCTCCATCAATGTGAGTCTAGCAAGGATAATTGTTCGATGATGATAGGTGGAAGTGGGGTAGACCGGAATACTAGTGTGCATAGGCCAGTGTCTATGTCTAATTCTCCTATGGATTCGTTGGGCTGCAGGATTTGTGGGTCACAACCGTAGATTCTTAGTTGTTGTGGACCTGTTATGGTCATGCGTGAAATCAAGTCCTAATCCCTAATATCCAGTAATCGTATGCTTTCTCAGCTTCTATATTTAGGATCAATAACTGTGTGATTTTCTCAGAATACCCTACAGGCATTCGTGCAACCTGGATTCTTAGGCTGGTATCTATATCTAGAAGAGTGTCTCCTGCATCTGGCTGTGGGACCAAAGGATCACAACCAAAGGTTTGTTCTCTTTCAAACCCTTCTACAGTCATATGAATGTTGCCTAGGGTAATCTGTAGTTTGGTTGATTTGACCAAAACGTGTGTGCTTGGTCGTCTTCTACGTTTAACCCACTCAATTGGGAATTGATTTCTTGCAAGCTTACCGTTGTTCGGAAGACTTGAATCCTAAGATTTTGATCTATATCAGTTATCACTGTGATGAGATTGGGTTGAGGCACGATTGGCTCGAATACGTATTCTCTGGGCTCTCTAGGTCCCGTGATTGTCATACAAAAGCAATAATGTAAAAAGAACTACAGTAAAATGAAACTTAACTATGTCGAATATATCTATATATGATTTCTCTATTTTTTGTGTTTTCTGATGAACTTTACGAATTTAAGAAAGCAGCTATTTAAAATATCTAGAAATGACAACTAAAATAATAATTTAAAACAAACAAAATAACCGAGTGTAGCTATTTGTCTGTGTAATTTGTAGATCTATTCTAAACAATAAAATAGCTTATCTAATCTATTTGCAAGATTCTCGATCCTACCTCAGAAGTGAGGAGTGAATCATAGTTTCTCAGAAACTATCAATCCCCACAGCTTCCCTGGAAATATCGAGAATAGAATTTACTAAAATAAAGCAATTAACTACTCTATTTGATATGATTCTAACTAGAACTTTGAAAGCTAGAACCTGGATTCTGCAGAACAGTGGCGAATCCGATGATGTGTGTGATCTTGTCCCCTCAGTGTGATCTCCTCATTCCTTCGTGTTCACGTGGATCCAGAAAAGCATGTAATGCTAGCATCAACAGAAGTAGATATTGGGACAAAGGTAGCTCAAGACACAGACTGAATACAATGCGAGTAGGAGAGGGATAGCGCAAGAGTACAGAGCTTGGCTTATGCAATTCCTAGTGGGATCTATTGTGAGTCATGCAACATAAAGCGTCCAGAACCTGAAACTATCCTGTTTGAGGAGAAAAACCTGCAACTTTAATGGCTTCCTAAGCTATTCTACTCCAATGGATTGGATGAAATAACAACACTGCTTGCACAAGATGGATTTGTGGCTTACCAACAGTAAAACAATGCTAACTAAGCATGCAATGAACTAAACTATGAATCCTAAGCAAGATAAAAGACTGAATTACTGAAATGAGAAGATGAGAAGTGAATGAGGGGCCATTTGCTTGAGCACAAGCCAACTATTTATAGCATTTGCATTTACCCAAGGTAAAAACCAAATAGAACTCTTAAACTATAAACAATGGCAAAACACTATTCCAGGGAACCAGAATCATAAATGCAAGCTCATGGCGGTGAAAGAAAGCTGGTAAAACGTTGAATTTACATGAGTCATGTTAAAAGAGCTTTCTAGAAAATGCGTAAAGGACCGCCGCCCTGAGCAGGGTGGCGGTTATAGGACCGCCGCCCACCCTGGTCATGAGACCGCCGTGGTATGGCGTTTCACACCGAAGAGAAAAAGGCCAAGAAAAGAGGGGAAAAAGGGAAAACAAAGCACGTGGGGGCTAAGTGGGGCATGCGGGATGTTAACGCACACTTGGAGAGCTTTTCCGGATCCCGAACACCTTGCGAGGAGACCTGTATCATCATTGGGGCACGTGTCATGTTGTTCTGGCAGTACAGTACCTTACAATTTTGGGTACGTACATATTGCCCCCTCGGAGAAGCATTTTAGCCATGAAGAGGCGTAAAATGGTGGGTCCGAGTATGGCGGTCCCGAAATGGGAAGTTAGAAGTTATACCTGATACATCCGTGTGTTGAAATGATGCCATCCAAGATTCCCGCTATCTGCAAAATGAAAAGAGAACTCAAGTGCAGATAGACACAATAGTTTGAAAATAAACGCTAAAATAATAGGGAAATGAGAACATACCATTTGTGCGGGGATAGGAACTTACCTCCATCGGTGCTCCAAACCTGTGAAAGAGTCATTTAAAACAAACCAGGGTGCTATATATATGAAAGTGGGCCCATTTTCCTATTCATTTGTGCGAGTCGATTTGATTGATTTTGAGCTCTGGGACCCACGGTGATGGTTTCTTGTGTGAGTAGAGTCAAAACGTCCATGACGACATAGCGATCATGCCTCCACGTGTGGAACATCGACCCACGAGATCACAGGTTAGTTTTCTTCAATTTATCCTTTTTACCCCCTTAAATTTGAAATGCTAAATACTTTGTCATGGGGGGGTAATTTTTGAAAATGTTAGTGTTAAAAGGTCCACCTAGGGGGGGCGCCTACTGGGTAGGCTTTGTTTTTAGGTAAAATGGTCATTTTTACACTTTTAAGTTTTTTAAGCTTAAAAACCCGCGTGGGTTTTCGGACCACGACCGCCCCGCCTGGGGTGGCGGTTACATGACCGCCGCCCTGTTCAGGGTGGTGGTTACACGACCGCCACCCTTAAGGTGGTGGTTACAAAACCGCCCCCTGCTCAGGGCGGCGGTCTTGCATAGAATGCAAAAGGAACCTCTTTTTGAGATTGTGTTTGTATTTTTAGCATTTCTACATGCTTTCATGATTTTTCCAGTATTACTTGGATGCTAACTTGCTTTGTTTTGTGTGTTTTTGGGTGTATGCAGGTGAGAGAGGAGTATATCCGGTGGAGTCGAGAGAGGGAGTGTGATTGGCTCCCAGGGGTACTAGATGCCCTCTCACAGGATGAGGAGGACACTCTTCAGTGGGCTGGGATACTACGCATTTCACGCGTGCCCCACGTTACACCATCCAGTCACATCCTTTGTGACTTGTTCTCATACTGGGATGTAGATCGGAACACCTTCCGATTGCCAGGGGTCCGCGGTGAGTGGACTATTACACTGGAGGACGTCTATCATATTCTGGGGGTCCCGATCATCGGGAGACGACTCACCCTAGAGACAGCAGGCTCACGGGCATAGATTACATAGTGGGCTACATATATGGGAGATGCAGTCATCTCCACGGGGTCGAAGAAGGGGGTGAGAGTTCGATCTATTCCTTATTTTGCCCATCCCCTTACTTCGCCAGGCCATCATGGGGATCCTTGCCTCGAGACTGATCGGGGACAAGGGAGGAGATACATTACTATACTGTTGGTCCCCCATTATTACATAGATAGAGGGGCATGGTCGGATATATGCCTGGGGAGCAGACATTCTTGGGACCACCTACCATGACTTATATAGGGTGGTCCATTTACAGGGGCAGTCCTTGAGCCACCCGACCCTAGTCATGAGTTGGGTCTATGAGCATTTCATCCCTTATGGCAGGGGTGTGGAGGTGGCAGATCCTGGAGCTGTGAGGGTAGCCAGATGGATAGACATGTCGGTGCTTAGAGCACCTCATCAGCCAGTTGCCTCCCTGACTACTGCCGACATGGAGGCCACACCATACCAGACTATGGTAGGCATATGGGGCGAGGAGGCTCTTACCTTGATCTCCTGCTCCATGACAGGGCAGCTTATTGATAGAGTGGGGCGAGTGGAGATGCACCCCTTTGGCCGTGTTCTCAAGCATTTGGCTTACCATACATGGGTATGCTTCCCCAGTGGCGCCAGTATATAGATCAGTCCGAGAGGCCAGAGGGGGGCCTAGAGGCTGGGGTTGGATAGTGGTTACTCCGGCGCATTCCTATTACAGCCAGGAGGATAGTTCGTGCCAGAGGGAGAGCCGGTGCACCTCAGGCACCTTTACTTCAGATTGCCGCGGGTCCTGCCCACAACAACGATGACCCCATTGAGGTAGACTCGAGTCTGAGGAGTTTATGGGGGGAGATAGAGGAGGAGACCGAGGACAGTGATCCTGAGTGGCACGATACCCAGGATATCATGCAGTGGAGAGAGGGCCGAGCAGAGTGCAGAGAGGGTGACTTTGGTTTCAGAGGAGCCACTCTCCTGGGCCATGGGGAGGATGAGTCCATTGTGGGGCGTTACGTTGCTCCAGCCACAGGAGCAGCCCCTCAGTCGGTAGTGGCATCCGTGGCGGGCGCTGATCCCATAGATCCATCTTGGAGGCCTGGTGATCCGAGTAAGTTACCCTCTCTCCCTTCTAGTGTTTGTTTCTTTGTTAGGATCTCCTTAGTTGCTATCTTGTATCTTTTAATTTCTTGTTTGGTTTCTAATTTGTTTTCTCCTTTGTTTGCAGAGACCACCGATGAGTGGCGGGACTTGATACGCAGGGTATGCACTGATACCCTGATGATCCCCATGGAGAGGACCACGCAGAGCTATCCATGGATGTTGGGGAGCCTTCAGAGCTGGCAGACATACCGACATCTTCGCTCCTAGTCTGGCATGTGGCCAGGATGGTATCGACCCTTCGCACAGAGTTAGCGGGGTACAGGACGGCTGAGTGCTTGATGAGGAGCCATTCTCGTGGTGAGACTGCGGCTGCCCCTCGGGATCCTGAGCCCTCCGTGCATTCAGAGCGCCGGGCATAGCCGGAGTCCTAGGCGTGGGCGTGCACCTTCAGAGGGGTCTCGTAGGGATTGAGAAGCCACTTGGCTCTCGTAGATTTTGTACTATATATTCTTTTGTATATCCTAGGGCTCTTTGAGCATTTTGACCATGCTTAGTGCATGATGGCATTGTATATAAACGTTGATTATTTATATATATGCATTCATTCTGGATCAAAATCTTGGCATTCATGACTTTCTTTCTATTTCCAGTTTCCTACACTATGATGTATGTTTATATGCCTTTTTTTAGAATATATGCAATGGTGAACAAATGATGCAAGTGTTTTACTTTCCTTTTGTGTTTCATGATGCTGATATATGATGATGTAAATATAATGTGATTTTGAATCTTAGTTTCTGTAAGCAATTTTGGATACTTCATGTTTGTTTTGGCAAAGTGATGAAAATAAACCATTATGATGAACAGATAAACCTGCCCCTACCCCCAACTCCACGCAACTAGTAAGATGCGAGGGCTTATCACCAAGAGTTGGGAAGGGTGCAAGTTATGAGGTGCAGTGAAATGATAGTGATGAAAGACAGACAAAGCTTTGGCTGAACCAAATTAGGACACGACAAGTCCACTTCACTCGAGTGACTTCATAGTTTTGGATGCAACTTGCTTTGCGGTTTATCCAGACTTAGACCCGTAGATGGCCACATAGTAGACAAAATCTGGGTTTTTAGGATTTTAACTCTCTTGGGATTTTGAACATCTGATTCATTTTTTTTGACTCAAAGTTTCAAAGTTTGAATTGTTTATGTATGACCTTTTGCATTTATTTGTCAAGAGGACCCCCTACACTTTGCCCCATGCTACTAGTAAGAAGCGTGGGTTTATCACCGTGGGCAAAGCATAGGTGAGTAAGGGCATTTCCATCCTTTCCCAACCCTACGTCACTAGTAAGAGATGCAAGCTCATCACCAAAGGTTGGTGGGGCAAGGAAATGTGTAAAATTAAAATTTTCTATTTTGATCAATGTTTGACTTGTTTATTTGAGTAAAATGTCAGTATGTGTTTATTTCCAAAGAGATATACATATGGGATAGATGTGACACCATGAAGCTTCTAGAACAGACCATAGGCAAGACACCTACCCTAAGAAGAAACCAAAAGTGAGAATAAACTTGCAGATCTTGGTATGGTTACCGTTAAGACTTTGTCATGTCTAGCTTTATTTGATAAAATGATTCCGAGATAATTTGATGATATCATGAAAATGGAGAAGTATGATTAAAGTGTTTATGCCAACAACATCATGAGTTTGTAATGAATTGCTTTGAGAATAGATTCCTTGATCACAATTTGTGTATGAAACAAGTGGACAATATGATCCTAATCTATATGAAGATGCAATGTAGATATATATATATAAGTAGTGCTAGCTGCTTATGCGTAGAACCGCTTGAGGTGTAGGGAATTGACCGTTTCACCAAATTCCTCACCTTCTAGTGTACATAAGAGGTATGCACCATTTCCATAGTCCTTCATGACTCGGTATGGGCCCAACCATTTAGGCCGGAATTTCCTTCCTTCGCCGGTCTTCTTGTCGATCCGGTTATCTAGCCTTAGAACTAGATCACCTTCATATATGTCGCATTCATAGACTTTCTTGTTATATTTCCGGCACATCCGGTCGGCATAGACTCTATGCCATTGCTCAACATCTAACCTAGCTTCATCTAGGCTTTCTAATTGGGAGAGACGTGCTTCCCTGTAAGCATCTTCATCCAGAATCCCTTGTAATGAAATGCGGAGACTGGGTATTTCAACCTCGAGTGGGAGAACTACCTCTGCCCGAATACTAGTGAGAAAGGAGTTGCTCCCGTTGGTGTTCTTATTGAGGTTGGTGGGCCCATAAGGCCGGATATAACTTCAAGTGCCAATCTCATTTGTTTTCTTTCACCATTTTAAGGAGAATGGCTTTTAGTGTTTTATTCGTCGCTTCAGCCTGTCCGTTGGCTTGAGGGTAATACAAAGAAGCCGTATGATGGCTTATTTTAAATTTGTTGCATAGCTCATGAACCTCTTCATTTTTAAAAGAAGTTCCATTATCGAGAGATAATGATTTGTGGATACCGTACCTGTAAATGATTTGGTTCAAAATGAACTTGGTGATTACAGAACCAGGTACAGTAGTAAGAGGCATAGCCTCTACCCATTTGGTAAAATATTCGGTGGCCGTGATTATAAAATTATGGCCATCTGTGGATGAGGGAGAGAATTTCCCTATTAGATCTAGGCCCCATGTAGAAAAGGGCCATGGAGTAGCGATTGGTTGCAGAGCTTGTGCCAGCATGTGGATCTCATGGGAGAATTCTTGGCACTTATGACACCTGCGTATGAACTCTACTGCGTCGTGTTCTAAAGTAGGCCAGAAATAGCCCATTCGATGTATTTTACGAGTGGTGGCATGACCACCGAAGTGGCCTCCACACATTCCACTATGGGATTCATGGAGAATCTTCTTGGATTCTTCCGTGTCGACACATCTTAGGAGCATCCCATCGAATGCTTTCCGATAGAGCACTTGCTCTATAATGATGTATTTAGCTACGATAATACGTAACCACCTTCTTTTTTGTGGTGTAGCTCCTTCTGGATACGTATGGTCCATGATATAATTAATGATACCCGTGTACCAAGGACACTCAAAAATAGAGGGTCGGGTTTCGATGTAGTATACGCACTCATCTGGAAAATCTAAATCTACTAGATCACCTCCATCTAATGGGTTATCAGCTAACCAATCCATGATGATTTGTCCTTTAACCAACTTCTGATTTACAAATGTTAATTTGAATTCTCCCATTAAGGTTATAAAACGTCCAACCTTTTTAGACAAGGACCCTTGTGTGAGGAAAGTTTGTAAATGGTCCATTTTTACCATGACCCTTGTTTCTTGATTTAGCATATAATGTCTTAGGCGTTTGGTTGCAAAAACTATGGCGAGGCATTCTCATTCTACTTGGGTATAACGTGTTTCATAGTCGAGCAACGTTCGGCTAATGAAATAAATCACGCGTTCTCTCTTGTCATCGTCTTCTTGAGCCAGCATGCAGGCTAGCGAGACATTGGTAGCTCGTGAGTATAAAATTAACGGGTGATCTAACTTAGGTGGCATTAGCGTAGGTGGTGACAACAAGAAACGCTTAACTGCATCGAAAGCTTTATTGCAGTCTTTAGTCCAATCAATGCTATAATCTTTCTTGAGTAAATTGTTGATTGGATGTATGGCGAAACTTAAGTCCGGGATGAATCTTCGGATTGCACCCAGCTTTCCGAGAAATGACCTGATTCCAGATTCATCCAAAGGTGGAACCATTTCGAGGACAGCCCAAATTTTGGTTGGGTCAACATCTATCCCTCGTGACGATATGATGTAACCTAGGAGCTTCCCTCCTGTTACACCAAAGACGCATTTTTCTAGATTTAGCGTGACTCGTATTCTATCAGACGTGAGAGAATGATGCGGAGTACTTCCGGATGGTCACAACGCTTCTTGGCCTTAGCCAACAAGTCATCTACGTAGGATTCCATGATTTTATGAATTAAATCATGAAATATATATGTCATAGCTCGTTGGTATGTAGCACCAACATTCTTGAGACCAAATGGCATGACAACATAGCAATAAGTTCCCCAAGGAGTTATAAATGTGGTTTTAGCTTGATCTTGTTTAGATATTTTGATTTGATTGTATCCCGAGAATCCATCCATGAGAGACAAAAGTTCAAACCCAGTTGTTGCATCAACAATGACATCAATGGATGGCAACGGGAAGTCATCTTTAGGACACGCTTTGTTGATGTCTCAGAAATCTATGCAGATGCGTATCTTTCCATTCTTCTTGAGAACGGGAATGATATTAGATACCCATTGGGAGTAATCGACTGGCTTGATGAATCCTACTTGGAGGAGTTTTATTACCTCCTCTTTTACCATGAGAGCTACCTTGGGTTTCATGGGTCTCGATTTTTGTTTAACTGGCTTTGCATCAGATTTAGTGATGAGGTTGTGCACCGCGATGTGGGGTGCAACTCCTGTCATTTCCTTATAATTAAATGCAAATGCCTTCTGATGTTCTTTGAGGATCCGAGTGTGTATTTCTACTTCCTCTGGGGTTAACGAGGACCCTAGTTTCAATATCCTTGGTTCATCTTCCATTCCGATGTTAATATCAATTGTTTCTTCGATCAAAGAGGCGTTACCCTCTTCAAACTCAGGTGGTGCTGGAGGTAAATCCAAATCATCCCCATTTTCTACTGTGCATATGCTAGGTTCCATTTGTGAGGGAAGATCCACCATGGGATTTCCGAAGTAGGAAGATGAATGTGGGATTAAGGACAAATCTATCATATGATAGGAGAGATGTAGTGCTGCATAGGCATTTAAGTAATCCAAAGTGGCCATATCACTATCAACATGGTCTAGGATAGTAGATTCATTTCCGTTTAAAAGAGAATTTGTCATTGTCTTTATCAATGGTTCATCACGAAGGGATACCATGAAACGGGTATCCTCTAACTCATTGCTTGGAGTAAAACGTGATGCTGAAGTTGCTATTGAATCGGTGAGAAGATTTTTCTCTCACGGGATTGCTTCAATTGATATGAAGTCAAACTCCTTGCTTAAATCTAATACAACTTTTTTGTAAAGTTGTAAGTGCTCGGCTTTGGTTTCATATACCTCAGAGACTTGGTTTGCTACTAATTGTGAGTCTCCTAAGACTCTGATGTTATCAACACCAATTCTCTTAGCTAAGATGAGGCCAAGGAGGAGGGCTTCGTACTCAGCGCCATTGTTTGTGCACTCAAAATTTAGTTTAAAGGCAAAAGGTAAGACTTTTCCTTCAGGGGAAGTAAAGATTACACCTGCCCCCACTCCGTAACGACATCTAGCTCCATCAAAATGGAGTGTCCAATATTTAGCTGGGAATATGGATGGTGGGATATCTGTTGTGTTTGTATATTCTACTTCCACCATACAGAGATCCTCTGCTGGAAGAGAGCCAATGCCTAGGGAATATCCTATGCCTACTGAATCGAATGGTAAGAATATTGGTAGATCATTTTCTAGTAGTTCAATGATCTTTGCAGTAGTTCCTAATGATACTGTTTCTACAGTGTTAGCCTCATCTTTGGGGGTTGGGGTTACTTTGGCTAGGCTTATAGTTTCAAGATCTGTCGTAGGTACCAACTTTTCTTTTGTTTTTGCATCGGTAGGTTTATTAAGTTGGTTTGTTGGGAGCTCAAACTCCGAGTGTACGCCTGGTCTTTTCTTTAAGTCAGCTAGGTGTACATCAAATGGTTTTGGATCACCTTTGGCCACGAATACCTTTCCTAAATGTAAAAACCTTACTTCTTGAAATAGTGTAGAAGGGATTGCCTTCATGCGGTGTATCCATGGTCGGCCAAGGATCATATTATAGTTAGTTTCCCGATCTATAATATAAAACTCAGTCAAGATGGTTTTGGGTCCTAAGGTGACCGGTAATATTATAGTTCCAACCGAGGTGGCTTTAAGACTATCATAGCCCCTTAGTGTATTTCGAGTTGTGGAACAATTGGTTTCTCCATACCCTAGCTTTTGGAGGAAAGAGAAGGGGACTATGTTAACTGCCACCCCATCGTCAACCATTGCACGCTTTACATAGTTGTTATAAACCCATACTTGCAAATGTAAGGCTGGATCACCTCGGCGTGCGATCTCAGCATCTGTCGGCATTTTGTTTATCTCGAATATGAATTCGACATCCCTATCTACCTGCCCTGGAGGATGAACATCAAAGTCCACATGATTTACCTGTGTTTCAGGTGGTGGAGTGATGTTAATTAGATGACCTAAACCTAATGCTTCTAAAAGAGCAGCCCTGTGGGTAGGAGAGTTCTTTAGTAAGTCTAAGAATGAAATGTGCGAGAAGGTTTTTGTTAGGTCGTTAATCAAATCATAGGCTCCCACAGGTTTTACTATGATTTGTTGGATGTCATCCACCTCTGGTAGGTGGCTTGGACTTGGCTGAGAGAAATACTCTCGCGTCCTTGTTATAGCTTCGATGGGTAGCTCAGCATCTAACTCCACTAAACCGACTACCTTAGGTCGTGGCTGACTTCCTAGTTGTGGTGCAACTAATGGATTTAGTGAGGTCGAGGCTTCATGATCATTGTTTCCTGTCATTACACCTTTGTTCATCCTAGTTAGATTTAGCCTGTTGTTATCGTGATTTGGGAGTGGATCATTAAAGATCTTCAGGGGTGCGTTTTGAGGGGAAACCGCCTCGAAAAGGTATTTGACGTTGGTGACGTAGGATCTGCTAAGAACATATCCATGAAAAGTTGTTTTTGTTCATCTGGCAAGCGTTGCATGAATTTATTGTAGTCACGGCACGTTCTAGTGTCATGGCCCTGAATTTTGTGGAAACCATAGTATGAATTAGGATTGTAATTCCTAGTTTGTTGGTTTGATGTGTATTGTGGCCCAAGATTTTGATCAAACCGTTGTCTATTAAAATTTTGTTTGTTGTTTTTGGTTTGAATTCTAGTTTTGGTACCTAGTTGAATTTTGGCTTGGACCCTGTATGGGATTTTTCCGTTGTTGTTGTTGTTGTTGTGGATGGTTAAAATCCACTGTATTGATTGTCGGGGTAAAGTTGTTATTTCGTTGGTTGTAAGTTTGTGATGGAGTATTGGCAACATTTACCTTTTTAGGCTGGTCGGTTACTCCATCTGTTGTTACACCCCGATTTTTGTTAAGGATTTTAGGTCCTTGATTGATGTTCATGGTAGTAGGATAAGTTGTAGTGTTCTAGTTGGGGGTGATTAACCTCCCATTTTGCTCCATATGTTTTGCGACCACTATCAATTGCCGCTTGATCTATTCGAAGAGTGCTCTCAAGTACTTCATCATAAGTTCTTAATGGGAACTTCTGGACTTCTTCCTTCACCTCTCTACTAAGCGAGTGAAGGAATAAATCACATAGTTCCATTTGATCCATATTTGGAGCACTTGCCGAAGAATAAAGAACTGTACGCCACCTTTGGATGAAATGGGTGACAGATTTGTTGTGTTCTTGTTTGATGTGTAAGAACTCTCTGATTCTGTTCTTAATAATTTGTTCATGTCGAAGGCCTTGATGAACTCTGATACGAGTTGTTTGAATGAATGGATGGAAGCCTCAGGTATTCTATAATACCAATCGAGAGCGATGCCTTCCAAGGTTTTTGGGAATATTTTAGCAACAACCCCATCCCATGGGAGTAGTTCTCGAATGGCTATAGCGTAAGCTTTGATATGCGCATTTGGATCTCCCTCTCCTTTGTATTTGGGAAAATCGGGAAGAGGTCTTGGAAGCATGACGCTTCGTATGGTGAAATCCAAGGGCTCTTTCAAATATTCTGAGTATGTCCCTATCGCATATGTTTCGACCATTGATGGTGCCTGTTGAGGGAGCGGTGGTGGGATGGGTTGTTGATATGGCGCAGCGTATGCATTGGCAGGGGCATAAGGAAGCCCCTGTGTTTGAGAAAACATGCCGGGAGAGGAGAACATATCCCCTTGTGGTGATTTGGAGTACATGTTTAAGTATGATGGGTACTGTCCAGGAATGGATTGTTTTGTACTAGACCGGGAGGAACAGTGTTAGAGATGGTGGGTCTAGTTGGCATTTGTTGTGAATACTGAGGATTCATGCCTAACGTGCCTACTCCTGTGAGGAGATCTACTTGGCTAGGATGGTGTGGAGGATTGGAACTCCCTACTTGCATGAATTGTGAATTTTGACTTGCTTGGGCAAGTTCTAACCCTCTAACCTTTTCTATTAGAGTTGAAATGACTTCATTTGGTGAAGTCACGGTGTTTTTCCGTAGTGGCATTTGTTGTATACCATGGTTTTGTATAGGTATGTGATATCCTGCTATGAACTGATCACTATCTTGCCAAGTTTCTCGAGAGTATTTCCTATATGCAGTGGCATAGAGGTATTTTCTTGAAAAGAGACCTCGGGTTGTGTTTGTAAACCTCCTACAGGTGGATACATACTTCGAGAACGTTGGTCGTTCCTGGCATAACGTACCGAATATTCATCAGTCTAAACCTCGGTATGAGTCTGATTGTCTACTAATTTGTGGTCTAAGCAGCATCTGAGGAGATGAACCAGATTCTCCGGTGAACGTCATGTTATTCGAGCCTGAAGGCTCTGTTTGTTGCGTTTGAGCGAGCTGATCTAACTCCTCAGTTTGAAATGATGAGTTATATCTGATTCTTAGAGTTTGTGTTGACAACTGGTTAGTTGAGTAGTTGTCACCCCATACTGAGAGTGAGGGTGATGATTGCCTATTTTGTTGGGCGTAGTATGCCTCAAGACCCAAGAGGGGTCTGCCATATGCATCGAATCCCGACATATTCGGGGGGTATATGAATACCCGCAGAATAATGGGAGGGAGTGAAAGTGATGGTTAATGAGGTAGAAAATGACTAATGAGATGGAGAAGGTGAAAAAGTTGTTTGTTTCACGTTGGGTTCACCAATTTTGTATGACGGAAAAGTGACATGCGAGCATGGGAATCTACAAGTGACTCTTCCTCGCACCCGACCTCCCGAGGTCATGCCGAGACAGCCGGTGGGTATGGAATATGTGTGAGATAGACAAACTAGTTAGGAAATCTAATGTCTTCGATACGTATTAGCGGAATTTGTGAGTCTAAGGCAAAGAAAGCCCTCCTAACTTGAACTGGTGTGATAGATCGGTCAACAAGGATGACTGCTCGAAGGCTCCAATCAATATCGAGTTCTAGCGTGATTCGATCTATAGGTTGTGGAATACGTGGAAAATGACCCGGATAGTTTCGTGTATTTCTCCGGACAGGGTCATATGGTGGATGGTAAATGTAGTCAATTCTATGGACGATTCTCTGGCCTAGTCCAAAATTCCCTAGCTCTGTTAGCTGCTGTGTCTAGCAAGGATAATTGTTTGATGATGATAGGTGGAAGTGGGGTAGACCGGAATACTAGTGTGCGTAGGCCAGTGTCTATGTCTAATTCTCCTATGGATTCGTTGGGCTGCGGGATTTGTGGGTCACAACCATAGATTCTTAGTTGTTGTGGACCTGTTATGGTCATGCGTGAAATCAAGTCCTAATCCCTAATATCCAGTAATCGTATGCTTTCTCAACTTCTATATTTAGGATCAATAACTGTGTGATTTTCTCATAATACCCTACAGGCATTCGTGCAACCTAGATTCTTAGGCTGGTATCTATATCTAGAAGAGTGTCTCCTGCATCTGGCTATGGGACCAAAGGATCACAACCAAAGGTTTGTTCTCTTTCGAACCCTTCTACAAGTCATATGAATGTTGCCTAGGGTAATCTGTAGTTCGGTTGATTTGACCAAAATGTGTGTGCTTGGTCGTCTTCTACGTTTAACCCACTCAATTGGGAATTGATTTCTTGCAAGCTTACCATTGTTCGGAAGACTTGAATCCTAAGATTTTGATCTATATCAGTTATCGCTGTGATGAGATTGGGTTGAGGCACGATTGGCTCGAATACGTATTCTCTGGGCTCTCTAGGTCCCGTGATTGTCATACAAAAGCAATAATGTAAAAAGAACTACAGTAAAATGAAACTTAACTATGTCGAATATATCTATATATGATTTCTCTATTTTTTGTGTTTTCTGATGAACTTTATGAATTTAAGAAAGTAGCTATTTTAAAATATCTAGAAATGACAACTAAAATAATAATTTAAAAACAAACAAAATAACCGAGTGTAGCTATCTGTCTATGCAATTTGTAGATCTATTCTAAACAATAAAATAGCTTATCTAATCTATTTGCAAGATTCTCGATCCTACCTCAGAAGTGAGGAGTGAATCATAGTTTCTCAGAAACTATCAATCCCCACAGCTTCCCTGGCAATATCGAGAATAGAATTTACTGAAATAAAGCAATTAACTACTCTATTTGATATGATTCTAACTAGAACTTTGAAAGCTAGAACCTGGATTCTGTAGAATAGTGGTGAATCCGATGGTGTGTGTGATCTTGTCCCCTCAGTGTGATCTCCTCATTCCTTCATGTTCACATGGATCCAAAAATGTGTAATGCTAGCATCAACAGAAGTAGATATTGGGACAAAGGTAGCTCAAGACACAGACTGAATACAATGCGAGTAGGAGAGGGATAGCGCAAGAGTACAGAGCTTGGCTTATGTAATTCCTAGCGGGATCTATTGCGAGTCATGCAACATAAAGCGTCCAGAACCTGAAACTATCCTGTTTGAGGAGAAAAACCTACAACTTTAATGGCTTCCTAAGCTATTCTACTCCAATGGATTGGATGAAATAACAGACGCTTGCACAAGATGGATTTGTGGCTTACTAACAGTAAAACAATGCTAACTAAGCATGCAATGAACTAAACTATGAATCCTAAGCAAGATAAAAGACTGAATTACTGAAATGAGAAGATGAGAAGTGAATGAGGGGCCATTTTCTTGAGCACAAGCCAACTATTTATAGCATTTGCATTTACCCAAGGTAAAAGCCAAATAGAACTCTTAAACTATAAACAATGGCAAAACACTATTCCAGGGAACCAGAATCATAAATGCAAGCTCATGGTGGTGAAAGAAAGCTGGTAAAATGTTGAATTTACATGAGTCATGTTAAAAGAGCTTTTTGGAAAACACGTAAAGGACCGCCGCCCTGAGCAGGGCAGCGGTTACAGACCGCCCGCCCTATTGGGTGGTGGCGGCCACGAGACCGCGCCTGCCAGGGCGGTGGTTTTCATCAAGAGAAAAAGGCCAAGAAAAGAGGGGAAAAGGGGAGGGGGCTAAGCGGGGCATGCGGGATGTTAATGCACACTCGGAGAGCTTTTCTAGATCCCGAACACCTTGCGAGGAGACCTGTATCATCATTGGGGCACGTGTCATTACTTGGTGAGAGGCACAGTGGATAGGTAATTCTGAGCATGAAGGTGCACAAAAGGAGGTCTATCACTTTGAGGACTAGTAGGTGTCCCATAACGTTATGATTTGGGAATGAAAAATAAATGAAACATCATTTAATGTTGATTACACTGGTAGGTAGAGAGCAATAAATATAAAAATGATATAAAATTCATCCTTGCACTATTATTTTCACCTTGCATTGTGAAGTTATCGAGTGAGTTGAAGAGTGAATTGCGTAGAGAAATTTTTAGAAAGATATGATAGAGTTCAAACCAGACATATTTTTGCATGGGATTGGTTGGTGCTCCATTAGAGAGAGTGTTTAAACACAATAAATGCATGCATAGAAGGAAATACGTGAGTTAGGGTTTAAAGAAAAGCTAGGGCACGTAAATTTGGAGCTATGGCACACAAGTTAGAGTTACAGAGCTTGAATTGATTGCAAGAACACTCTTTTATCATCACTATGGCACCTAAGTGAGCACCTAGAGTGACTACAAGGGGTAGGAAGTAGAAATAGAGGTTGAAGACACTACTAAAAATGCAATTTTCAGAGATGCAATATCCAAAAGGTGTGTATATGGGCCATGATTGGGAGTCACACATCAGGAAGAGTAAGGTGAGTGACTACAACCATCAGAAAAAGGATAATAAGGATGAATTGGACAAAATTCAGTGGTTAAAATATCCATGCAAACCCAAAATGACATGGCAATATATGATGACGCAGGGGAGAAATTGTTGTCACAAGTGGGAGTTTTGTAGCTCTATGAGCTCCCATATTTTGGTAAGCTAGAGAAAATTTACCAGTGGTTGATGAGTTGAGTCCATGAGGACTTCTTTTATTTTTGGGTGACGGATGAGACTTACTATGCCCTTGATTGGGAGGTTGACATGGTTGAGAATCTCAGGTATTGAGGTCAACAGTGATCTTACTGACAAGGAAGGAGTAGAAGCAACTAGAAAAGCACTATCTTATGTAAAGGGAGGGTGTGAAATGGATATTTGCAAGTTACGAAATACCATATTATTCAAGTGGCGACACACCTCCTCACCAAGTTAAATAATCAAGAGCGTTGATCATAAGTGAACAAAATATTTTTGCACATTTATAAGAAGATGAAAGAAGATGTCATCTATAATGTTTCTAACATTATTATAGAGACTATAGTTGCAGAGAGATGCACCAAGGGGATAAGATAAGTTTTGGCGTGATCCTTCTATCCATTGTGTTTGTAGAGATTGGAGTGCCCAATGGTCCAAAAGATAAAATTTGGCAATACCCTAAAGAGAAGAGGTCCCTTGCAAATATATTTGCAAAGTATACATGTGATGGATCCATGAGTGGACCCTACAAGAAAAGGAAAAAACTTTGGTATGAGTGCCTATGTGCTGCATTTGAATATGAGTGGAGAATACCCAAGGATATTCCTTTGGTATTGGAGAAACAAGTTCATTTTTCCGTTTACCAACATTTTGGATACTGAGAGATTTGGAATGAAGGATGGAAAGTGGAGCCCTTGGTGCAAGCTCCCATATGCCTTAATGATGTGCTACTTCCAGGCATATGTACACAAGTTTTCAAATACATGTAGGTTGATCTTCAATGTAGACAAAGTGGATTGTGACTATCATACACTCAGAAAGACATATGTCTACCCAAGTAAGTTTGCTTACATTGAGAAATTGATTTCAGATGATATTAATATAAAATATATGAGTTTGGAAATTGGGAAGGTTGGAGTGGCTTTGGTATACATCTACCTTAATCCTAAGTTGGAGATTGGAAAATACATCGAGAATGAGTTTAATCTCCTTAAGCCGACCAAGGGGAAACATATGGTGGGAATGTTGTAGGATGAGGAGTCTACTTTTCCCCTTGTTGATGAAGAAGACAAAGAGGAGGAATTGAAAGAATATAGTGGCAGCCTGTAACATGGTAGAAGAAGGAATTAAAATGTAGGAGAGAAGCGGATGTACAAGGAAAATCCTCCACGGAAAGAAGATGGTGATGAAGAAGAATGTGTAGGAATAGGTGTTGCAAGGATAGGTTCAAAAGAGGGTGTTGAGGACCAAAAATATAGGATACTCTTGAGGATAAATAGGACTTAGGGTGTTTGGCCATCACAACCACTAAGGAGGTTGCACTAGAAATTCTTATTTGAAGGATGAACTAGAAAATAAAAGTTGCAAATACCTTCCCACTAGGGATAGTGAAAGTGAGAGATCAAACTACAACCTACGGCAGAACCCTAATGACATTTAGGAGGAACCTAGGAATGAAGAATTGAAACATGATGCGGGAGGGTTATAAGAACAAGAAGTAGGCAATGTCATTTGTTGATCTTTGAGAAGAGTGAGGATAAGGGAAAACCATCGATGTGCCTATTAATACAAAAACCAATGAAATACTAGTGTTTGATGTGGGAGTGCATGTGCTAAAAAGTAGCGCTCTAGAAAGGAGAAGGATGGAGAAATATATGAAACTACTAGAACTAGTTATATCAATTATCCTACCAAGATAATTTGTGCTAGGTTCCAATGTACCTTAGAGCATGAGGATGTTTATGGCTGGGAATTGATGGATCTTGAGGTGGAAACCACACACACCTGTAAGTGATTTTCTTGGATTATGCCAAATCACATGAATGATCATGATTTTGATGTGTGTGAAGATTCTAGTGTCTTTAGGAGGATGAAGAAATCATTGCATTCATGTCATGTGATAATCAAGCTTACTCGGATGTTAGATGAGAAGGTAAGTAATGCATTGACTAAGGTATCTGTAGAGGTTACATGTAGAAACATTGATAAGTTGGAAACTATTCGTGCTTTATCTTGGAAGATAGAAAAGATAAAGAAACAAAGATTAATTTCCTAACGAGAGGAAAAGAGATAGATGATGCAAAGACATGTATGGTACTTGACATGGCAAAGTAGATAGGTGATGAAATTTTGAAGGAAAGGCCACATTTGGAAGAGATGGTGGCTAAATGATTCCCCTCTACTCGAATTATTTTTGCACATTGGTTCACATAGTGTTGGATGAGGCTCCATTGTCGATGTAGAAACCAAAGGATGTTGTAGCCCATGTGGAGAAGACAAAGGAAAATATTACGCAGCAAGATAAGTGTGTATGAGTATTTATTGTAGGAATTGAAAGATGGAATGAAAATGTAGATTTGGCACGAAATATGTGCGTAGATCTTGAGATAATAATCAAGACAAGGACTATAGTAGGGGAGAATCACGGTCCTTACGTGAAAATTAAGATGAAACACTTGAGCGTGAGGAGAGGTTGACATTATTAGTAGAAAATCATGATGCACTCACAAAGCAACTTGGGACTCTCATTAATTTAGAATAAAGGAGATTGGGATGCGATAACACGATGAATGGATGTGATGGATGGGACGATCTCAAGTGTCACAAATTTCCTTAGGGTATTGCATTATGAAGGTGAAAGTATGAGTATGGATGAGATGGATAGGGTACTCATAGACATCCTTGAAAAAACCAATAAGGCACTCAGTGATTGGAATGAGTTAGAGGTAGAAATTAAAAGTGAGTATCTAGAGTTGATTCTTTCTACGAAGGATAGAGTGCCCATGTATTCTTTCATTATTGGTATATTAATTATGTTTTGCTTAATATTTATTCATGGAGAGTTAAGGCATGGTTACCCGTTTCTAAGGTCAAAAATGAAGCAAGTGTTAGGTAATGTTGGGTTGATGAATTATAGCCTAAGTATGAAGGCACATAAGGATTGTGTGTGCGGATAAGGGGCATATAGGGACCCTGAGAGATATAGTAGAAAAGAGCGCACTTAGGAAAATATGAATTTGGGACTTATCTGTTTTGTTTACCATGGGATAAATATAGATGTTGAGTGCGGGGCACGCATTATCATAAAAACTTGGAAGTAAAGAACATATATTTTGGATGGGTGGAAGATCAAACAACATACATAGTTTTGAGTTATTAACATGATTAGATTTGAAATTTATACTATTAAATATTCTATTTTTAGCGAGCTTGCATGCTTTTGTATTTATCTTATAGCAGTGCATGGCTATTCTTAGCATGTAACCTATTTTGAGGATGCTTAGGCAATGATGGGAAATTCCCCACTCTTATAAATATGTATTGATTTGTATGGTTTAGGGATCCACACTTTTTAGAGTCATGTTCTTTGGTTTGTGAGTGTGCATGGATTATGATGCACTTATGTATGTATTCACCGTGTTTTATAGTAATTAATACAATGGATCTTTTTGTTGGATAATGGTTATTGACTCAATTGTAACTAGATCTTGCATGGTAGACCTTATCTTAATTCTTGTATAGTTCATTCTTGCATATGGTTGATATATATATATATATATATATATATATATGTTTATGGTTTATCAATGCATGTCTGTTATGGATCTAGATTATGTATGTGTTTATCATTCTAATTCCTTGACAAAGCTTCCATAAAAGAGGGACTTGGTACCCTTGCACACTTCAGGTGAGTGCTTAGGTCTACCTAGGTGAAGTGGCAACATGCCTTGGGATGTTTGGTAAAATAAAATACGTAACCTATTGAATTCTCATAAATATTACAAGTAGGAAATATTATTAGTTTAAATAAATCTTCCTCTTTAAATCAAATCATTAAAATTCATAAATACATATACAAATTCTTCTTAAAAAAATTAAATTTTATCTCCAATGAAAAACCTCCACTTCCTTAATCTCAGTAGTTTGATACCAAAATTATGTAATGGATGAACGAACTCACATCAAAAAACCAAGAATTGGATTCAACACCATCCAACTATGGAATTCTTCTTGACATCCACTAGGTGATTCCTTGGCTAAAATCAAGAAAATATTGTTTCAAGGGTTGTGTTTTTTATACACACTCTTTATAAATCTTACTCTTGATTACAACCATCATTAAGATCATTCATTAGTACTTCAAACCTTTATTTTATTCATTTCACTCTTAAACTCAAAGTAAGGCTAATATCCCTCCATTAGTACAATGTTTATTATGCGGAATCATCCATAAGCATTCAAAATAATATATAAACATTTTTGAGTACCCATTATGGGTCTTAATCTTCAAAGAAAATTTCAAATTCTATCTTTATTTCGATATTCTTCAGTTTCCTTTAAACTATCTCCAATTAAGTCACTTCTTGTAGCCTTTTTTTTACCAAAAGCTTATTGTTTGGAGTAAATCACCATCTTTCAAGAAAACCAGTTAGATTTCCTAATACCCATTATTGAGATTGTGCTTCATGAAAAAGTCCAGGTTCTAACACATTAGTTAAGTCCTTTAACTAGGCTCTACTCTTTCCAATTAGCCCAACTTAAGGTTTCTTACGCATTGGATCGAGTTTATTAGTTTTAAATGAATTCTTATTTGATTACATACCTATTAATAACTTACACCACTTATATAAACTTCATGAAAATCCTTGACAATGATCTTACTCCTTATTTTCCTCAAATCACCTTATTCTTATCTTCATGGCTTTTTGGTGTCATGTTCTAGTTAGAGTTTTGGCTGATTTTCTTATCTTTAGGATTGTAAGATTAAGGTATCCTTTACAAATATATATTAACCTTCTTAAACACATTTCCCCATATTTCTACCTATGATCCTATCTACATGTAGACACACTTTTTCACCTTTAAGTGATGTGATGAATAACAATCATATCATCACTACTATCATTAGTATCCTTATCCTCACACCCACAACTCACCACACACCACTTTTCTCTGTTGAATATTTTTGTATAATAGGAGGATGGGCGTTCCTTTCTATTAATTCTCTTTTGCTCAAGACCTCCATTCTATAGTTATAGGATAATAAATTGGTTTCTCTACTCCATCAAAGGCTTATTCTCTTATTAGTGAAAGTTGTCCCCCTGTGTTAGGACCTATGGTTTCTCTCTCCGAAAATGCATGCAATTCTAGTGATGATTAGGAGGATTTTTACCTCTGTCAACAATATTAAATTTTTCAAAGAAGAAGAAGAATAAGAGGATTAGGGATTTCAAATTGGAATTAGCTCTTCAAAGTTTGGCAGAGGATCTAGTATGAATGTCAATATTAAGCACATGATGAAGAAAAATCTATTTGATTTTTCCTCTCATAAGTTAGACTCGTTGGAAACCACGTTGGCATATCTAAAGGAATATAATAGTAACCTTTTAATAATGATTAATAGGATTAAAGAATAGATGAATATGCATGGACAAAGACTTGATGTTATTCAGGATCAAAGGTTTGTTGATATTGTTAAAGGTAAAAAGACAAGGCTTATGCTCATTAGTTTAGATGATCTCGCAGATTCTCCCTACGAATCAAACTATGAATCTCCTTATATCTTTCAATAATCTACTTATTTATTTTCATGCAAATCCTTTCGCATCACCTTTATCCTATTATTCTTATAAAAAAGTCTTGACTCCACCTCAATCGACACCTTATTAAGTGTATTACATGCTTGTTCATTGGGAAAGCGATGAGAATCCACTAACAAATGATTCACTTCTTTGGAGCTCAAAGTGAAGTGTGAGTATCTAGCAAATCACTCACACTTACCTCAAATTTTGGCTCATCAATATGAGACCCAAAGGCTTAAGACAACATTTTTCTTGCGCATGGTAGTGCTCGTTATTTATTAAAAGATGACTAACTATGAAATTGGTCACAGTATTGTGCTCTAGTAATGAACTTGCAATACTTTGATGGGATCTACATTATAGGACATAATAGGTACTTGTGGTGTGTACGGCCATCTTCTACCCATATATGCACCCTTTGGGAACCCTACCACCAAACTATTTTCTCCTCCCATAATCCCACTTTTCTCTTTTCTTTCTTCCTCCATACTATTATTGACCTCTTGATCGAAAAAGTTTTGTATGATACTGCGACTTCTTGTTCCACCATGGTCTCTATCTCTCGGGCCGAGAAACACATATAGTCTCTTCTACATTGGTCTTGACTTCTTCTTCTCCATCCACTTCTACCTCTCGAGTGTCCTCTAAAGTCTTACCGTACGTACAAAAAATTGTACCATCCATTAGAGTTGTAGGTTTTGTTTGTCAAGAAGGATAGTTTCAGGTTCTATATGTTTTGTGTTACATGACTTGCAATAAATCCCGCTAGGAATTACATAATCCAAGCTCTTCTCTCTTGCACTATCCCTCTCCTACTTGCATTGTATTCACCTATATACAAAGCTGTCATTGTTCAATACCTATTTCGCCAATGCTAAGCATTACACACTTTTTGGATTCACGTGAGCATGAAGGAATGAGGAGACCACACTAAGGGGACAAAGCCACACACAATCAGATTCACCATTGTTCTGCAAAATCTAGGTTCAAGCTTTCAAAGTTCTAGTTAAAATATACCAAATAGAGTAGTGAATTACTTCATTTCGGTTACGTTCATTTTTGATATTACCGGGGAAGTCATGGGGATCGATAGTTTATGAGAAACTATGATTCATTCCTCACTTCTGAGGTAGGATCGAAAATCTTTCAATTAAATTAGATTAGTTATTTAGTTATTTAGAATAGATTTACAACTGCATAGACAAGTAGCTATACTCGGCTACCTCATTTGTTTTTAATTCTGTTATTAGGTTAGTTGTCTTTTTCTAGATATATTAAATAGTTTTTATCTTAATTTTGTTAAAAAAGTCAAAAATACAAAAATAGAGAATTTATATATGTTATGGATATACTTTGCATAATTAGTTTACATTGCTTTAATTAGATTTATATTGTTCCTTTTGTATGACAATCACGGGACCTAGGGAGCCTAGAGAATATGTATTCGAGCCAATCGTGCCTCAACCCAATATTGTCATAGCAATAACTGACATAGAAAAAAATCTCGAGTTCAGGTCTTTCGAGCAACAACAAACCTACAAGAAATCGGTGCACAGCTAAGAGGATTAAACATAGAAGACGAAAAGTGCATACGTTTTGGTCAAACGAGCCAAACTACAAATTACCTTAAATAGATGTCCACATGAATGTAGAAGGGCTTGAAAGAGAGTAAACATTCGGTTGTGATCCTTTGGTCCCACAACCAGACGTAGGAGACATCCTCATTGACATAGACACTAGCTTAAGAATTCAAGTTTCCAGAACACCTGCAAGGTACTGAGAAAATTTCACAACTTTTAGTTCTAAACATAGAGGCTGAAAAAGCATACGATTACTGGGTATTAGGGATTAGAGATTGATTTTTCACATGACCATAGGAGGTCCACAACAACCACAAACTTACGGTTGTGATCCATAGGTCCCACAACCCAACAGGCCCACATGTCAATTAGGCGTTGATCTTTGGTTTATGCATATTGGTATTCAAGTCCTCTCCACTTCCACTAAGCATTATTACACAACTATCCTCACTAGATGTAGTAGCTAATCAAGCTAAGGATTTTGGACTAGACCAGAGAATCGCCCATAGAATCCACTATATATCCATCATCCATTTTCATGACCCTATCGGGAGACATATATGAAGCACCCACTAGGCTATCTTCCACGTATTCCACAACCTATAGATCGGATCACACCAGAGCTCGATATTGATTGGAGCCTTTAAGCGTCATCCTCATTTGAATGATCTATCATGCCGATTCGAGTTAGAAGGGCCTTCTTTGCCTTAGATTCATAGATTCCATTCTTTGTGCATCGAAGACATAATACTACCTAACTAGTTTGTCTCGCACCCTACATAGATTCAATCCCCACCGGTTGGCAGCACGACCTCGGGAGGTCGGGTGTGAGGAAGAGTTGCTTGTAGATTCCCATGCTCACTTGTCACTTTTCCATTGTACAGAATTGGTGAACCCAACGTGAATCAAACTAGTTTTCCTCTTTCTATTCTTTCATCCACCTTCGCTTCTTCCCATTATTCTGTGGGTATTCATATACCCCCTGAATATGTCAGGATTCGATGCATATGGCAAACCTCTCCTAGGTCTTGAAGCATACTACGATCAACTAAATAGACATCCATCACCCTTGCTCTCAGCATGGGGTGACAACTATTCAACTAACCGGTTCTCAACACAAACTCTACCTCAAAGGACTAGATATAGTTCTTCTTTCCAAATAGAGGAGTTGGATCAGCTCACTCAAATGCAACAACTAGAGCCTTCAAGCTCGAACAACATGACGCTCACTGGAGAATCTGGCTCATCTCCTCGGTGTGTTGCTTAGGCGCAAATCAGTAGACATGTACCCACCATAGGAGGTTTACAAACACAACCCGAAGTCTCTTTTCAAGAAAACACCCCCATCCCTCCACCTATAGGAAATGCCCACGATGGAACTTGGGGTAATGATCAGTTCATAGCAGGGTACCACACACCTATATAATCTCCAAATATACCAACACCATTGAGGCAAAGTACTGTGACTTCACCAAACGAAGTCATCTCAACTTTAATAGAAAAATTTAGAGGGTTAGAACTTGCTCAAGCAAATCAAAATTCTTAGTTCATGTAAGCAGGAACTTCCAATCCTCCACATCATCCCAGCCAAGTAGACCTCCTCATAGGAATAGGAACATTAGGCATGCCTCCTTAGTATTCACAATAAATACCAACTAGAACCACGTTCTCTAATGCCTTGCTCCAGTGGAAAATATGATACCTCCCGGTTTAGTACAAAACAATCCATTTCTAAACAATGCTCCTCCATACTTAAACATGTATTCCAAGTCACCATAGGGAGATATGTTCTCTTCTCCTGGGATGTTTGCTCAACCACAGGGATTTCCTTAAGTCCCTACAAATGCATACATTATGCCATATCAATAACCCATTCCACCTCCACCCCTCAAAGCCTCATTAAATGGTACCATCGATGGTCGAAACCTATGCGATAGGGAATTATTGAGAATATTTGAAAGATCTTGTTATCATCTGAATCACAGCACTCATGTGCATATACTTGAACTCACGGTGTGATTGGATAACATGGGTACTATCTCCAAGTTGTGGGACTTGCTTTACTTGAGATAGACCTCCAGGAGAGAAAGTCTGGTTCTTGCTCCTAAACTACCCGCCACAATCTACTCTAATACGGGATAAGCTAACTGTTCTAATCTAAATTTCCAAGGGACCAGGGAGAGAGAATGCATAAAAATGAAATCCTACACTAAAGTGGTGATACACCAGAAAAGGAGGGTGTGAGAGTAGTCTCCAAATGTGTGAAATATAGAGGCAAAGTACACACTAGAAGAGGTGATGACAGTTCACCATAATCTAGCAAAATGCATTCACAACAATATTCCAAGCATACACAATGATAATGAATCCCTGCAAGAACATAATAAATAGACACAATATTCTTATAGAAATATTAAAGGGGCAAGAAGAATGCAAGAAAACACAGCGGGGGAAGATACATCCACAAACTGATATTTTATTGCTTCATGATATGCACCGTTCAATCTATTACAAGATAAGGGCACGGATCACCATGCAAGGGGTCCACTACAAGGGCCTGCAACACACTGGCTTCCTAAAGCAATTTTGGTAGAGCTTTGTTACCCAAAAACTCTCCCTTTTATAATGATCCCAACACTCTAATTTATAGAAAAATTGAGAAGGGGAAGAGAAGGGAAAATGGAAATCCCAAAATTTGTCCTTCAACCACCTATAAGAGGCATTAAATTGAGTGAAATGATTATATATTACTTGCAAAAGGATCCCCATACCGTCCCATGTGCTGTAGTAGAGAAAGACTGATGACCATGCCTCTTAATTGCACTCCTAGCTACTAAATAAAACACTGCTCTAAACCCGGCCATGTTTTGTTAAAAAAATTGATCAATATCTCATCAAATCTAGAATTTCTTGATTTCTGTGTGTCAGGCTCGGAGCCATGATTCCAACAGTACCAACTTTGTGTGATTTTGTTGAGAAATGCAAAAGTTATGGCCTTCTGAGTGCGGGCAGCTATTTTGGGTCGGCAGGCGTTTTCTGTCATTTGACGGGAATGAGCATTGACCGAACTGGAGCCGAATATGTTTATTTTATTTAAATATATCTACCCTCATTAAAAATAAGAAATCCAATTTTTGTGGCATATAGGACATCGTGCTTGTTCCAAAAGTCCAATTTTGTGAAAATCGGAGCTCGGAGTCAAAAGTTATGGCCGTTTGAAGTTTCCGGACCAAATGTTGACTTTTCTTCCTTCTCCGTAGCCACTTCAAATTTTTGCGTCCCATGCGTCCCTTTGGCTGGATGTCCCAGATGAAAGTCCCCTGTTTTGGCTGAACATTGGTTCGCGTCCGCCGTATCTTATTGTCCGCATTGTCGATTGATTTGGGACAAATTTTCCCGATTCGCCGGTTCGCGTACTTTTGGCCCAACTGTCTCGGTACAAAAGTTCTCATTTCAGCCGATCCGGCTAGCTTTTTGTACTTCATGTACCTTTGGCCCAACTGTTCCGGGCTGCCTTAAGTCTTTTCGGCTGACTTGCGTCCTCCGCGTACTAATTGCCCAGATGTCCCAGACTGCCTGTTTCAACAGTTAGTCAATTTTTTCCACTTTTCGGCCAGTTCGGATTTATGCGTCCCGCCTTCCCTTTGGCCCGGATGTCCCAAATCTTCACATGCAGACCACCTGGCAGCCTTTTGGCCGGTTCGCACCTAGATGTCCCTTATGTCCCGACTATTGCGAGGACTAGGACTTAGCCATTTTTCATGATTTTTCCTGGCCCAAGCTTGTTTTCTCAAATTTTTTACATTTTTTAAAACTTGCTGGGTTTTCTTCTTGGACAGAAGAGTTAGAAAGAACCCGAGGGGACCCCAGAAACATGATTTTTGCCTTGAATCAATATAATTGCTTGGGACTAAAGAATTTGATGCATGTTATCAAAATTACCTTGAGGGGTGAATTTTGGATAACAGAGCCTTTGGACTTCACTATACGAAACATCATGCTTCCAAGACCTCTCCCGATCTACCTAAATATAAGGGGAGGGAGACTCGAATGAACATATTAAGGCCTATGCCATAGCCATTCGAGAACTACTTCCTTGGAATGGAGTTGTTCTTTAAAATATTCCCCAAAATGTTAGAAGGTATTGCCCTCAATTGGTATTATAGAATACTGAAGCCTCCATCCATTAATTTAAACAACTCGTTTCGCAGTTCATCAAAGCATTTGACATGAACAAATTGTTGAGGATAGGGATAAGAAAATTCTTGCATATTATGCAAGAACATAATGAATCTCATTGCTCATTTTATCCTAAGATGGCGTACATGTACTCCTCTATTCTTCAAGAAGATAAGCACTCCAAACATGGATTAGATGGAACTATGTGATTTATTCCTTCATTCTCTCAACAAAGAGATAAAGGAAGAAGTCTAGAAGTTCCCACTAAGAACTTATGATGAATTGCTTGAGGACGCTCTCGGATAGATCAAGTCGTAATAGAGCGGTGAGTCGCAAGGCATATGGAACAAATGGGAGGTTAATCATCCCTAACCAAAATACTACGACTTATCCTACTACCACAAACGCCAATCAAGGACCTAAAATCCTTAACAAAAACCATGGGGTGACAACAGATGGAGTAACTGACCAAGAAAAAAAAACAAATGTTGTAAATGCTCCACCACCGGTTAATAATCAACGAAACAACAATTTTACCCCAACAATCAATGCGGTGGATTTTAATTGTCCACAACAACAACAACAACAATGGCAGATCCAGACATGGGTCCAAGTCAAAACTCAACTGGATATCAAAACCAAAGGCAACAAATGCAAAACTTTAATCCTAATAGTCAACAGTTTAATCAAAGTTTTGGACCACAACATGTGCCAAACCAACAACCTAGGAGTTATAATCCCAACTCATATTGTGGTTTCCACAAAATTCAAGGCCATGACACTAGGACTTGTCATGATTACAATAAGTTCATGCAACGTCTGCCAGAAGAACAAAGACAACTCTTCATAGATATGTTCTTAGCAGATCCTGCATCACCTGCGCCAAACACTTTCATGGGAGCAGTCTCCCCTCAAAATGCACCTCTTAAGATCTTCAATGATCCACTCCCAAATCACAATAACAATAATAAATTAAATCCAAATGGGACGAACAAAGGTGTAATGACAGGAAATAATGATCATGAAGCCTCAACTTCACTAAATCCACCTATCGCACCACAATTAGGAAGTTAGCCACAAACCAAAAATAGTTGGTCTAGTGGAGTTAGATCTTGAGCTATACATGGAAGCCATAACAAGGAAATGAGAGTATTCCTCTCGGCCCAAATCCAAGTTACCCACTAGAGCGAGATAACATTCAACAAACATTAGTAAAACCCGTAGGTGCCTATGATTTAATTAATGACCTAATAAAAACCTTCTCTCACATCACCTTTTCGGACTTGTTGAAGAACTCTCTTGCCCATAGGGCTGCTCTTTAAGAATCATTAGGTTTAGGCCATTTAATTAACATCACGCCACCTTCCGAAACATAGGTAAACCATATAGACTTTGATATCCACCCTCCAAGGTAGCCGATAGGGATACCAAGTTTATATTCGACATAAGAAAAATGCCAACAGATGTTGAAATTACATGTAGAGGTGATCCAACCTTGCATTTACAAGTATGGGTTTATAACAATTACATTAAATGCGTAATGGTGGACGATGGGGCAGCAGTTAACATAGTCCCTTTCTCTTTCCTTCAAAAACTAGGGTATGGAGAAACAAATTGTTCCACGACTCGAGAATACACTAAGAGGCTATGATAGCCTTAAAGCCACTTCGATTGGGACTATAATACTACCAGTCACCTTAGGACCCAAAACAATCCTCACTAAGTTTTATATTATAGATCGGGAAACCAACTATAATATGATCCTCATTGACCATGGATACACCATATGAAGGCAATCCCTTCTACGTTATTTCAAGAAATAAGGTTCTTACACCTAGGAAAGATATTCGTAGCAAAAGGTGACCCAAAACCATTCGACATACACCTAGCAGATCTAAAGAAAAAGACCAGCGTTCACTCTGAGTTCGAACTCCCAACAAACCAACTTAACAAACCAATCAACTCAAAACCAGAAGAAAAGTTGATACCTACAACAGAACTAGAAATTACGAACCTAGTCAAGAGCGTCCCAGCCCTCAAGGATGAAGCTAACATTGTAGAAACAATATCATTAGGAACTACAGAAAAAAATGTCAAATTACTAGAATAAGATCTACTAATTTTCCTACCATTTGATTCCACATGGTATGGGATGTACCCTAGGAGTTGGTTCTCTTCCGTGAGAGGAAATTTGTATGGTAGAAGTAAACCGAAATGGAAGAAACAAATGCAAATAATGTCTCAAACATCCATCTTTCCTAGTAAATATTGGACTCTCCATTTCGATGGAGCTAGATGTCACTATGGGGTTGGGGTAGGTGTGATATTTACTTCTCCCGAGGGAAAGATCCTACCATTCACCTTTAAATTAAATTTCAAATGTACAAACAATGGTGCTGAGTATGAAGCCCTCCTCCTTGGTCTCATCATAGCTAAAAGGATCGGTGTTAATGACATCAGAGTGTTAGGAGACTCACAATTAGTAACAAACCAAGTCTCTGAGGTATATGAGACTAGAGATGAACATTTACTGACTCTACAAAAAAGCAAAGATTAGAGTTAAGCAAAGGATTTAACTTCATATCCATTGAGGCAATCCCACGAGCAAAAACCTTCTCACAGATTTGACAACAACCTCAGCTTCACGTTTCACTCCAAACAGTGAGTTGGAAGACACCCGTTTCATGGTATCCCTTCGTACTGAACCATTAGTAAAGAAAATGTCAACAAACCCTCTTCTAACACACATAGCTGAGAATAAATCTACTATCTTAGGTCATGTTGATAGTGATAGAGCCACTCTTGATTACCTAAATGCCTATGCAGAGTTACATCTCACCCATCACATGGTAGATTTGTCCTTAATCCCACATTCATCTTCTTACTTTGGAAATCCCATGGTAGAGCTTCCCCCACAAAAGGAACTCAACATATATGCGGTAGAGAATGGAGAAGATCTAGAACTACCTCTAGCCCCACCTGAGTTTGAAGAAGGTAACACTTCTTTAATCGAAGGAATGATTGATATTAACATCAGAACGGAGGAAGAACCAAATATCTTGAAACTAGGATCTTCGTTAACTCCAGAAGAGATAGAAATACACACTCAAATCCTCAAAGAACATCAAAAGGCTTTTGCATTTAATTATAAATAAATGATGGGAATTGTACCACACATCACAGTACATAACCTTGTCACCAAATCAGATGCAAAGCCAATTAAATAGAAATCAAGACCAATGAAACCCAAGGTAGCTCTCATGGTGAAGGAAGAAGTAATGAAACTTCTCTAGGTAGGGTTCATCAAATTGGTCGATTACTCTCAGTGGGTATCTAATATCATCCCCGTTCTAAAAAATAATGGGAAGATACACATCTACATAGCATTTCGAGACATTAACAAGGCATGCCCCAAGGACGACTTCCCGTTACCATCCATTGACATCATCATTGATGCAACAACTAGATTTGAGCTTTTGTCTCTCATGGATGGGTTCTCGAGATACAATCAAATCAGAATATCTGAACAAGACCAAGCCAAAAAATGTTTATAACTCCTTGGGGAACTTATTGCTACGTTGTTATGCCATTCGGTCTCAAGAATGCTAGTGCTACTTACCATAAAATTTGGAAAGCCAGAAATGACATACATATTTCATGATCTTATTCATAAAATCATGGAATCTATGTAGATGACTTATTGGCCAAATCCATGAGGGATTAAAGCACCGTGATCACTCGGAAGTGCTCCGCATCATTCTTTCACGTTTGATCAAATACGGAGTCACACTAAACCCAGAAAAATGCGTATTTGGAGTGATAGGAGGGAAACTCCTAGGGTACATTATATCATCACGAGGGACTGATGTAGACCCAGCCAAAATCCAGGATGTTCTTGAGATGATCCCACCATCAAACAAATCGGCATTAGATCCTTTCTTGGAAAGCTCGGTGTAATCCAGAGGTTCATTCCGGACTTAAGTTTTGTTGTTCATCCAATCAACAATTTGTTGAAAAAGGATTACTACATTATTTGGAAAAAGGAATGCCATGAGGCCTTCAAAGTAGTTAAACGCTTCTTACTATCTCCTCCCACGTTAATGCCACCTAGACCCGATCATCCTTTGATCTTATATTCATAAGCTACGGGTGTCTCACTAGCCTGCATGTTGGCTCAAGAAGATAACGATAAGCGAGAGCGTGTGATCTATTTTACTAGCCAAATGTTGCTCGATTATGAAACACGTTATACACAAGCAGAACGAGAATGCCTTGCCATAGTATTTGCAACCAAAAACTTAAGACATTACATGCTAAATCAAGAAACAAGGGTCTATCGACACTAAAATTTTCCTCCATAATTTCTATTTCATTAATGGAATAGGATGTTGTTAAGTATAATTAGTAGTAGTGTAATCGATAGAAGATAACGGCAACATCAAGACGATGCCGTGGCCGCTAATAATGTGGAGTATAGTAGAATAAACCAAAGTACAATAGGAATGTTGTAAAAAATAAATATTTGTCGTAAGTGGTCCGTAATGTTAAAATGTCAAAGTTTGGGTAATTAGAGAAGTAGGGTCTACATGATTAGGAATTAGAAATATTATATTGGTAATAAGGACAAGGAGTGAGGTCATAAATATTTTGTGTATTTTATTTGTAAAAAGTCTAAAAATGTGGAACCCATGTAAAATGATAAGGTTTATCTTATCTTAAAAGATAAGCTTACATGTACAGATAAGAGTTAAGGTATGGAATATGATTTGTCGAGTGGATTTCTTATCTTGTCTTAGAGATAAGATGGATAAGCCTGGAAGTTCTATAAATAGAGAGGCCACCCCCCTCATTTAGCATAGAAGGAAGTAGTGAGAAATATTGTAGGAAGTGTGCAAAGGAAGCCATCAGTTTAAAGGTGTGTTGAAGAAGCCATTAAGAGGTGTAATTGTAAAGTTTCTCCCATAGTCTTGGTGAAAGGCAAGTGAATTCAATAACACTTGAAGTACCTCATGGGTGAGATTGTAACAATTTCATGTTAATATTATAATTTACTTTGATATTTCAGATTTTTCATCATTCCGCCTTATCATAGTCGATGGTATTCTTGTGTTATGTTGTTGTTTTGTTTCCAGATTACATCCACCAAACTAAAGGTCATGGCATTAGTAAATAATCATAAAGACGAGGAGTTCCCGTGAAGAATTATCATAGTGCCGGATTGGTGATGACATTTTGGTTCCGTTGCCGGGACCATTCCTCGTTGGTGGATTTTCTAGAGAGATATTCCCACTTAGTCAAAAATCAATTGGAGGGTAACCTTATTTTTATCTGTGCATAGTAGTTACCATGGTAAAGTCATTTTTACCGTGAATAGTAGTTACCATGATAAAGTCATTTTTTGTGAATAGTATTTATCACAAGAAAGTCACTTTTACAATGAATAGTATTTACCGCAAAGAACTTCACTTTTACTATGAATAGTGTTTACCACAGTAAAGTCAGTTTTTACCGCAGTAAGTCAAGTTTTACCATAGTTACCGTGGTCATTTCTATTTTACTGTAGAAAGGTGTAAAGTCACTTTCTAGTATAGTGATTCCAATTATTTGTGCACATAAGTCTTGTTGATTGTACTTGTGGGTTGGTATTTCACGGTGGTTACTTTTGAAAATGGGAAAGATTCCTGTTTTTTCAGCTCAATCTAATGAAGATGCTTCTTCTTTCATTCAAGAGTTTAAACGATCTTGTATTTGTAATGGCCTTATAAGAAGGGAACAATGGACTGAATTTTTTCCTACCTTTTTGGATGGTTCAAAGACTTAGGTGGTTTGAAACACTAGGTGATAGTGTGAAAAATTCATGGGATTTATTAACTGAAAGTTTTTTGAAGAATTTGGTGAACAATAGAAATATGCAGATCTCATGATCGAGATCACAAAGCTATCCCAAGGAGAGAAGGAGAAGATAATGGATTATCATGCTCGTGTTCTAGAGCTAAGGAGGAAGCTCGATGCCCGATCCGGAAGGAAGAATTAGCAGATGGGTTGATGAATGGTGTGGATAATCTCCTTTGTAAGCACTTCATTCTTGGGATGAAGCTAGAGATCGACAACAAATGAAGTATGACCGCCCAACTACCATTGAACAAGCAAAGGAGATTGCAAGAAGGCAAGAAGAAAGCATGGAAGAGGAGCCCAAATAAATTGTTGCTAAAGTAGAGCCTACACCAAAGCACCTTTGGTACGTAATCCACAACCACTCCCGGTGAGCACAAATATTTCTCCTAGTACATCTACCGAGTATGAAGATCTCGCTAAAAAGATGGGTCGAGTTAACTATTAATCTTCTTCAAGGAAAAGAATTTAGTTCTCAGGGAGGAGATAGAGGTCCAAAAAGAAATATTTCTAAAGTTGTATGTTATGGTTGTTATAAAAGGGTCATTATAAGTATAAAAGTCCAGATAGAGCTTCTACATCTGGTAAAGGAGATAATGATAAAGGAAAAGCACCTGTGAATTCTTTTGATGTAGTAGATAAGAGCAGAAATAATGAAGTAGATGTGTTTGTAACAAAAAGAAAGAAAGAAAAAGATAATCAAGATGGAAATGATCCTAAGAAGATGAAAGGAGAAACTAGTAAAAAACATAGGAGAAGAAAGTTGGGTGTGCAGGATTTTTTGATTTCACAGGGGCAAGGACCATACTCCATCTTGGAAGATCTATCCAAAAGGCCTGCAAATATTACATATGGTCAACTCTTGGCTATGTCTTCTGAGAAGAGGCGGGAGTTACGAAGTAGACTCAATGCTCGACGAAGGAAGGAGGTTGAGGTCCTTGTTTTGGAGGCAGAGGCGGATCCCTATGCTCCACAAGCTGAGGTATAATGTAATGGTATTTCAATTCATGATGTCTTAGTTGATGGAGGTGCTCCAGCTTAATGTAATGACCGAGTCTCGTAATGAATATGTTGGGTTTAAAATTGATTACCCTTCAATACTTATGTTAAGGTCATTAAATAAAGGAAAAACTAAACCAAGGTGTAGTTTCAAATGTGGCAATATCTCATATGGGTGTTGTATGTGTGGTAGACTTTCAGGTGATGAAAATGGTACTGCTTGCACCCAATGCTGCTAGGAAGACCATGGCTAAGGAGAGTTCATGCAAGAAACTACCTGGAATGAAGGTTTCATGACACTTGGACGTGGTAGAGAGAGGGTGAAGATAAATGTGATCCCTCGACATCATAAGGCGTAACTCGTGGATTCAAGTGATGAAACCGATGATTGGACATCCTCCGATTACTCTAGTACCAAAGTGAAGTGGAAAGCTCAAGATGAAGAAAATGAGGTTGATGTTTCAATCATGGATATCCTTCCACCACACCAACTCATGACCCCATAAAATTATCGAAGAAGAATTTGATGATCGTCTCCAACAAATAAAGATTGGTGATACCGTGATGGATAGTGAGAAGGAATCCTACCTCCAGCTCTTTCGAAGGTACATACACCTATTCACTTTTGATTACAAGGAACTCTGTCAAGTAAGTTGGGTAGAACATTCTATTGAGTTGGTAGATGGTGCTAAGCCCATAAAGAAAATGCCATATAGAATGAATCCTAATTTTTCCAAGACTGTAAAAGAAGAAATAGATAAGTTGCTTGATGCAGATTCATATTTACTTGTGGAGAATTCGTAATGGGTTTCTCCCATTGTGATCTCAATAAAAAGAATAGGAAGCTACGCATTTGTGTTGATTACACGGTGAAGCTCAATAAGGCAACAAATAAGGATCATTACCCTCTTCCATTTTCGAGATCAGATCTTGGACGAAGTAGTTGGCCAGAGTGCTATAGTTTTCCGATGGATATAGCGGCTACAACCAAGTTCGTATAAAGAGAAAGATCACCAAGACCATGTTCACCACTCCTGGGGAACGTTTTCTTATAGAGTTATGCCTTTTGGGTTGTGTAATGCTCCAAAGAACATTCCAACGTTTGATGAATAAGGTGTTCGAACCCTACATTGGGACCTTCATCGAGTATTTCGGATGATTTTCACATCTATGGGAGCAAGTTGGACCACCTGCACCAGATGGAGACAACATTTCAAAGGTTAGATGAAGCACAAGCCTCACTAAACCCTACAAAGTGTGTCTTTGGATGTTCTAAAGGTGTTTTGTTAGGGCATGTTGTATCCAGAGATGGTATTGGTACTGATCCTGATAAAGTTTCAAAAATCAAAGATTTACCATTTCCTATGAATAGAAGTAAGTTGAGATCATTTTTAGGCCATGTGGGTTACTATAGAAGGTTCATCAAGAATTTCTCAAAGATTGCACAGCCACTAACCCAGTTCTTAAAGAAGGATGTTACTTATGAACCAAGAAATAAGGCACATGAAGCTTTTGGACAACTGAAGGAAGCCCTAGTGTCTTCACTTGTTTTGAAGAATCCAGATTGGAGCAAGCCATTCATTGTGTACACTAATGCCTCGATGCAAAGACTAGGAAGTACTTTGAGACAAAAGGATGAAAATGGGAATGAACATCCAATTTACTTTGGGAGGAGCACAAATGAGCAAAGTGTTGAGGTAAATTATACTCAGAATCAAAAAGAGGCTCGCTATCATTTTTGCTATAAAGAAGTTTAGAAATTACTTGCTAGGAAAAAATTTCTAGTTGAATAGCATCATCGTGCTCTAAAATATATTGTAAATAAGCCTAACCCATCGGGAGGATAGCAAGATGGATAATTTTGCTACAAGAATTTGAATTTGATATTATAGATAGGCTAGGGAAGAAGCATGTTAATGCAGATGCAATCTCTCGAGGCTATGATGGTTTAGGATCATCTTGTGATGATGATGATTTCCCGATGTAGCCTTGTTATCCCTTGACACAATCCCTAGTGAATACATAGATATTTGGAATTATCTCGAATGAATTCAAGTTTCCCGATGGTGCCAATGCAAAGACTAAGAGAAATATTACTCAAGTCACTCGTCCATATTCTATTCTCGCATGGAGTATTTTTTCGAATAGGACGATGGATGGAAGACAAGAGGGAAGTTGGACGTGATCAAGGAAGGAACTGCTAGAAGAATTCCACAATGGTACATGTGGAGGGCACTTCTCTGGATAAATTACAGCAAGAAGGATCTTGGATGCAAAGTTATCACCGCCCACTCTTTTTAAAGATTGTTATAATTATTGTAAGACATGTGATATTTGTCAAACACATGATAACCGTAAGACTTCATCAGCTCCATTATGCCCTATTCTTCCACTTGGTCCCTTTGAAAAGTGGGGAATAGACATTTATGTCCACTTCCAACTACCTCATGCCAAAATAAGTATATTGTAGTTATCACAGATTATTTAACCAAGTGGGTCAAGCTAGGCCATTAAAAACAACTTCCATGGATGAAGTGGCAAGGTTCATATATGAACGCATTGTCACCATATTTGGTTGTCCATTAGAAATTGTAATAGATCAAGGAAGCCACTTCATTAATGAGGTGGTAGAAGCCCTAGTCAATAAGTTTTCTATTAAGCAAAAAAAGGAAACAACATACAAGCCAAACACAAATAGATAGGTGGAACGAACAAATTTTGTGTTGTGTCAAATTCTAGCAAAAGATGCAGCCTTGCAGTACATAAATGGGATAAGAGGATTCATGCAGCATTGTAGGCATATAGGGCAACATCAACGTGTTAGCAACAAGATACTCCCATTTCAATTGTCTTATGGCATTGATCCAGCTTCTTCCTATTGAGTTTGATATTCCCATAGTTAGAGTAATGGAAAATGAAAGAATGGATGAAAGTGATTCAAGAAAAGAAAGGTTGGTACATCTTCATTTGCTACAAGAAATGAGGGAAATAGCTAAGGATAAAAGCTATAAGAAGAAAATGAAGCAGAAAAGAATACTTTGATCAAAAGATCCGGTGGTCTCCATTTCATGTGAATGACTTGGTTCTAGTATATGATTCCGTATACAAAAAAAGAAGACAAAGAAAATTTCTTCCAAAATGGATGGGGCCCTAAAAATAAAGAAGTGTGCATGAAAATGGTACGTACTAACTAGAGGAATTGGATGGCACTCCCATTACGAAATGGGTCAACCACGAAAAGTTGAAGATTTTCCAAGCACTGAATAGTCTACTCCGAGGACGGGAGTAGAAGCTAGGAAGGGGGAAGATGTCGACAATAAAATTTTCCTCCATAATTTCTATTTCATTAATGGAATAGGATGTTGTTAAGTATAATTAGTAGTAGCGCTCGATAGAAGATAACGGCATCACAATACGGTGCCGCCAATAATGTGGAGTACGGTAATACCAAATTACAATAGGAATGTTGTAAAAAGTAAATATTTGTCGTAAGTGGTCCTGGTAATGTTAAAATGTCAAATTTTGGGTAATTAGAGAAGTAGGGTCTACATGATTAGGAATTAGAAATATTATATTGGTAATAAGGAAAAGGAGTGAGGTCATAAATATTTTGTGTATTTTATTTGTAAAAAGTCTAAAAATGTGGAACCCATGTAAAATGATAAGGTTTATCTTATCTTAAAAGATAAGCTTACATGTACAGATAAGAGTTAAGGTATGGAATATGATTCGTCAGAGTGGATTTCTTATCCTATCTTAGAGATAAGATGGATAATCTTGGAAGTTCTATAAATAGAGAGGCCACCCCCCTCATTTAGCATAGAAGGAAGTAGTGAGAAATATTGTAGGAAGTGTGTGAAGGAAGCCATCAGTTTAAAGGTGTGTTGAAGAAGCCATTAAGAGGTGTAATTGTAAAGTTTCTCCCATAGTCTTGGTGAAAGGCAAGTGAAGTCAATAACACTTGAAGTACCTCATGGGTGAGATTGTAACAATTTCATGTTAATATTATAATTTACTTTGATATTTCAGATTTTTCATCATTCATAGTCGATGGTATTCTTGTGTTATGTTGTTTTTTTGTTTCGGATTACATCCACCAAACTAAAGGTCTGTGCATTAGTAAATAATCATAGCAAAGACGAGGAGTTCTGGATTAGAATTATCATAGTGCCGGATTGGTGATGACAGGTCATGGTAAAAACAAACCATTTACGAACTTTCTTCACACAAGGGTCCTTGTCTAAAAAATTTGGATGCTTAATAACCTTAATGGGTGAATTCAAATTAACTTTTGTAAAAATAAGTTTGTTAAGGGACAAATCATTGTAGATTGGTTATCGACAACTCCTGTTAGATGGAGGTGATCTAGTAGATCTAGATTTTCCCGATGAATGCATATATTACATCGAAACCAAACCTCCCATCTCTGAATGTCCTTGGTATACTGATATTATCAATTTTATCATGGACCATACGTATCCGTAAGGTGCTACATCGCAACAAATAAGGTGGTTACACATTGTCGTAGATAAATACATTATTATAGAACAAGTGTTCTATCAAAAGGATTTTGATGGAATGCTTCTAAGGTGTGTTGACACGTAAGAATATAAGAAGATTCTCTACAAATCCCATAGTGAGAATACGTGGAGGCCATTTTTGTGGTCATGCCACTACCCAAAAATACATCAGATGGGCTATTTCTGACCCACTCTAGAACACGACGTAGTAGAGTTTGTACGTAGATGCCATAAATGCCAAGAATTTTCCCACGAGATTCACATGCCGGCACAAGCTCTACAACCAATCGCGACTCCATGGCCCTTTTCTACATGGGGCCTAGATTTGATAGGGAAATTCTCTCCCTCATCAACGGATGGCCATAACTTCATAATCACGGCCACCGAATATTTTACCAAATGGGTAGAGGTTATGCCTCTTACTACTATACCAAGTGCTCTGATCGCCAAGTTCATTTTGAACCAAATCATTTACAGATATGGTGTCCCGCAAGTCATTATCTCAGATAATGGCACATCCTTTAAGAATGAAGAGGTTCATGAGCTATGTAGCAAGTTCAAAATAAACCATCACATAGCCTCTCTTTACTATCCTCAAGCCAATGGGCAGGCTGAAGCAACAAACAAGACGTTGAAAGTTATTCTCCTCAAAATGGTAAAAGAAAACAAACGAGATTGGCATTTAAATTTATATCTGGCATTGTGGGCCAACCGAACCTCAATAAGAATACCAACAGATAAAATCCTTTCTCATTGGTATTTGGAGCGAAGCAGTTCTCCCACTTGAGGTTGAAATACCCTCTCTCGCATCTCACTACAAAGGATTCTCGGATGAGGAAGCTTATAGAAAGGCACGCATCTCCCAACTAGAAAGCCTAGATGAGGATAGGTTAAATGTTGAACAACAACATAGAGCCTATGCTGAACGGATGTGTTGGAAGTATAAAAAAAAGACCTATGAGCGAGAAATATATGAAGGAGACCTAGTTTTAAGACTAGATAGCCGGATCGACAAGAAAACCGGTGAAGGAAGAAAGTTCTGACCCAAATGGTTAGGCCCATATCGAGTCATAAAGGACTACGGTAATAGTGCATATCTCTTGTGCACATTGGAGGGTGAGGAATTCAGTGAATCAATCAATTCCTTGCATCTTAAATGGTTTTACGTATGAAGCATCGACACTATTTGTATAATTATATCTACATTACATTTTCATTTAGATAGGTTCATTTTGTTCACTTGTTTCGTAAACTTGGCGATCAAGGGACTTTCTCTTAAGCAATTCATTAGAAACTTCTGATGGTATTGGCAGAAGCATTCAAATCATACTTTTTCATTTTCATAACATCATCAACTGTTTCAAAATCATTTCATCAATTAAAGCTAGATATGACAAAGTCTTAACGGTAGCCATACCAAGGTCTGCATGCTTGTTCTCACTTTGGTTTCTTCCTAGGATAAGTGTCTTGCCTATGGTCTGTTCTAGAAGCTTCATGGTGTCACATCTATCCTATATATAGATCTCTTTGGAAATAAGAACATACTGACATTTTTCTCAAATAAACAAGTCAAATATAGATCAAACAGAAAATTTTACTTTTACACATTTCTTGCCCTACCAACATTTGGTGATGAGCTTGCATCTCTTACTAGTGACATAGGGTTGGGAAAGGATGGGAATTCCTTTACTCGCCTCGTACCTTGTCCATGGTGATAAGCCCATGCTTCTTACTAGTAGCATGAGGCAAGGTATAGGGGTCGGCTTGACAAAAACGTTGAAAGTCATAAGCAAATAGTTCAAATAAAACTTTGAAATCTTTTGTCAAAAACAAATGAATTAGATGTCCAAAATTCCAAGAGAGCTCAAAACCTTGAAAACTAGATATTGTCAACCAAGTAGCCATTTACATATCTAAGTCTAGATAAACTACAAAGCAAGTCACATTCTAAACTATGGAGTCACTTGAGTAGGGTAGGTTTGTAGCATCCTAATTTGGTTCCACCAACTCTTTGTCTATCTCCCATCATTACCATTTCAACACATCTCATAGCTTGTGCCCTTTCTAGCTCTCGGTGGTGAGCCCTCACATCTTACTAGTTACATGGGGTTAGGAGTGGGGCAAGTGCATTTTCTCATCATACAAGTTCATCATTACATTTTGTCAAAACAATATGAAGTACCAGAAAATTGCTTATGAAAGCTAAAGTTCAAGATCACAAGTTCATTTGCATCATCATACATCAACATCATGAAATACAAAAAAAAAGAAAGTATTTGTGTTATTTGTTCTCCATGCATACATTCCGAAAAGCATATGAAAAATAAGAATTCTAATAAGCATCTAATATACATAAGGAAATGAATAACAAAAATCCAAATACAAAGAGATCTAGATCTGAAAATATATGAATATATATATATATATATATATATATATATATATATATATAATCAAGTTTTGTATACAATGCCATCATGCACTAGGCATGGTCAAAACACTCAATGAGCCCAAAAATACAAAATGATTGTATAAACAATCTAGAAAAAGTCACTACAAAAGGGCCAAGTTGCCTCTTAGCCCCCTATGAGATCCCTCGAGAAGGCACACGACCATGTCTAGGACTCTAGCTACGTCGGTGCACCGAGTGCACCGAGGATCATGGTCTCGAGCAATAGTCACAGCCTTGCTATGAGAGTGGCTCCTCATCAAGCACTCTATAGTCATATACCCAGCCAACTCGATACAAAGAGATGTCACCATCTTGGCCACATGATAGATAGGGGCAAAAACATCGGTATGCCTACCAACCGTCAAGGCTCCCGCATCCACAGATAGCTCGGTGTGAGTCTTCTCCATGGGAAGCAAAGCAGGTATTAGTACATACCCAACAAATCAATTCTCGACACTCATTAGTAGTCTCTACAAGAAAAGGAGAAAACAAGTTAGAAAATAATCAAATGTTAAAAAGGAGAGATAACAACTAAGGAAATCCTAGCTAAAAACAAATATTAAAAGAAGAGTGACAACTCACTCAGATCTTCAGGCCTCTAAGAGGGATCTCTAGGATCAGCACCTGCCATAGATGCCACCACTGACTACTGTCCTCCTCATGTGTCTGGGGAAACATAACATCCTACTATGGACTCATCCTCTTTGCCTAGATCCTGAGAGGGAAACTCCTCTGAGACTAGAGTCTCCTCTCTCGCACTCTACTCGCCCTCTTGGCCTCGTAAGATCTCCCGAGTGTCATGCCACTTTGGATCGCTATCCTCCTCTCCACCGACTTGCTGATCTCCATGTCCTTGGTCTCCTCCTCCGCCTCTCCCCTATGAACTCCTTAGACTTGGAGTCTATATCAATAGGGTCATCACGCTATGGGCGGGACTAGCGGAAATTCAAGTAAAGGTGCCTCGAGGAGCACCGATCTCCCTCGGGCATGTACCACCCGCCTAGATACAATAAGGATGCCAAGAGTAATGACACCCAACCCTGCCTCTAGGACCTCCCTAGCCTCCCGAATCGATCTCGAACACCGGCACCACTAGGGGAAGCATATCAACGTAAGCAAGGCCGAACCGCCGAGGGACTCAATCAAAGGGGTGTGTCTCTACCTTCCCATCCTATCCAAAAGCAACCCCGTAGTAGAGCAAGAAATCAAAGTTAGGTCTCTCGCCCCACAACCCTACCATGGCCTCGATAAGGTGTGAATTCCATATCATCAATAGTCAGGGAAGCAACTGGCTAGTGGGGTGCTCTAAGCACCGACATCTCTGTCCATCTAGTTGCCCTCACGGCTCCGGATCGCCACCTCTATACCTCTCCCATAAGGGATGATACACTCATAAACCCAACTCATAACCAAGCTCAGATGGCTCAAAGACTATCCATGTACAAATCGTGATAGGTGGTCCCAAGTATATCGGCTCCCCAGGCATAAATCCAACCATGTGCCTCAATCTATGTAATAATAGGGGACCAGTAGTAGAGTAAGGTGTCCCCTCCCTTGTCCCCGATCAATCTCGAGGAAAGAATCCCCATAATGGCCTAACGAATCAAAGGGATAGGAAAGCTAGGAATGGAACGGAATATCACCCCTTCTTCAAACTAGTGGAGACAACTCGCATCTCCCATATATGTAGTCCAATGAGATGTCCGAGCACGTGACCCTGCATTGCCTCAAGTGTGAGTAATCTCTTGATAATCAAGACTCCCAAGATGTGGTAGACATCCTCTAGGGTGATAGTCCACTCACCCCTAACTCCTGAAACCAAAAAGTGTTCCGTTCAAAGCAACCCAATACAAAAACAGGTCACATAGTATGTGACTAGAAGGTGCAACATGAGGAACCCGTGATATACGTAATATGCCAGCCCTCTGAAGAGTATCCTGCTCATCCTAAGAAAGTGCATCCAACACTATTGGAAGCTAGTCACACTCTCTCTCTCTCGGCTCCATCTAATATATTCCTCCTTCTGCATACACCCAAAAACAAACAAAAAGGAGTAAGTTAGTACTTGAATCACATTGGAAAAATCATTAAAGGATACAGGAAAATAGAAAATGCAAAGACATGTAAAAAACAAAGCTATTTTTTCATTCTGGAAAGGATCACGCTGCCTCGAGTAGGGTGGCGGTCTCAGAATCGCCACCTACTTAGGGTGACGGTTGTGTCCCGCATTTAAAAATGGGTCACGTGCCCTAAAAACACTCAAAAGTGCTAAAAAACGACCATTTCGACTAAAATGAGAGCCTACCCATTAGGCGTCCCCCCCTAAGGACACATTTAAAACTAGAAATTTCAAAAATTACCCCCCATGGCAAAGATTTCATCATTTTTGCATTCTAGGTATAAAAATAGTAAATCAAGAAGAACTAACCTAAGATCTCATGGTCAATGTTCTCGCTTTCGCAAGGAATGATAACTATCTCGTCACGAATGTTTCAACTATACTCTCATCAAAAACCGTCACCGTGGGTCCCAGAGCTCAAATTCAATCAAATCAAAATGTGTGCCCATATTTATAAATATAGCATTTTAAGTCACTTTGAATCCCCTTTTAGCAGAGTTTGGAGCACCAACGGAGGTAATTTCTTATCCCCGCACAAACGGTAAGTCCTCACTTCATATTATTTTAGGTTTTATTTTTGATTTATTTTATCTATCTACACTTGAGTCCTCGTTTCATTTTGTAGGTAGCGGGAATTTTAGATGGCATCATCATGTGACACATCGACATGTCGTATAACTTCTAGCTTCCATTTTAGGACCGCCCTACTCAAACCCACCGCTTTATGCCTCTTTTTGGCTAAAACACTTCTCCAAGGGGGCAATATGTACGTACCCAAAATTGTAAGGGTACTGTACCACCAGAACAATGTTACACATGCCCTAATGATGATATAGGTCTCCTCGCAAGGTGTTCAGGATCCGAAAAATCTCTCCAAGTGTACGTTAACATCCCACATGCCCCACTTAGCCTCCGCATGCTTTGTTTTTCTCTTTTCCCCTCTTTTCCTTTGCATTTTTGTCTTCAGTGATTTAAATTGCCGCCCGCTCGGGTGGTGGTTACGTGACCACCGCCTGTGCGGTGGCGGCAATCCCATAACCACCACCCGCTTAGGCGGTGGTCCTGAACGCATTTTCCAGCACGTTCTGCCGATCGTAACTTGCGTGATTTTTCAAATTTTACCATCTTTTTCCACCGCCTTGGCTTGTATTTATGATTTTGGTTCCCTGTAATAGTGTTTCTCCATTGTTTATGGTAAAAGAGTCCTAGTTGGAGTTACCTTGGGGTGAATGGGAATTCTATAAATAGCTGGTTTGATTACAAGCAAATGGCCCCTCAAAATTGTCCCTCATCTTCTCATTTCAATAATTTAGTCTTTCAGTTCTTGCTTAGGAGTTCAATAGTTTTCATTTGTTGCATGCATTGTTAGCCTTATTTTGTTGTTTAGAAGCCACATGATCTTCTTGTTCTAGTGTTATTACTGTTTCATATAATCAAGGTTGAGGTAGAATAATTTCATTTTCAGTCTAAAGCCATTAGAGTTGTAGGTTTTGTTCAAATCAAGAAGGATAGTTTCAAGTTCGTATGTTTTGTGTTGCATGACTCGTAATAAATCCCACTAGGAATCGCATAAGCCAAGCTGCTCGCTCTCTTGCGCTATGCCTCTCCTACTCGCATTTTATTCGGCCTAAATACAAAGCTGCCATTGTTCTAATACCTAGTTCTATTGATGCAAGCATTACACGCTTTTCTCGGATTCACGTGAGCACGAAGGAATGAGGAGACCACACCGAGGGGACAAAGCCACACACAAATGATTTGCCACTGTTTCGCAAAATCTAGGTTAGATGAAATTCTACCACACATACAACACCCATAACAGATATTGCCACATTTGAAACTACACCTTCTGGTTTAGTTTTTCCTTTATTTAATGACCTTAACATAAGTGTTGAAGGGCGATCAATTTTTAAACCCAACATATTCATTACAGACTTGGTCATTACATTAACTGCAACACCTCCATCAACTAAGACATCATGAATTGAAATACCATTACATAATACCTCAGCTTGTGGAGCATAGGGACCCGCCTTTGCCTCCAAAAATAGGGACTCTACTCCTCCTTCCTTCGTCGAGCATTGAGTCAACTTCGCAACTCCCACCTCTTCTCGTAAGACATAGCCAAGAGTTGACCATATGTAATATTTGCAGACCTTTTGGATAGATCTTCCAAGATGGAGTATGGTCCTTGCCCCGTGAAATCAAAAAAATCCCGCACACCCAACTTTCTTCTCCTATGTTTCTTACTAGTTTCTCCTTTCATCTTCTTAGGATCATTTCCATCTTGATTATCTTTTTCTTTCTTTCTTTTTGTTACAAATACATCTACTTCATTATTTCGCTCTTATCTACTACATCAAAAGAATTCATGTGTGCTTTTCTTTATCATTATCTCTTTACCGATGATGTAGAATCTCTATCTCGGACAATTATACTTATAATGACCCTTTTATAACAACCATAACATACAACTTAAGAAATATTTCTTTTTAGACCTCTATCTCCTCCCCGAGAACTAAATTCTTTATCTTGAAGAAGATTAATAGTTAACTCGACCTATCTTTTTTAAAGAGATCTTCATACTCAGAGATGTACTAGGAGAAATATTTGTGCTCACCGAGAGTGGTTCAGGATTCTGGACCAAAGGTGCCGGTGTAGGCTCTACTTTAGCAACAATTTCTTTGGGCTCCTCTTCCATGCTTTCTTCTTGCCTTCATGCCATCTCCTTTGCTTGTTCAATGGTAGCGGGTGGTCATACTTCACTCGTTGTCGATCTCTCGGCTTCATCCCAAGAATGAAGTGCTTATATAAGAGATTATCCACGCCATTCATCAACTCATCCACTAATCTTTCCTTCTGATCTCGGGCGGGCATCGAGCTTCCTCCTTAGCTCTAGAACATGAGCATGATAATCCCTTATCTTCTCCTTCTCTCCTTGGGATAGCTTTGTGATCTCGATCATGAGATCTCGCATATTTCGTTGTTCACCAAATTCTTCAAGAAAATTTCAGTTAATAAATCCCATGAGTTTTTCACATTATCACCTAGTGTTTCAAACCACCTAAGGGTGAACCATCCAAAAAGGTAGGAAAAATTCAGTCCATTGTTCCCTTCTTATAAGGCCATTACAAATCTAGATCGTTTAAACTCTTGAATGAAAGAGGAAGCATCTTCATTAGATTGGGCTGAAAAATAGGAATCTTCCCCATTTTCAAAAGTAACCACAAGTGAAATACCAACCCAAAAGTACAATTAACAAGACTTATGTGCACCAATAATTAAAATCACTATAATAGAAAATAGAAATGACCATGGTAAAGTATGGTAAAACTTGACTTATCGTGAAATCGACTTTACTATGGTAAACACTATTCACAAGAAAAGTGAAGTTACTACGGTAAATACTATTCACGATAAAAAGTGACTTTTCATGTGGTAAATATTATTCACAATAAATTGACTTTACCATTCACTATTCATGACAAAAATGACTTTACCATGGTAACTACTATTCACGGCAAAAATGACTTTACCATGGTAACTACTATGCACAAGAAAAACAAGGTTACCCTCCAATTGATTTTTGACTAAGTGGGAATATCTCTCCGCATAATCCACTAACGAGGAATGGTCCTAAGCAACGGAACCAAAATGTCATCACCAATCCTAAGACTATGATAATTCTTCACTGGAACTCCTCGCTATGATTATTTACTAATGCACAGCCTTTTAGTTTGGTGGATGTAACTGAAACAAACAACAAACATAACACAAGAATACCATAGACTATGATAAGAAGGAATGATGATAAATCTAAAATATCAGAGTAAATTATAATATTAACATGAAATTGTTACAATCTCACCCATGAGGTACTTCAAGTGTTATTGACTTCACTTGCCTTCCACCAATACTATGGGAGAAACTTTACAATTACACCTCTTAATGGCTTCTTCAACACACCTTTAAACTGATGGCTTCCTTTACACACTTCATACAATATTTCTCACTACTTCCTTCTATGCTAAATGAGGGGGGTGGCCTCTTTATTTATAGACTTCTAGGCTTATCCATCTTATCTCTAAGATATGATAAGAAATCCACTGACGAATCATATTCCATACCTTAACTCTTATCTCGTACATGTAAGCTTATCTTTTAAGATAAGATAAACCTTATCATTTCACATGGGTTCCACATTTTTAGACTTTTTACAAATAAAATACACAAAATATTTATGACCTCACTCCTTGTCCTTATTACCAATATAATATTTCTAATTCCTAATCATGTAGACCCTACTTCTCTACTTACCCAAACTTTGACATTTTAACATTACCGACCACTTACGACAAATATTTACTTTTACCACAACATTCCTATTGTACTTTTGACTATTGTTGTACTATACATTATCATGGCGGCATGATCGACAGCGCCGTTATCTTCTATCAGACGCTACTACTAATTATACTTAACAACATCCTATTCCTAATACATACATTAATGAAATAGAAATTACGGAGGAAAATTTTAGTGTCGACATCTTCCCCTTCCTAGCTTCTACTCCGTCCTGAGTAGACTATTCTCGGTGCTTGGAAAATCTTCAACTTGTCGTGGTTGACCCATTTCGTAATGGGAGTGCCATCCAATTCCTCCAATGCAGACGCATTACCATTTTCATGCACAACTGCTATTTTGTAGGGCCCCATCCATTTTGGAAGAAATTTTCTCTTCTTTTTTTTGTATCCGAATCATATACTAGAACCAAGTCATTCACATGAAATGGAGACCAACGGATCTTTTGATCAAAGTATTCTTCTCGCTTCATTTTCTTCTTATGGCTTCAGATCCTTTGCTATTTCCTCATTTCCTCTAAAGCAAATGAAGATGTACCAACCTTTCTTTTATCGAATCACTTTCATCCATCCTTTCATTTTTCATAACTCTCACGTGGGAATATCAAACTCAATAGAAGAATCTGGATCAATGCCATAAGCCAACCGAAATGGGGAGTATCCTGTTGTTGACTTTGATGTTGCCCTATATGCCCACAATGTCCGCATGAATCCTTTTATCCCACTTATGTACCCGCAAGGCTGCATCTTTGCTAGAATTTGACACAACACAAAATTTGTTCTGCTCCACCTATCCATTTGTACTTGGCTTGTATGTTGTTTCCTTCCTATGCTTAATAGAAAATTTATTGACTAGGGCTTTTACCACCTCATTAATGAAGTGGCTTCCTTGATCTGTTACAATTTCTAATGGACAACCAAATCTAGTGACAATGCTGTTCATATATGAACCTTGCCACTTCATCCATGGAAGTTGTTTTCAATGGCCTAGCTTCAACCCACTTGGTTAAATAACTGTGGCAACTACAATATACTTATTTTGGCATGAGGTAGTGGAAGTGGACCTACAATGTCTATTCCCACTTTTCAAAGGGACCAAGTGGAAGAATAGGACATAATGGAGTGATGAAGTCTTACGGTTACCATGTGTTTGACAAATATCACATGTCTTACAATAATTATAACAATCTTTAAAAAGAGTGGGCCGTTGATAACTCGCATCCAAGATCCTTCTTGCTGTAAGTTGTCCAGAGAAGTGCCCTCCACATGTACCATTGTGGAATTCTTCTAGCATTTCCTTCCTTGATCACGTCCAACTCCCTCTCAGATCGCTCCATCGTGTCCTATTGAAATAATACTCCATGCGTAATAGAATATGGACGATCGCTTGAGTAATCTTTCTCTTAGTCTTTGCATTGGCACCATCAGGAAACTTGAATTCATTCAGATAATTCCAAATATCTATGTATTCACTAGGATTGTGTCAAGGGATAACAATGTCTGCATCGGGAAATCATCATCATCACAAGATGAACCTAAACCATCATAGGCTCGAGAGAGTGCATCTGCATTGACATGCTTCTTTCCTGGCCTATCTATAATATCAAATTCAAATTCTTGTAGCAAAATTATCCATCTTGCTATCCTCCCTGATGGGTTAGGCTTATTTACAATATATTTTAGAGCCTGATGATCTGTTATAACTATAAATTTTTGCCCTAGCAAGTAATTTCTAAACTTCTTTACAAAAAAAATGATAGCTAGAGCCTCTTTTTCAGTTACAATATAATTTACCTCAGCACTGCTCATTTGTCTTCTCCCAAAGTAAATTGGATGTTCATTCCCATTTTCATCCTTTTGGCTCAAAGTACTTCCTAGTGCTGCATCTGAGGCATCAGTGTACACAATGAATGGCTTGCTCCAACTGATTCTTTAAAATAGGTGAAGACACCAGGGCTTCCTTCAGTTGTCCAAAAGCTTCATGCGCCTTATTTCCTGGTTCATAAGTAACATCCTTCTTCAAGAACTGGGTTAGTGGCTGTGCAATCTTTGAGAAATTCTTGATGAACCTTCTATAGTAACCCACATGGCCTAAAAATGATCTCAACTTACTTCTATTCATAGGAAATGGTAAATCTTTGATTTTTGAAACTTTATCGTGATCAGCACTCAATACCATCTCTCGGATACAACATGCCCTAACAAAACACCTTTTAACATCCAAAGACACACTTTGTAGGGTTTAGTGAGGCTTGTGCTTCATCTAACCTTTGAAATGTTGTCTCCATTTGGTGCAGGTGGTCCAACTTGCTCCCATAGATGCAAAAATCATCCATAAATACTCTGATGAAGGTCCCAATGTAGGGTTCGAACACCCTATTCATCAAACGCTGGAATGTTGCCGGAGCATTACACAACCCAAAAGGCATAACTCTATAAGAAAACGTTCCCCAAGGAGTGGTGAACGTGGTCTTCAGCTGATCTTTCTCTGCTATACAAACTTGGTCAGTATCCGCTATATCCATCAAGAAACTATAACACTTTTGGCCGCCTACTTCGGCCCAAGATCTGATCTGAAAATGGAAGAGGGTAATGATCCTTCTTTGTTGCCTTATTGAGCTTCATGTAATCAACACAAATGCGTAGCTTCCCATTCTTTTTTATTGAGATCACAATGGGAGAAACCCATTCTAAATTCTCCACAAAGAAATATGAATCCTGCATCAAGCAACTTATCTATTTCTTCTTTTACGCCTTGGAAAAATTAGGATTCATTCTATATGGCATTTGCTTTATGGGCTTAACACCATCTACCAGCTCAATAGAATGTTCTACCCAACTTACTTGACGGAGTTCCTTGTAATCAAAAGTGAATATGTGTATGTACCTTCGAAAGAGCTAGAGGTAGGATTCCTTCTCACTCTCCATCACAACATCACCAATCTTTATTTTTTGGAGACGATCATCAACTTCTTCTTCTTTAGATAATTTATGGGGTCATGAGTTGGTGTGATGGAAGGATATCCATGACTCGAAACATCAACCTCACTTTCTTCATCTTCGTGTCCACTTCACCGGTACTAGAGTAATCGAGGATGTCCAATCATCAATTTCATCACTTGAATCCACATGTTCTCGCCTTATGATGTCGAGGATCACGTTTATCTTCACCTCTCTCTACCACATCCAAGTGTCATGAAACCTTCATTCCAAAGAGTTTCTCGCATGAACTCTCCTTAGCCATGGTCTTCCCAAAGAACATGGGTACGCAACAAGCACCATTTTTCATCACCTAAAAGTCTACCACACATACAACACCCATAAGAGTATATTGCCACATTTGAAACTACACCTTCTCGGTTTAGTTTTTCCTTATTTAATGACCTTAACATAAGTGTCAAGGGCGATCAATTTTTAAACCCAACATATTCATTACAAACTGGTCATTACATTAATCGCAGCACCTCCATCAACTAAGACATCATGAATTGAAATACCATTACATAATACCTCGCCTTGTGGAGCATAGGGATCCGCTCCGCCTCCAAAATAGGGACCTCAACCTCCTTCCTTTCGAGCATTGAGTCCACTTCGCAACTCCCGCCTCTTCTCGAAGACATAGCCAAGAGTTGACTATATGTAATATTTGCAGCCTTTGGATAGATCTTCCAAGATGGAGTATGGTCCTCGCCCCGTGAAATCAAAAATCCCGCACACCCAACTTTCTTCTCCTATGTTTCTTACTAGTTTCTCCTTTCATCTTCTTAGGATCATTTCCATCTTGATTATCTTTTTCTTTCTTTCTTTTTGTTACAAACACATCTACTTCATTATTTCTGCTCTTATCTACTACATCAAAAGAATTCACATGTGCTTTTCCTTTATCATTATCTCCTTTACCAGATGTAGAAGCTCTATCTGGACAATTATACTTATAATGACCCTTTTATAACAACCATAACATACAACTTCAGAAATATTTCTTTTGGACCTCTATCTCCTCCCGAGAACTAAATTCTTTTCTTGAAGAAGATTAATAGTTAACTCGACCCATCTTTTTTGAAGATCTTCATACTCAGAGATGTACTAGGAGAAATATTTGTGCTCACCGAGAGTGGTCAGGATTCGGACCAAAGGTGCCGGTGTAGGCTCTACTTTAGCAACAATTTCTTTGGGCTCCTCTTCCATGCTTTCTTCTTGCCTTCTTGCAATCTCCTTTGCTTGTTCAATGGTAGCCGGGCGGTCATACTTCACTCGTTGTCTGATCTCTGGCTTCATCCCAAGAATGAAGTGCTTATAGAGGAGATTATCCACGCCATTCATCAACCCATCCGCTAATCCTTCCTTCCGGATCTGGGCATCGAGCTTCCTCCTTAGCTCTAGAACACGAGCATGATAATCCCTTATCTTCTCCTTCTCTCCTTGGGATAGCTTTGTGATATCGATCATGAGATCTCGTATATTCTCGTTGTTCACCAAATTCTTCAAGAAAACTTTCGCTTAATAAATCCCATGAGTTTTTCACATTATCACCTAGTGTTTCAAACCACCTAAGGGCTGAACCATCCAAAAAGGTAGGAAAAAATTTAGTCCATTGTTCCCTTCTTATAAGGCCATTACAAATACAAGATCGTTTAAACTCTTGAATGAAAGAGGAAGCATCTTCATTAGATTGGGCTGAAAAAAACAAGAATCTTCCCCATTTTCAAAAGTAACCACAGTGAAATACCAACCCAAAAGTACAATCAACAAGACTTATGTGCACCAATAATTAAAATCACTATAATAGAAAATAGAAATGACCATGGTAAACTATGGTAAAACTTGACTTACTGCGGTAAAAACTGACTTTACTATGGTAAACACTATTCACAGTAAAAAGTGAAGTTACTACGGTAAATACTATTCACGGTAAAAAGTGACTTTACTGTGGTAAATACTATTCACAACAAAAATGACTTTACCATGGTAACTACTATTCACGGATAAAAATGACTTTACCATGGTAACTACTATGCACAGTAAAAACAAGGTTACCCTCCATTGATTTTTGACTAAGTGGGAATATCTCTCCAGAAAATCCACCAACGAGGAATGGTCCCGGCAACGGAACCAAAATGTCATCACCAATCCGCACTATGATAATTCTTCACCGGGAACTCCTCGTGCTATGATTATTTACTAATGCACAACCTTTAGTTTGGTGGATGTAATCTGGAAACAAACAACAAACATAACACAAGAATACCATCGACTATGATAAGAAGGAATGATGATAAATCTAAAATATCAAAGTAAATTATAATATTAACATGAAATTGTTACAATCTCACCCATGAGGTACTTCAAGTGTTATTGACTTCACTTGCCTTCCACCAATACTATGGGAGAAACTTTACAATTACACCTCTTAATGGCTTCTTCAACACACCTTTAAACTGATGGCTTCCTTTACACACTTCATACAATATTTCTCACTACTTCCTTCTATGCTAAATGAGGGGGTGGCCTCTTTATTTATAGACTTCTAGGCTTATCCATCTTATCTCTAAGATAGGATAAGAAATCCACTCTAACGAATCATATTCCATACCTTAACTCTTATCTGTACATGTAAGCTTATCTTTTAAGATAAGATAAACCTTATCATTTCACATGGGTTCCACATTTTTAGACTTTTTACAAATAAAATATACAAAATATTTATGACCTCACTCCTTGTCCTTATTACCAATATAATATTTCTAATTCCTAATCATGTAGACCCTACTTCTCTACTTACCCCAACTTTGACATTTTAACATTACTGGACCACTTACGACAACTATTTACTTTTTACCACAACATTCCTATTGTACTTTTGACTATTTCCGTACTATACATTAGTGTCCTAATAATTGGTATTGTAATTGGCTTGAGCATATGTATGTCATGTGGGACATATCTTTCTACATATACACACTTCTCTAGATTGACCAGGTGAATGATAAACCGATGATGTTGTTGGTCTACCTCACTTAGGTCAAACCTCAACTTATTTTCCTCAAATCTATTAACAATGCTTCTGAAATACTATGTTGTAAAGGTAGAAGGTAAGTTGCACCATAGATTTTGGTGCTATTACTAAAAGTGAACCCGACAATGAAAAATTGTTGATATACTAAAAATTCAGCCTCATCATTTACCGAGCTAGCAGATTTTCCGGGATCCTCCACTTAGCACCAAAGGCATCATACATCTTCTTGTACCACTTATCCATGCATACCTTGTATTTTGGAGTCATAGTATCATAAGTATAAGTTACAAATATTTTAGTAGGGGAGAGGTCTTCCTCGGGATACTCCCATATGTTTCCTTTGGCCCATGAGGCACCCCAATCTCGAGAGAATACAATCAAAAGTAAAATGTTTCCATACATTATCTTTTCTCCATCCCACATTACATCATAATATATTCTACTATATAGATCATCATATTGTAGATGGTCCCCTCGGCTATTTTCCTGCATATGTGTTGATGGTGAATCGTAGCACCCCTCGAATGTCTCGGCAACTCGATGGGTTGAGACTCTCATTGCGATTGCATAACATGGAGCTTTTCCCAAGTGTGGGACCTTGCAAAATAAGAAAAGCTCTCCGATGAAGGCCGGTTCCTATTCCTCTCCGTTTAGATACACACATAAAAATGCATTTGATTTACTCAAAAACCTAATCTAACTTACCAAGGAGACAGGTAAGAAGATGCATAAAAATAAACCTAAACTAAGAAAGGTGATGCACCAAGGAATGAAGAACATTTGTCTTGTCAATAAACACAAACCATCAAAATGTAATGCAAGATCATGCACAGATAACCAGATTTGTAGTGAAAGATCAGGAGGATGTAAATAAACACAGAGAGAGTTGAGAATCATCCACACACATACATTATCTACTCCAAAGATTGATACAATACACTACAAAATGCCAAGAGGAAAAGTTGCATTACAGTTTTAGATGGGAGGTTTGAACTCCACAAATTCACCTGCCAAAGAGAAGAAGGGAGGGGCAAAACAAGAATGTCCAACCTTTAGAAAGAAGCCCCTCCTTACAATTTATAGGAAGAATGAGAGAGAAAAGAGAGGAATTCCAAATCTACCCCAACCACCTCTAGGTTGCATTTAATTCATCTCATTATGGTGGTAGGTGAGAACCCTAGCAAACCCAAAAAGTGGTGAACTATATTTTGCATTTTTAAGAACTTGTTCCCACCCAATTAAAGATATCTAGTTTTAGTTAGACAGAGGACCTCGTAATCTTTCCGAAAAGTCCAACCTTGCATGAATCTGAGCTCCCTGTGAAAAGTTATGGCCATCTGAATATCTGCGCCAGGGTTTGCTTCCTGTCAGTGCTCAAAATGTTGTGCCTCCCGAAGATGCGCCATAGGTGCTGAAAATTACATGTCGACACTCTTTTTCCTACGCCTTGGTGCATCCTTTTTCATGTCGACATCCTTTGTTGTGTGCCCTTAACCTACGCCGCGCATCCTTTTTCGTGTCGACATCCTTTCTTTGTGCACTCTTAACTCCGCACTTGGCACATCCTTTTTCATGTCAACATCCTTTGTTGTGTGCCCTTAACCTATGCCCTGGCGCATCCATTTTCGTGTCGACACCCTTTGTTGTGCGCCCTTAACCCGTGCCTTGGTGCTTCCTTTTCGTGTCGACATCCTTTTTGTGTGCCCTTAACTCGTGCCTTCGCGCATCCTTTTTCGTGTCAACATCCTTTGTTGTGTGCCCTTAACTCGCACCTTGGCACATCATTTTTGTGTCGACATCCTTTGTTGTGCGCCCTTAACTCGTGCCTTGGCACATCCTTTTTCATGTCGACATCCTTTATTGTGTGCCCTTAACCTACACCTCGCGCATCTTTTCTAGTGTCAACATCCTTTGTTGTGTGCCCTTAACGTGCACCTTGGCACATCCTTTTTCGTGTCGACATCCTTTGTTGTGCACCCTTAACCTGTGCCTTGGTGCATCCTTTTACATTAGACTTTGAGTTTCTTTGATTTCTATATTCTTCTTCTTTTCTATATCTACCTAGGGGGAAAGATATATATAATAATTTGGTGACTCAACGGGGTCACTTGCCGCCCGCTAGGTAGAAGATCGGTGGCCCTTTAGCAATCTATTGGGCATGGAGTCATAAGCAATAACTTGAAACCAACCTGATATCTGATCCCGAGCCTGATACCACAACTTCTTCTTCGACAACACTCTGAACTATAGAAAACAACCTGAGAGCAGAAAAACCTATGCCAAAGCACTTAGGGAAATTGAAACCTAACTACAACAAGACAATGTGCATATGCACTTAGAGGAATTGAAATCTAGGCTAATATTTACAAGGGCAACCTTTTCCTTTTAGTAGCAATGTTTAAGATAGATTCCGTTAACCGGAATCGGAAGTTCCTCTCCATCCAATGTAGACAATTGGAAGGCATTACTACTTTTACATCCCATGACCATGTAGGGACCACTCCAAATGGCATCAAACTTGGAATGCCTTCCTAGTTTTTCCCAATTTGCATCCCATTTCAGAACTAGGTCCCCTTCCTGGAAGGTCTTTGCTCTTGCCTTCTTATCGAACCATCTTTTTACTAAGGCCTAATCCTTCTCAATCATCGAATCGCATGTTATCTTATTTCTTCTAATTCCATCAACTCGCATACCGGCCTCTATTGGTTCAAACTCGACAACTCCAACTGCTTCATGAGCTCCAATGCTAGAAATTCTAATGATGTAGGAAATACTGCCTCTTTCCCATAGACCAACTTATAGGGAGGATTACCTGTAGATCTCTTTGGCATTATCTTGTCAGCCCATAATGCTGATTTTAGTTTGGTATGCCATGTCCTTTGGTTTTCATCCAAAGTCCTTCTAATGATTCTTAGCAAATTCTTGTTCATGGACTCTACCTGTCCATTACCCTACAAGTAATAATTTGAAGAGGTGCTCAAATAGATTCCATTCTTGATAGCCCATTCTGTAATCTTGGAACCTATGAATGCCAATGCATTTTCTGATATGATAGTGGCTCGACACACCAAACCTGGTCACTATTCCTTCATAAAAGTCTAGTATGTTAGACTCATTTGCTTCTTTGAGCGCTACTGCTTTGGTCCACTTGGTGAAATAATCCGTTGTCGTGAGGATCCACTTGTGGCCTTGGCTTGAGTTTGGATTTATGACCCCAATGAAGTCCAATCCCCATTGCATAAATGGTTGGTCAACCAAAATTGGGTGCAATGGAAGTGTTGCTAGTCTTTCTTTGCCTGTGAAGAGTGCACATTTCTTGCACTTTCTTATCCATGTATAATAGTCACTGAACACTGTCGGCCAATAATACCCTGCCTTCATTATCTTGAGAGCTGTTACTCATGGGGTGAAATGTCCTGGAATCTCCATCGTGAAAATCTCGTAACACCCTCTCAATTTGACCTATCCCAATGCACCTCAATAGAACTCCATTGATGTCTTTTTAAACAAAACACCATCAACAAGCACATATGGAATGGCTTGTAATCTAAATTATCTCCTCTTTTCTTTGCTCATTTCTAGAGGGCATAGGCCTATCTATAGGAAGTGTATCATATTATGAGTCCAACAAGGAGTGGGCACATCATCATCTTCTTGTTCTTGACCATCCTGTAGTACCAAGATAGTCTCTTTTTCATCACCTGCTTTAACTTGCCAACTCAAAGCTAGTTGTTCACATAGTCCTTTTCCATGTACTAGTTTTGTGACCTTGATCTTGATGTCATATTCCATGACACGGGTTATCCATCCTGCACGTTTCTCATTCAAATCCTTATTTAGAAGGAAGTCCTTGACTCCCGCATGAGAGACCAACAATTGGATCTTGTTGTTTGAGACTAGGTGCTTGAATTTATTTAAGCTCCTGATCACTGCAAGGACATGCTTTTCAATGAAAGAGTACCTATTTTCGTATTCCTCCAAGCCTTGAATGAAGAAAGAAACTAGTTGTTCTAATCCTTGTTTCGTTGTACCAAGATTGCTGTAAATGGTGTCTCCACCACCGAAGGCATATAGAATGAAGTCCTTGGAGAAGTTTGGATTGATGAGAGTCGAGCTTGAGATATAGCCTCCTTTATTGCCTCAAAACTTTCCTTACCTTCAGATGTCCACTTAAATGCCATGCTTTTCTTCAACATCAGCGTTATTGGCTTTACGAGAGCCGAAAGTTTGGAACAAACCTCGCAGATGAAATTGATCCTTCCCAAGAGGCTATGAAGATCCTTCTTGTGACTTGGCAATGACAACGCTTGAATTACTTCAACTCTTTCGGGTCAATCATAAATCCCTCCTTTGAAACAATATGGCCTAGAAGTTTTCCTTTGTGATGCAAGAATATGCATTTTTTGGGATTCAATGATACCCCAAATCTTCTACACCTTTGAAATACTTGCCTCAGATGAAAGAGGTGATCCAATACATTTTTGGAGAATATAGTGATGTCATCAAGATATATCAAAACTATTTTATTGATCAACCCCTTGAATGCCATATCCATTTCCCTTTGGAAAGTGGCTCTAGCATTTGATAGCCCAAATGGCATCTTCTTGTAGGCATAGGTGCCCCATTTGGTGGTGAAAGCTCTCTTGAACTGGTCATCTTCTTTCACCATTATCTGATTATACCTTGAATAGCCGTCTAGAAGAGAGAATCTCTCCGAACCGAACACCACTTGCAATATTTGTTCCATTGAAGGAAGTGGGTAATGGTCTTTGAGAGATGCCCTGTTGAGGTCTCTAAGTCCACACACAACCCGATTTCTCTCGCTCTTCTTCCCACTGAACCAAGTTTGCAACCCAGCTTGAGTGCTTGATCGGGAATATAATGCTTACATCTATTAGCTTGTTTAACTCTTTCTTCATTAGAGGCTCAATGTGAACGTTGATTGGTCTCTACTTTCGCCCGATGGGCTTAGTATATGGATCCAATTCTATGGTATGTTGTGCCAACTTCAGATTGAAACCTCTCAAGTCTTCATATCTCCAAGCGAAGACATTTGGAAATTCTTGGAAAAGTTGTATGAGATCTGATTTCTCCGCTTTCAAAGTGGCCATTTTGCCAATTTGAAGTGTTTTTCCTTCCCAACTGTAATTGGCTCGAATCTTCTCTCTTGACTTATATGTTAGCCTTTTCCTTTTGGAATTGGTCGTTAGGGTTGAAGATAGACTCCAATGTTACTAAACCCTTAGGAAGCTTGTTTTTCCGTAGCTGCACTACTTGATCCCCATACTGCTGCTCTAATTTGTCTTGATTCCTAGCTGAGAATTCAGCCTCTTCTTGTAAGAAATTGATGATTTGTTGATCATTCTCAAACACCTACCATCTTGTGTTATTATCTGGAACTGCTGGCCTCACAATCACATGGATATGTGGCTGTATTTTTCCCTTTTTGATGTTTTCAACCACATCAAACGTTGCTCCAACTACTGCGAGCCTATCCGCGGCTTCATTTTTCTTCCTGGGTATGGACACGATGTTGAAAGCTTCAAAATCCTCAATGAGGTCCCATACCCTATTCTTGTAGTTCTTCAAGAAGGCCATTCTTTGTAGCATGTTGCCCCCGACTTGATTGATGATTAACTCACTATCTCCAAACACCTACAAGTTCTTTATGCCCTTTTTCTTGGCCCAATGAATTCCCTGAATCAAGGCCTTATATTCAGATTGTGTTGTTTGAACAAGAAAAATGGAAACGGAAAGCTGAATAATATTCGATGCCTTAAGGTGAAACAAGCATATCTCCTCCTCCTATGATTGGCCTACTCCTTGATCCATTGATAAATAATCGCCATACCTCATTGTCATCCTTATGGTCCGGTTTGGTGATGCTAGGAATAGACCGGTTTTCTTCATGTATGCAATAGACTCCTAGCTCGATTCTTCTACTTCTTGGTAGGGATCAAAAGCATGTACCTTGCTTGCCCATTCATCAAGAGTCAAACTGGGATGCTTCCAACTTTGGTGTCGCCTTCATCCGTGCTTGGATAATCTTCTTGATCAAATGTTGAACAGTTAGCATTTATTTGGTTGGGAGTATGAGGCTCAATATGAAAGTTCGCAATTAGTTAAGATCTGATTGTGACCTTAGTACCATATCTTGTTCTGAACAACATGTGTGACCAATCAACAAATAAGTAGCCTCCAATTGTAGCTGTGAAATCCCTTGATAAGCATAGGGAAAAGAGTGGTGGAAAATCTATCACTGACACATCTTACAAAATGGTAACATTGGGGCATGCATGCAAGATAAGATTCAAACCTTTAATCACTCCCACCATTGCTACTGCTGTCCCATCCAATTGCACTACCCCCTTTGATATGACTTCATATTGGAGACCCAGCTGATCAGCTATTTGCTTGGGCATGACAGAACTACTTGCCCCAGAATCAATCATGCAATTGTGTACTAGTTTATCCCCAATAATTAATGAAACATAGAATGGAGGGGGCTTAAAAACTTTACCTTGTTTTCCTCCATGATTCCCTTCAGGCTGAGCAGCATTTGTGAGGACCTTCTCTTGCATATGGACATGCTAGTTTGAAGTTGACCAATTCTTCATGGCAGCTTGTAGAAGATCTCTTTGGCCTGGGATGGATAAATATTCCCACATTGATATATTCACATTTGTCTTCTTCATTTGATCAATGATGCTAAATGGGGATGAAACATCTCTTTGTTGTCCTTTAGTCTATGCATTCCTTTCTTGTGCATGGGCAGCAATAGCTGGCATTTGAGTTGGTTTAGAAGGTGGTTTGGGTTGTCCTTGCATGTTTGGAGCTGTATTTTGCTTACCGACACCTTGTGGAGTGATGGAAGGTTGTAGATCACTTGGAGCCAATGACTGCCCTTCACCAATATTCCTCTTCTTTGATCTTGTGTTAGCTGCTACACTCTGAGAAATTGTTTGATTCATGCCACAAAAATCCTCAACTTGCCAATTCACAAGTGTGGTATCATTTGGAGCTGTGTTTTGTTGAGATGTCCCTTGTTGCTGATTTGTTTCTTGACTTACTTCACCCTCTATGCCAATAGTTGTCACCATCAAGGCTTGGTTCAAAGCACCATTGAAGCACATAGATTGGTTGTGGGGTTCATTGCATGGAAAACACCAATCATACTCTTGAGCTATGTTGTTTTGCACTGGCACTAATGCTTTAGAAGCAGATGCAACATTGGGGTTATAGGGCTGAAATGGTCTATTGGTGGGAGGCCTTACTTGGCTTTGATTTGCAGCTAGATTGGGTGGCCTATTGGGCTGGTATGGTTGCCTATTAGGTTGAGCTTGAGGCTGATAAGATGGTCTAAATCTTTGGGCTTCTTTGCCTCTTGAGTGTAACCACTCATTTCCCAAATTTTGCAATTGTTTCATGACCTCTTGCAGTTCATTTGCATGCACTAGAGGATGAAGTAGAAGTTTCATTTGAACTTTGATTTCTAGGAATGGGAATAGGAGCCAAAGTGTGTGCTTCACTAGTACTTGGATTTTCTAAGTTTGGATACAAGGGCATGGGAGGCCTAGGAGCCGCTTACCAAAGATGTATAAGACAATTTTCAGCCCTAATGGCAATACTATAAGCAACAGTATAAGGTTGTGCCTCCCATAGATTGAATTAACATAGAAATATCGAATTCAAAGCCTTAAGATAGTATAAAAAAACACCTTTAGCTGTTGGCCTAACAAACACTAGAATTCTATCCCAAGACCTTTGAAATCTGAAGTTGAAGTCAGCCAGTTGCTCATTGGGAGCTCTCTTGATAGTTGTCAATTGTTCAAGTAGAGACAAATTGTCTCCCTTTTCTCCAAACTGCTAATGGAGAACTATGCATAACTGATTCCAATTTTGGATAGAACCAAGCTGCAAGACTCCTAAACCATTGTAATGCCTTCCCTTTGAATGAAGATGCCAGCAATTTGACAACAACATCCATTTCATTTATCTCATGGATTGCACAAACGTTAGCAATGTCTTTGACATGATCACTAGGAGTGGTATGATTTTCTCCAGTGAAAAATGGAATGTTCTTCAATGCTGCAATTGGAACTGGATTCTATGCATTGAGGGCAAGTGGGTTGCTGCTAGTGAAATTGACAAAGGGATTCGGTGGTAGATGTGCCATTATGATTGGCCTAAGAACTCTGGTTGATGCGAGAAAAGGTCTACTAGGTGGAGGTGTAGACAAAGTCCGGTTAGGTGGAGATGGTGATCTTCATGGTCCTCTTCCTCTCCTTCCTCTACCTGGTGATAGCTGTAAGTGGAAAAATAACCCCTCTTCTCGAGTATCAGACCTGGTTCGAATTCTTCTCATGCGCCTGGGAAACTATTGCTACTAAACCACTAAATTCTATCCCCTTTGGAGTCGCCAGATGTGTTAGATAATGAGCCTCAAAAGGCTAGATTCTGCCAAGTTACACACCAAACCTAACAATATTAAAAATAGAAATTAAAAGCTTGAAGGACCCAGAAGATATAGTTCTTCAATTCGGTTATCGGGTTTTTTTGTGCAGCTACTAATCCCCAAAAGGTATAGGAAAAACTTAGGTCATGTAAGGCAACTTACAAAACCTGAAATACACCGTGTCGGAACTTGGGACATGCTCAACACCTGGGAAAACCTGAAATACTAAAAACCATGAAATTTTGAAAGTCAAAATATCAAAAATCTAAGAATACCCTTTTGAAGATTACCCCCGATCTATCAACTAGTGAAATTTTGACTTGTTTTGAGCAAGTTAAGCCCTTGAAAATTGATTTCAAAGTTCATCCTGGAAGGTGAAAAATCTGAAATTGTAAAACCTGCAATTTTTTAGTCCAAATTTCTTGAAAATTCTTTCAAATCTATGGAATGACCTCTTGGTCCCACCGGGCATGCCAAAAATGTTGATGGTGAATCAAAGCACCCCTAAATGTCTCAGAACTCGATGGGTTGAGACTCTTAGTGCGATTGCATAACATGGAGCTTTTTTCCAAGTATGGGACCTTGCGAAATCGGAAAAGCTCTCTAGATGAAGGCCGATTCCTATTCCTCTATTCAGATGCACACATAAAAATGCAGAGGATTTACTCAAAAACTTAATCTAACTTACCAAGGAGACGGGGTAAGAAGATGCATAAAAATAAACCTAAACTAACAAAGGTGATGCATCGAGGAATGAAGAACATTTGTCTTGCCAATAAACACAAACCATCAAAATGTAATGTAAGATCATGCATAGATAACTAGATTTGGTGAAAGATCGGGAGGATTTAAATAAACACAGAGAGGGTTGAGAATCATTCACAGACATGCATTATCTACTCCAAAGATTGATACAATACACTACAAAATGCCAAGAGGCAAAGTTGCATTACAGTTTTAGATGGGAGGTTTGAACTCCACAAATTCACCTGCCAAAGAGAAGAAGGGAGGGGAAAAACAAGAATTTCCAACCTTTAGAAAGAAGCCCCTCCTTAAAATTTATAGGAAGAATGAGAGAGAAAAGAGAGAGGAATTCCAAATCTACCCCAACCACCTCTAGGTTGCATTTAATTCATCCCATTATGGTGGTAGGTGAGAACCCTAGCAAACCCAAAAAGTGGCAAACTGTATTTTGCATTTTTAAGAACTTGTTCCCACCTAATTAAAGATATCCAATTGTAGTTAGATAGAGGACCTCGTAAGATTTCTGAAAATTCCAACCTTGCATGAATCCGAGCTCCCTATGAAAATTTATGGCCATCTGAATATCTACGCCAGGGTTTGCTTCCTGTCAGTGCTCAAAATGTTGCGCCTCCCAAAGATGCACCATAGGCGCTGAAAATTACATGTTGACACTCTTTTACCTGCGCCTTGGTGCATCCTTTTTGTGTCGACATCCTTTGTTGTGCACCCTTAACCTACGCCTTGGCGCATCCATTTTCGTGTCGACATCCTTTGTTGTGTGCCCTTAACCTACGCCTTGGCACATCCTTTTTCGTGTCGACATCCTTTGTTGTGCGCCCTTAACCTGCACCTTGGCGCATCCTTTTTCGTGTCGACATCCTTTGTTGTGTGCCCTTAACCTGTGCCTTGGCGCATCCATTTTCGTGTCAACATCCTTTACTATGCACCCTTAACCTGTGCCTTGGCGCATCCTTTTCCGTGTCGACATCCTTTGTTGTGCACCCTTAACCTGTGCCTTGGCACATCCTTTTTCATGTCAACATCCTTTGCTCCACGCCCTTAACCTACGCCTTCAAGGCTGCCTTTTTGTGTCGACATCCTTTGTTGTGCGCCCTTAACCTACGCCTTGGTGCATCCATTTTCGTGTCGACATCCTTTGTTGTGCACCCTTAACCTGCACCTTGGCACATCCATTTTCATGTCGACATCCTTTGTTGTGCACCCTTAACCTATGCCTTGGTGCATCCTTTTATATCAGACTTTGAGTTTCTTTTATTTCCATATTCTTCGCTTTTTCTATATCTACCCTGGGGAAAGATATATACAACAATATGTTCAACCACCTCTTATTTACTTGGGTCCACATTTCCTATCCGTTAAGTTTGGTAAGTAGGTGCATGATCATCTTTATTACCAAATCACTAATATTTGAAATTTCAAAGGCATGCACACCTTTCTTATACTCATATTATTTGGCTATTTATTTTACAACTTCTATGTCACCAAAGTCATCATCAAATAATTATGTTGTATAGATGAGTCTCGTGAACTTGGAGATAAATTACGAGGTTATGCACATTATCTTTCTAGAGAAATAAAATTAATATTCATGAATGCGCAACATCAGCCACTAGTATAATATTTGAGGTTTCCCAAAAATGGCAGTTCATAGAGTTGTAATAACCTGAAATTCTCTAAAACCCTTTACACTGAATCATCATAGATTGGTTTGTTGTCGGTCGTCCTCTCTCGTATAGGTCAAAAAAGTTCCAAGGTCATATCCTTCTCATTTTGATCAGTTCAATGGTTATAATCACTTATGACAATTTTCTGTACATGGGACACCCACTCCATTCCGAACAATACCCTATCTAGATATTACATTTCGAATATCACTCCTCATTGAAATTTTCCTCCACACTTTCTCTTTCTCTCGCCTTTACCCTTTTTCTTAGGTGATATGGTTATTTTCCTCTTTGGTGTCATTATCAGTTGGTTAACTTGTAATTTATACCTTGTGCTTGGTTCCCTTGATGCCTCAAACCTTCAACAACAATTATCCCGCACAAACTCTACAAAATGTGCCCTAGTTTTTCAAACCTTGATAAAAAAACCCTTCTTTCCTTCACACTACACCATTTGAACTACATAATTGCTTTCAAAACTCACTCTATGCATGACCATGTTCTTGTTTACAATTTGGCTCTCATATCTTTAGCTTCCCACTCAATCATTCACCAATATTCACAAGGATGCCCTAACTCACATAAGATTTTTGTAAATTTCCACCAAAGTTAAAATAACTTTCCATGAATAATTATTTATATATTTTTTATTTTTACCACATTAATTTAATTCCACCTACCACCTTATCACCATAATAAATTTGACTTTTTCTACTTTTCCAAGCACACGTAACCTTTGTAACCTTCTCGCGCGCAAACTACACTTACCATGCAGACCTCCTTATGTGTGATCTTAGCAATGAAGTACATCAACCACTACGTATTATTCCAAGTAGTTTTCCTATCAGTTCCTACCTCATGTTTCCCTATGTGCATATTCCTCCTACATGGATTTTTCCTTTGGCATTGTCCCTTTATTACCATCTTCCTTATGAAACCTTGTAACAATTTTTCAACAACCAACATCACCATTGCTACATTTGCCCCTATGATACTATAGGACTCCTCTCACTCACTCTTTTTTCCTTCTATTCCTACAATACACCCGACAATAAAGGTATTTCCCGGTCATCTCGAGCATGAATGCAAAAGATAGTAATCATCTTTTGGCGCACTTATTACAAAAACAATAAACTAAATTGACAAAGCATATCAACAACGAAAGGAAAACATATAAAAATAAATGCATTAAATGTAAAGCTAATCTAAATGGAAATATTTCCTTATTAAAAACACTAAGATGAATTATATATAGTGGGGCTTTAGCTTACTCCCATTGAAGTAACTCGGGAAACCAAGTCCTATCAGGCCAAGAATCGACAAACTCCTCAATCAAGTATGTAAGTCACAATATACAGTCCCAACAAATGCATTTGGAACTTTCTAAGATGGCATAAAAACTTTGAATCATACAGATAACCTTCTTCCCAAGCTTAATCTTCTTATCATTAATATGTCTTTCATGTCATGCCCTCTTCCTAGCCTCTTTTGTCTTCTAACTCCATCGTGCTATTATGCGCCTTTCATCCAATCGTATAATTTATCAATGCAATCTTCAAGTTCTTGTTCATCATCTAGACCTCCCGCATGTGAAATACATAGAAAAGGTAACATAAATTCCTCCGGTAAAATAGCCTCCTCACCGAACACCAACTAAAAGGGTGTGGCTCTATTCATTTTTTAATAAATTTTCCGTATGCCCAAAGTATAACAGAATTTATCATCCCAAAGATTTCCTTCCAACATCACAAATTTTAGTCGTTGTACATCCAAAATCTTTTCAAAGCCACAATAGTTCTATTATGTGGGTGATAGGGTCCTATTTTGTGATGTGCCACCATAAACTCAACTAATAGTATCTTGATAGTCTCATTCAAAAAGTGTATGCCTCTATCACTTGTCATGCTCAATGGAAATCCATATCTATTGATAATGTTGTCCCACAAGAACCTTGATGTTTTAGTTATTGTACAATCCTTTGTATGCACTACTTTTTCCCACCTTATAAGATAATCTATACAAGTTATAATGTAGCACGATCCACTCCTATGCGTGGGTGGAAAAATAGAGCCACAAAGTCAATTGCCCACTTCTCAAAAAGGTTCTATACTAGCAATAGGCCTCAAATTCATTTCATCTAGGGATAATTTTAGTGGCAAGTATTCATAATATGGTGAAATTTTCATTTTAAGAAAATTTGAAAAGGTGATTTTTTTCAGAGCGGGTCGGTGTCATATTCGCCTAAAATGTACAAAAGATATTTTTTAGGGATTCAGCTTCGCTTCATTTGAAAACATCTCCTATAAAAATAGGTGATTCACTTGGTAGTACACCTCAAGTAGCTTATCAAATTACCAATACCGTGAAGTTTGAACTTGCATACTCTTAAGCACTAGAGATTGTCACACCTGTTAGGGTTAGTTGTTGATGTGCGATAGGGATATAGTTGACGTGTGACAAAGAGGTATTGTAGATGCACAACAAGGAGATATTATAGACACGTGACAAAGGGGTAAGTAGTTGACATGTGAGAGGAATAGATTTGACACGTGATAGAGAGAGTTGACGCGCCATGCAGGGCATTGGCGCTTGACGTGAAACAAGGATAGAGTTGATGAGTGATAGTGACAATGGAATCTAGATGCCTTCATGACACGTGATAGTTAACACCTTGTTGACACCTTATTAATGTGTGACAGGATTATTGATGTGCTATTGACATGCGAAAAAGGGTTAGTTGTTGATGCGCAACAGGAAGTCACTACTTGGTTCTTTTGTTGACGCAGGACTCTATTTAGAATAATGGAAGGTGCTAGTCCTAAGAATGTGAAGACCCTAAAAGTAACTAAGAAATCTCAGAAATCATTGTTTAAGTATTTTAGAAAATCTGCAGATACAGATATTGAAAATACCAACCATATAGATGCCACCACAAAGAATCAGAATACTGACAAAGTGTGGAAGCTATTATTGAGGTGGATATGCATTCTGCATAGTATCAAACAAATGACACCTACAATAATATGCCATATCTTGAAGATATTGTTCCTGTTGGGGTGCAATCATAAGTGCATCAAGATATCACACATACAAATACTCAATAAAATGGAACACATAAATCAAATTCAAATTCTGGTTCACGAAAGAGGAAACCAAGTGATTGTGATATTGCTCAAAATTCTACTCAAAAAAGTAAAACATTGAAAACAAACAAGAATATGTGGACCATTGGTAGGTCATACATGTTTGATTTGGCAACTAAATTTCTATTTATCAAACCTATACAATCATCTAATTATGAAGAGATCCCATCTGAATGTACATGTACAATATGTACCTAGAAATTGGGAAAGCAACAAAAAATGCAAATGAAGCTAGACACTATAGAAAAACATTGTGGAAAACAATATTTAATCTGTAACAGGTGGATGGCTAGAAAATCAAAACACACAAGTGAAAAAATGAGAAAGAATGCATGCATGTTAGATATGCAGTGGAATATGAGGCAGAGTAGAAAAAACATAGACATCTCTTGGAAAAGGGAGGAATGATCACATCGCATATTGGTAAGATGAATCAAACAAATCTACATGCAAAACTCATACAATTCTCTACTCTATTTCACATACTAAAAAAAGGAAGACCAATTTCAGATTTCCTTGATTTCAAATTTTTGTATCAATATAATGGAATGTTGAATGTACCTCAGTCTCATTGGTTTGAAAGTAGTCAAGGAAATGGAAAAATGCCTTTCGATGATAGAGAAGGAAAATTTGAAAGAGAATGTAAAAATAAAAGTTTATCTCTTTAAATTGATGAAGTGACAAAGAATGATAACATCGCATGGGTATGTATCCATGTCTATACTTTAGAAAATCATATAAGGATACCTCATTTGTTGGATGTTATGAAAATGGTTAAAAATCGCAATGCCAAAACCTACATAAAATAGTTATTTCTCATTTGAAAGATATTACTGGAATGAATGATTATGAAATTGCTATGAAATTGGTATGCATTGAGCAGATGGTGCATCTATCATGCAGGTCACCGAGCAGAAAGGCTGTGTGTTAGATTACAAACAATGTGGCTCCATATATGCTACCAATTCACTGTATAGCTCACAAAATGAATTTAGCGTATAAAAGGTAAGCAACCACGACAATGTTGCTAAATTAGAAGACCTTATAAGAGAACTTCATGCCTATATGGCAAGGAGCCCAATGTGATTTCTTGAGTTCCAGTAAATTTTCAATTAGAATTGCGTGATGGCAAAAACTTCAAAGATGTTGAGCCTAGATGGATCTCCTTATATGAACTCGTATGCAGAGTTCGTGAGGAGTATCCTTCGTTGGCTAGTTTCATGCACAAATACCGTCATGAAGTTGATAGGTGAGGGACTTGTTGTTCCGTTTAACTAATTTAGAGACATTGCTTACATTGGTTGGTATTCCTCCAATGTGCAAAGCAAATCAATACACCGATGAAGCATGCATTGGGGAAGATTAATCTATATTGTGGATTTTATACAGATGAGAAAAATGGTATATCAAAGTCTTGATATCTTGTACTATTCCCAAGATAGTTTTGATACACCTATTTTTGAGAATTGGAAAGCTTCATTAGATCTTAAAAATCCTAGTAACTATTTGAGATTTAATATCCACAATCACCTCTACATCACTGTTAATGGGAGGGACATACCACTACACATTTTGTAAAAATGTCAAGATATTATAGGATCGGAATGAGAAGATGTTCCCATGACACATAATCTCTTTGAGTCTGTTATAGTTGAAACAAGAATAAATCTTAAGAAAATTTTAGAATCCTTATCATCAGAAATTAGAGAACGTTTCTCCAAAGATAAAATTCTTGAAGTCATGGGTGTGATGAATCCTAATTTTTGGAATACTAAAGGTGGTTGTGCTGAATTTGTAAGAAATCATTTCCATAAATCCATGGGTACAATAATGGAACATTTTACAAAGACTTTAGAGTTCAAGGGTATGGAAATCAAAGGTATACTGAATGCTGATTTATTAAAATTTCAATCAACAAATTTTGCAACAACAATGAGGAACCAATATAAAAATTTAGACGAACCTTTTGAAAGTGGTGCTATTACAAGGCTATGGCAAGGAATCTATCAAATTTCTATCTTACAAGAAGATATCAGTGAATATTTCAAATTATATGAGTTATGCCAAATAATGATTTTGGGGTCTATGGAGGACGAAAGGGTTTTTAGTGCACTATCATTTATAAAATCAAAACTGAGAAACAAGTTAGATAAAAATATGGAAAGTTGCATGAGGTGTTATGTTTCTCGATACTCCATGGAAACCTTTCCTTTCGACAGAGAATTTGCGCATTGGAATTCCCTTTATAAAGAAGATGTGTGAATAATATAGCTACAAGTATAACTATTCCAAACATTGATAGTGGAATTGGCACATCATCACACTCTATAGAAGAGAACATCGAGTTTCAAGAAACTATTGATAATGGATTGTTTCAATTTTAAATATGTATCTTCTTCACCTTAATCTTACTTTGTTTTTCACTTTAATTTTTTTTTCAGCTCTTGTTATCATTAAAGATGTTACAGGTCTATATATTTACATTTATTTAAATACAATATTTTTTATTTTTTTGAAAACGTGGGTTGACATCCATCCGAGGAAGCTGGTACTTCTCGGGACTAACAATGTCAGGCAACTCACCCATCTATCTACTAATCCATTTCTCATGTTGATTTTTCTTAAAACAAAGATCTAGCACATTACCAGTGATGATTTCATAGCAATCTAAAACACTAGAGGTAAGTTAAACCCTATCATATCATCTTTCTTGATTTCTTACAATTATGTTTAATTTATTTTTTATATTTGCAAAATGCTTTGATATATTTTTAAACTTTGTGGGATAAAATGACACAATTGAATTTTACAGAGGAAGATATTTCCATACTATACAATTCATAATCCATGATACATTATACAATTTATAATATATGTCCACATAAAATTCATCATCATCCATATATATCATATCATCATCATATCATTATCATAATCCTGAGTCCTGACACTACAATTATTATTAAAACAATTATTTATCTATTTTAAATTTAAAGAAATGTCTTTGTCCTAACACATTCCATTTTTTAAAAACAATTCATGATCATATCATTACAAGTATATCAGCATTATAATGTCATCTATATCCATTTTAACACATTCCATTTATTTATTATCTATATCCATTCTAATGACATCGTGATCATATCATTACAAGTATAGAGAAGAAGAATTATCTTAAAACAAGTTTAAACATCTAGAGAAGAAGAATTATTGTGCTTGAAGCTAAATCTACGTCCACATAAAATTCATCATCATCCGTAAATATCATAGCATTATCATAATCCTAACACTACAATTATTATTAAAACAATCATTTATCTATTTTAAATTTAAAGAAATGTCTCTATCCTAACACATTCCATTTTTTAAAAACACTTAGTCATTATCATCATTCATCATCATCTATATCCATTCTAATGTTATCATGATCATATCATTACAAGTATAGAGAAGAAGAATTATTGTGCTTGAAGGCTAAAGATAAATCTACGTCCACATACAATTCATGATAATCCAAGTAAACAAGAAACATACGTCATCATGATTCATCCCTATCTAATGTAATCACCATTAAGAGTAAAACAAAAGCATAAACTCCATATACAATCTAAAAATTCTATACATAATATATTGGAAGTTAAAAATTAAAGATGATATAGTATTTCAAATTTTAAAAGGCTATCAAATCCAGATAATAAAATTCAAATACCATGACCACAACATTCAATGTTACAAATTTTCAAATATAGACTCAATATTTAAAGTTTCAACCCTCTTTTTTGTATCGATTTCAAATCATGTGCTCCTTTCCCCAATGGTTTCTTCACCTGTGGCTGTACCCCTTTCCCCAACGGTAGAAATAACCTCGTAACCTATAAGATCTTCCGCATCATTGTCTAGATTTTTAAAATTCTTTCTTCTTGCTTTCGCATCTCCATGGCACATAAATTTGGATCAGCTGCTGCCTTAGATTTGAATAATATTTCGTGGTTAAAGCCATGCTCTTTAATTATCCGTTTAAAGTTGTATTGTTTTGTTTGTGAACCAAAACAATATTTTCCTTCAAATTCTTCATTGCAGATAAACTATTCTTCGTTGTTTCCAAGTGAACTTGGAAAACCTTTGCTTGACTCTTCAAATTTTCATATTTCAATTGCACAAAAAAAGTAATGTCAATTCAACATATTACTAAAAAATGAAAATTTCAAATTAACAAGAAAAATTGTTTGAAAGTGATAATACTTACAACCGCTCTATCTCTCTCGGCATTTGCAACTGCTACCAAATCCTTATCCTTAGACCATTTGTTAAAATATGCCCGGCCTCAAAGACTAACCTTTTCCAATTTGTTTAATGTCTTATCCAAAATTTCATCTTTATAGTTGTTGTTATACGTGACGGTCCCACTTACTTGGGTAAGTAAGGAATCCATCTTCACAAGTGAGTCCTGGATTATAGCATATAAACTATCTCTTTGCCAATAATTTTCAAAATGACTAATAATCTCATTGATAAGAACTTTAGACCTTCTCTCCCATTCTATGAGCTGATTGATATGAGGTAGAATAAACTCACTAACATGGGATTGACAATCATAACCAATTAAGTTTTCCAAAGGAAAAGCTAGCAACTATTCACCATCTGTATCTGATGAAGATGATCTGCTAGAGAAGTATGGGGATTTTGGGTTGATCAACTGCTACTTGTTTCTGCCTTTGAGTGGCCTTATCCTATTTGTGATAAAATTAATCAAGATTCAAATAAATAAATTTAAATTTAAATGTAATTCAATATTGTAAAGCATGTTGAAATTGAAGTATACCTATTGGCCTTGAGTCATCTCACAGGTATTGAAAAATCCGGTTGGGTCATTGCTATCAATGCCTAAATAATCTTCATCTAAATTTATATTATTCAAAACCGATATGCCCATTGCACTAGGCAAGCCACTAAGTGAGAGGGTTGGAATTATAAAGGAGGAGGCAATGTTTAGTGTCTCGTTAGGGGCCGTGAGCAATTGGCATGCATTTACCAATGTTCTTTTTCCTATTCCTCTTGTTGGAATTTTAAATATTATTGGTTGAGGGGGTCGGTGTCTCTTTGTTTGAACAAAAGGATGCAATGTGCTAAAAATTTCATGAAAAACATGAAAACTAGAAAATAAACCAAAAACTATGAAATTAAACAAAGTAGTATTCAAAAGTTTTACCTCATTGTCGAGGGGTATTTTGTCACGGTGCTAAGGGTAGCTATGTAGGAATAGTATTTGGTGGTTGTTGAGAAGATATGAATGCATGTCACTATACAAAGTGAGTTAGGGAAGAAGGTTGAGTTTATGAAGCACGCGTATGGTCCAAGTCCCTATAATGTCATCAACATTAAATTGTATGTCAATTCAATTGGTTAAAATTTAAATTGGAAAATAAAAATACAAATTTGGAATTTGTAAATAATATATGAGAAGGTATTACTTCTCCGGCATTTAACGAGTTCAAATTTTTGAGGGTTCGAGAGAGGAGTGAGCTTTCGTTTCATATTGGGAATCTCCCGAAGCCTCAAAGATGTTGTTGGCCTCTTCCTCTTGATAACGCCTTTTTCAGAAATGTCTTCAATAAATCTTCTCTCGAAAACCGTAAAGTGTTAATAATCGTGTAGTGTAATGTCAAAATATAAACTCAATAGTTTTTACCTATTGTTCTTCAAATGGAATTGACAACTTCATCAACTCCTCACAAAGGCAAGTAGGAATTGGCTTATCTTTTAAATTTAAAATAGCCTTGTAATAAAGGCCAAGGAGATATTTTGTGGAATAAATGACAGTTTTTCCAAAAGCTTTGAATTTTTTATGTCATTCTTATTGTTTTATAGATATGTGCAACAATAAATTTTTTGTTTTAAGATAGTGGCAACTATGTATGCAATGGCCCGGCTTTGGTATATCCACAACCCGCGTAAAAATATTCTAGAATGAAAAAGAAAATCATTATAGCAAGAAAGTGGTGTGCAATTACTTGCATATCCACACCACGCCTAGATTTATTGACATGAGCTGCAAATGCCAAATAGTGAGAATTAATATAAATTTATAACATTAAATTGTATCATAGTAAAAAACAAAATAAAAATGATGAATGAAAATGAATTATACTTACAATCAACATGGAAACCGAACGTTGATTCGAGATATTTCTTGTCATCTTCCATGAGTGTTGCCTTCATTGTAACAAATGGTAAATTTCTGAATGGAAGGCTCAGAACCGATGGATGTCATTTGCATCGCCATCGAATGAAACATTCAGCCGTCATTCAAAGTAACATAAAAAGGACGTCCTTTTTATTGTAGGACAAGAGAAGGTAATTCAAAATATCTAGATCTATTTTGAAATGGGGCATGTCAACGAGCCCACTAAACTCACATGCATTGATCAAATCTTTATATTCGGAAGACATCTTTAAAACAGTATGGATGTGGGGGCACAAAGGATTCCTATAGATGATCTTTCCCGTGGATTGGACTGGATTTTCTTCTTGATTTTTTTCCTGAGCTTGCGGTTGGGAAGCACTTGAAGTCACCATTGTAGTTGTGCTTGCGTCTTTGACAATGATGGATTCCTGTAAAAAAATCAAGAGCCGGAAAGTGTAAACAAGAAAATGACCTGACGGGAGGGTATTTATAGGCCAAATAAAGTGTCAATGGCCCTTGTTGATGCGCATCAATGACCCCTATTGACACACATCAACAAGGGTCATTGATGCATGTCGATAGGGGTCATTGACACGCGTGTCAATAGGGCCATTAACGCATCAAAAAGGGTTTAATGACGCGTGCATCAACAAGGATCATTGACGCACATCAATTGGGACCATTGACATGTGTCAACACATTTTTTTATGTGTGTCAATGGTCCCTATTGATGCACGTCAATGACCCTTGTTGACATGCATCAATGACCCCTATTGACGCGTCAATCGAGGTCAATTGACGTCATGTTGATGTACGTCAAAGAGGGTCATTAACATCATGTTGATGTGTGTCAATTGTTCTTGTTGATGTGTGTCAATGGTGCATCGTCGTGTCTCGGAACTCGTGGTTTCTCCACCTGGAAAACCTTGCGAAAATTTAGTTTTGGAATACTGTCAAATTCACCTTTTGTTGAAATTGGTTCTGGGGATATTCGCCAGGTATTTTCCACCTAAAATTTTCTAGAGGTGTCTTAAAATGAACCCCGATTTCATCTCTATTCCCAATATTTCCAAGGCAACCGACAAAGTGATCACATACATTGCCATATTCCTTATAATCCTTTAATATTGTTTCCCACCATGGGCAGCCAATTAATTTTTTCATGTTTTAGCATCTCTAACATAATGTCCACTTACAATTCACTCATGAGCTTCCTCCATAATAGCTTCACACTCATGCTCAAATATAGACCGGTATAAAACTTCATCCCTATCTAGTTTGTATAAGTATCCACTAATAGACATATAAGGCATGGCACGTATGTCATGTTGTTTCTTATCCAAAATATTTATCCCTTGTAATGCCACACCGTGTATGTAAAAAGACAACAATATCTTCTAATTCGATGGTGCACATTTCAATATAAATATATTTATATCCAATTTTGTATCCTCAATTCTCTATGTGTCCTCACCTAAATTAATCCTTGATAAATGATCTGGGTTTTCCTGGTTTCACCACCACTATAGATTCAAATTCCTAGAACAATAGAATCCATCAACATATGTGTTCATGTAAATGATATTGTTCACTAAGTACTTCGTTGACATGTGATCGTATAAATAAACTTATACAATGTGTAAATCATGGATAAAGCATCGTGCTCTGTAGTTGTATAATTCCATTCACCATGTGTTAACTTCCTTCTTGCAAAATAGATGAGATGATCAACAATCCCATCACTAGGTTGGGTTAATACTACCCAATGGCCACGTCATAAGCTTCCACATATACATGAAATGGCTTATCCCAAGAGGGAAATCAGAAATGGGCATAGAAGTAATTCTTTACTTCAATGTATCAAATGTTGTTAGTTGCACCTTATTTCAATGAAACTTCCCTTTACTCTTCAACAATTCCTCCAAGGGCATGAAAATCTGAGACATGACCTTTAATTAATTTTCTATAATAACCTATATGGCCCAAGAATCCATGCACCTCACTTTGATTGATAGGCTCCTCCAAACTCAAGATAATTACAACCTTAGCAAGATATACAAATAAACCTTCATTGCAAATGATACGTCCCGACAAAGCCCCAAAAGGTGTAAGCAAAAATACACTTCTTAATATTCAAAGAGATTCTTAACTATCACAATGATATTTTACTATCCCATACAGAATCCAATCATCTAAGTAAACCTATAATTTTTTTGTATTAAGTCTTCCAAATGCACAACAATGTAGAAAAACATAAAGCAGGTGCATTCTTCAAATCAAAGGGCATAATCGTATATGTGAAACTTCCCATTCAAAGTGGTGAACATTTTCTTCTTTTTATCTTCTTTTGCTATGTGTAGTTGATGATAACCAAATAATCCATCAAGTAAAGGAGTAGATCTCACGCCTAACACACCTTCCAATATTTCTTTTGTAAAGGGTGTAGGAAAAGGATCTATCACACATCCAACATTCAAATCCTGTAGTCCACACATATCCTTATCCTACCATCCTTCTTGATGCTTATCACCATAGGGCTAACCCACTCGACTCCTTAATGGTATAAAGGATTCTAGATTCTAACATTTTATCAAATTTTTCCTTTACCTTGATGCGCATATTAGGATTCATTCTAGATGGCCTCTTCCTAACTACGCATGCGCCTTAATTTAAATTGATCCTCATCTCACCCAAATATGGATGGACTCCTTTCAACTCTTGATAACCTCATGGAAACAAATCCTAGAAGTAGCACAATAGCTCAATAATTTTAAAAACCTCCTAGTTATACCAATAATCACCAATAATGGCCTCTTTTGGTTCTACATCCGTCAATGTTGACTTTATTTTTTTCATAGGCTCGTGATACACATGCACCTTCTCATATGCAATTTCCATGAACTCGTGCATACCCAAAGGTGGTAAACATATAGACTCCCAACTTCTTCATCATCAATCATGTAAACCAATTTACCCTTTTCTTTCTCTACCTGGGTGCCCAAGATTTACTTTATATGTTTATTCCTCTTCACCAAAATGCACCTCCAAGTTCAATTCTCCAAACATGTCTAACATGATTTCTTCATCCTTTGCATTATCCACCATTGTAAGTCACTTTACCATCTCTGTAATGTTTCATGCATCGAAGGTTTAGTAGAAAAATATTCCAAGGTTTAAATCATACCTAAGGTCATCTCCTTCTAGTTAATTTTTTCCCTTGCTAATTCTACATGAACATACGATGCACACGCACAACCACTAAGAGTGGTGTAGAACTTATGAACCGAGAGTGATAGTGTCAAGGCCTCGATGCTCTATCTAAAGTCTCTCACACTATTGAACATGGTGTTGAGAAGCCTTCTGTGAAATTCACAAATTTTTAAGGGTACATTACTCTTAAGGAACCAAGTAGAGAAGGTGATTCTCCTTTCTTACCACTCCAAAAGGTTAGCTCTATGTGTAGTCCACCAACGTGCAACTTTCCCATGTAGGGTATAAATAAGCATATTTTTTATTTCTACTTGTTCTATCCACTAAGATTTTATGGTGCATAGAAATACATGAGGATTTCCTTCACTACTATACTGATTTATCTAGTTAGTGCCCAAACACCTAGCCATACATGACCCGATGACACAAGTAATTGTGTTCTTAATCTCATGCCTTACCATGTCATACGTATCATGCACCCATTTTTCATATGCAATACTTGTAGTATTACTAATAGACTAAGTATCATCCCATTGAATAACACCTTAGATGGATCGAAAAATTTGAGGTCCCTAACTATGTGCGTGTATTTCTATTCAAGTCCTCTTCACTCAAAGTTTCGACGTAGGGTACATATTTTCCACATTGTTAAGGAATAAACACGCGCTCCTCATTTTTCTCAAAATTGATATATCCTTTGTTAAAGTACAAATCAATATTATTCGTATAATACCAAGGGCGCCCAAGAAAACATGGAAAACTATCTTCCTCTACAAGCGCTAAGACCTCAAAATCCCTAGTAAACTTGGCCCTCTTGTATAGTAATAGTAGCATCATTCAAGACTCTAATAAGTGTGGCTTTAGTCTAGTTTTCCATAAACAATAAATTTGAAGATGGTTGTAATGGTGGTCTCCCCATCCGGTTTCATGCATCCAAAGTGAGTACATTTACCTCCACGCCTGTACTCAATCAGTAAGTTTCTTAACAACCATTAATCAACAACAAAATTCAAAGTGATCTCTTTTTCATAATCAATACCTTGAGGAGGTAAGTTTGTGTACAATATTTATCTCTCGTGCCAACTCCAAAGCATGTGGTATCTTCTCTCGTTAACCACTATCCCAATAAAGGAATGATATTTTGTTAGCACAACAACTTACAAACCTCCGTAAAGTCATCAACATCTTTCTAGTGAAGGTCAAATCCTTTGGCTTGCTCCATCTTCCATGACTTTTCTTTTAAGCATTATATCTCACGCTGTAAATTCTTAATAAATTTTGTGGTATCTTGATAAACTTCCTTTTGATGATTTTTTTTTAGATACTTTACATGTAATACCTCTTCTCTTGTAATAATGTGAAGCTTCTACTTGGGAACTTCCTAGCTCACGCCACTGAGCACGTGTAGTAACCAACACAAGAAATATTTTAGGATCAAGGTGCTACCTTCGATATCCACTAATCTTCTATAGTATAATGTACTCTAACCATTCCCGCACCCTTATCCTTCTTATGTTATTTCATCATATGCTCACACAAATTTTGGCATTCTTCAAAATTTTGATTCTTTCCACATGAGGAGAAAATAATGTCTGCGGGGGCCACTTGTGCCTATAGTGATTAAAGGTTTTGCATGTATAACAAGTTCCACAAGAGAAGTCACCTCTTTCATTGCTGTAAACTTGGCCTCGAATCCTCCACGGTAGCATCTACCTCGACCACCTCCATTAGAGTGCCCCTCATTGTGATTATTATTGTTATGATTTTCTCCTTGTTATTTGGAATTACTTGCACATCGGGTCCGATGTACACAAGTGTCAATAACATAATGAATTTGATTAATCAATATGTAATTCTTTATATCATGATTGGTAGATCTATAAATCTTACAATAACATGATGTGTTTTTCCTAATCGTGCACCTTTGTAATAGGGGTAACCTACTCGAATCATGGTCTAAATGGTGGATTTCACAATCTAAAGCAACATGGTGCCCACCAATTTCCAAGGATAAATAACATTCGTAAATCCTTCCACCTCGTAATCCATACATCAAATACCATTGTACATCTCATGGGCTGAATTAGCTAACAATTTTTCTAACTATTTTTCCATCGATGTAATCGAGATTCTAGAAATAGGCTAACACTAGTCTCCACCCTCCTAACTACTTCAATGTATAGAGCTACCTTAAGTGCCTCACATGGATCTGTAAAATTCTATGCAAGAGTGACCTTATGAAAGGTGTGATAAGACCTCTAAAAAACCACCGAGCATGTTGGATTTGGTGAATATCATAATATAACTTAGATAATGAGTTTTAAACTATGCATTGTACTCCCTTACATTCTCATCCATGCCCCGCTTAATGGTCTTTTTTTGAAACTCGGGTATATGGAAATCTATGAAGAATCATCACATAATGTGGTGTAGTATACACAAGTTAGGTTTTCATCCTACTTCCTATACCAACTATCCACATTCCTTGCAATGTAGTAGAAAATTGGCTTGCCTTACGCTCTAGAGATGTAATCCCCTTAGAATGCCATAGTATCTCACATTTTTGTACATGATCTATGGCATCCTCAATTCCTCTATACTCTGGTAAGTGAAGACACATCTCATAATTAACTATTTGGGGATGGTGTGAATCGTTCCCAGCAATAGAACATTTATTACCTCCCTTATTCCCTCCACCTCTAGAAACACCGGATCCACTAGATCTTGAACCACCGATCCTCATCCCGTAGTGGGCACCATACTGGAGGATTTTTTTACCCCGTGTACCAACAATTATAGTAAATTTAACTCCCAAAATCTATGAATGTGTTCTACTCCAAGACATGTGTCCTATATTATGTGCACCCACACTTGATCCTAATGTCACACAATAAATTATTTCTCCGATCGAGCCTAATAAGGATGATTTCACCTGTGATGCCATATATGCTCACTTTGCTTTTGTACTCCTATATTTAAAGGGAAATGATATCTACTTGCTCCTAATCTATCACCATTGCTACCCTAGTTATGAATAATTATTTACAAAACCGCAACACCATGCACAAGGGTAGAGTCGTCAAGTAGGATCAGATGTATTCACGTCCCTTACTCTTTCTTCTTCTGATGAACTCTTATTAGAAGATGAGGGGATTCTCTTCTACACTTTCCTAGATGGGGGAGTAATGACTACTTATGCTCCACATCCTCTATGTGAACCTTGAATCCTTCGTGGCATCAACTACCTTTACAACTTTATAGATTCCTCAACTCTTCACTTATTCACTAAATCCCTCTCCCTTGCTTCTTTATATTTAAGTTGTCTTTCTTCTCTTTCCTAATCTTCCATAGGATCTGCCATCTTTCACCACACCTACTCCTACCCTTGTGCATGGTGGGGTTTAGCTAGTCATAAGACATTCTTCTATATCCATAGTTACAATCAAGATCTTCATCATTAAAGGGATAACATGAAAATAAGATCCTTTTGGTTCATGTAAGAATTGGAACTCAACAACCTCAAGATACGAATAATTAGAAGCAACATACTCTAATGTATAACTATACATAACACCACTCCACTAGTGATCTACGGTGCATGTCTCGAGTCAAATCAACATGATGCATATCCTCGGTAATCTTTTTGTGTACAAAAATCATTCTAAACCTCCAATTTCTCTTCAATGCATATTCTACTAGCCACTCATAAAAATTTATTGGGAAACAACAGAAGAATGTATTATAGATCTCATGATACATGTTCTATTCAACCCATGGGTGTGCATCAAAGCTAGGTCTAGTGTTAAATCTATGAGAAAACTCTTCCTCTAAATTCTCTACCCAATATTCAATACTAGCCAAAGTCAATCAGTATAACATCATCATGTAACATCCTTGAAACAACTTGAAAAGAGGTCCCACCAAGGAACCAAAATTTATTCTTATTATTTCACCAAACAACCCAAGGCGTGCTAGCACATCACCCAGGAAAACCTGAGTGCTCACCCAAAGCATGCAAGGGTACTAGGTCCCTCTTTTATGGAATCTTGTTCAATTATTTAGCATGATCATACAAGTATTCCATATTCATAGTATCAATTCAAGAATAAATCATAACATGAATTAAATATAGATATCAACTATTATGCTTGATTAATTAATCAAGAACAATAATCTGATTTACCATTAAAAAAATCCATTCTTAGATATGTCAACAACCAATATCTAACCACAAAGATCCATTATATTAATTGTTGTAAAACATAGAAGTCTAATACATACATAATAGTGACTTCATAATTCACACATGGATATAAACCAAAAACATAACTCTACTACAATATGTCTCTCCATATCCCATATGTCATGAAAATAAATACATATTTATAGGTAGGTGGGACTTTCCCTTCACTTCTCATGTAGTATCCAAAACTAGGATACATGCTAAGAATAACCATTTGCTGCTATAAGATAATTACAAAATCATGTAAGTATTTCTAATAATAGATCTTTGATAGATAACTCTAGTTCATATCCTATTATTAGCCTCAAAACTATGCTTGTCACTTCATGTTCCATTGCATGATATCTTCTCCCAAAATAGACCTTTGTTGAATCTGTAAATCTTCTTGTTTTAATCTTATCTTTATACTTTGCTTGACCACCACTGCAAGCCTATATTTAGCTTCCCATCCAAAAACTGGCTAATTTTTGATCTATCCATTCTCAAAATGTCATCTTATTATTTCACCAAACAACCCAAAGTGCACTAACACATCAACTAGGAAGACTTGAGTGCTCACCCAAATCATGCAAGGGTACCAGGTGCCTCTTTTATGGTAGCTTGTTCAAGGAGTTAGCATGATCATACAAATATTCCATATCCATAATATCCATTCAAGAATAAATCATAATGTGAACTAGATCTAGATATAAACTATTATTAATGAGTAATTAATCAAGAACCATAATCAAATTTACCATACAAAATCCATTCTTAGATATGTCATCAACTAGTATCCAACCACAAATATCCATTAAATTAATTTTTGTAAAATAAAAAATCCAATACTCACATAATAATGACATCATATGTCATGTGTGCATATAAGCCAACAACATAACTCCACTACAATATGTCTCTCTAGATCCCTTATGATGTACAAATCAATACATATTTATAGGTAGTGGGGATTTTCCCTTCACTACTCATGCACCCTCCAAAAATAGGCTACATGCTAAATATATCCATGTGCCACTACAAGATAAATAAAAAGCATGAAAATACTTCTAATAATATATCTTTTATAGATAACTCTAGTAAATATCCTATTATTAGTCTTAAAACTATACATGTCACTTCATTTTCCTTCGCATGAGATCTTCTCCTAAAATAGACCTTGCTTAAACTGCAAGTATTCTTGTTTTAATCTTATCTTTATACTTTTCTTGACCTCCACTCCAAGTCTATATTTATCTTCGCTTCCAAAAAATGGCTAAGTGTTAAGTCTATCCATTCTCCCTCCTGTGTGCATTCTGTTCAATTCCAAGGTGCAAACCCTATCCTCCTTGTGCACAAATTCTTATATGCATTTCTTCTATAATGCCTCTTACGCACTCTAACCTATGTTCTCGGGGACATATTCATTTTCCATGATCAACACCTCTCATACCTTTAACCATCTTGAGTTACCTAATATTATTGTCACTCAATCACCTTTAGTGTTGCATGCCTTTAACGACATCATTTCCCCTACATTAGGCATGGTTATCTTACCTATAAAATTTGACATTAAGAGCCTTCACAAACTCTTCTATCTTGTAGAAGGTTATTTTAAGTAAAATATGTTGTCAGGTCATCCTTGGATACATGTTATGCATTGTATCCCATCCACTTTACAACACTTTCTAAAATACGAACATGAAGGTAATACCTTTCTTGTTCTTGTTGATCCAATAACTTTTACGCATGTTACATGACATTTCAACCTAATGACACACTCATTCAAAATACAAACTTGAGATCCTCTAATGAATCTTCTACTAATTCCTATGTCACTTTGCATCTAAGATACGGATGATGACAACTTCTTTGAATATGTCATGCAACATCTTTCACCTTTGGGGAGAATCACCATTTAGACCTTAACTCTCTTCTTACACACAAAATGTATGGAATCCCGATAAGAAACCCATAAATGAGACCAACATTAGATATATCATCTCCTTTAGTCATCCCCATATTAAAACTAATCTTGTCTATGGAGGGATTGATTTTCCTTCCCCACATCATGATAATCAACACCATGCTAGATTGTTCATATATGATTTCTCATTCTATACAACCAATCCTTCACACAAATGTATCTTCATTGTTGTGCCTAGAAAGTTTTTGGTTTAGGACGTTACGAACATGGTATACATGACTTGGATTTTACCAATATTACTAACCTCATGAGAAATATGAAATAGGTTTTGACAAACCTTCTTGGACACCTCTGCAATCACATTGCATCTCAATCCGTAATGGAACCAAGTCATCCTTCATCTAAACCTTCACATGATAACTCTATCAACATAGATGATGTATTTTCCATCCCTTGTAACTTTTTTAATCAATATGATGACCTTTGGATGGCTCACTTATCGACTAATGAAACACTAAGACCATTCTTCTAATATTACTAAAATGGTAGAGGAAGACTCCCCTACCATCGATATTATTCAATTCATGATGACAATCCATCTTATCCTATATGGGGGATAGAGGATCATTACCTTAAAATACTCTACCACCTGACACATCTATACTTCTTAATGAATCCACTATCGACGTCAACATAGGGACTTCACAAGACCCTCACATAGTTAAGGTTGGCCAATATTTAGATTCAAAAGAATTAAAGGACTTACCACTTTCCTTTCAAAACATAGTCAAGCCTTTCACATGGTCATATAGTGACATGTGGGTATTAACCTAACATCATCATTCACAACATCGTCACAATCCCTAACACTAAACCATCAAACAAAAACTACGTAGGATGCACCCTCATGTAGCCCTCCTCATCAAAGAAGAGTTACAATGTCTCTCTTTGATAACTTCATATTACCCATTGACTATCCACAATGGGTTTCTAATATTGTACCCATAACCAAATCCTTTGGAAAGTTATGTATTTGCACAGACTTTTGAGATCTTAATCTCTCATTTCCTAAAGATGACTTCCCTCTTCCTAACATCGATCAATTTGTTGACCTCACATTGGCCATGAAATGTTATCTCTTATGGATGGCTTCTCTAGCTACAATCAAATCCTTATCGTGATAGATGATGACCAACATAAAACATCCTTCATTACTCCTTGGGGACTTTTTTACTACTACATCATGCCCTTTAGACTTAAAAATGTAGGGCCACTTATCACGTAGTTATGACATATATATCTTCCATGATGGCTCATTCATAAACCATATGGAAACTACATTGATGATCTTTTAGGTAAATATAAACAAAAAAGAGACCATCTCATCATCCTTGACATCATCTTTTCCCATCTTATTCAATACTTCCTCCACCTTAACCTGTTAAGTGTGTATTTAGTGTTCTCACTAAAAATCTCCTAGGTTCATCATTTCTATCAGGGGCATTGAAGTAGACCCTACCAAAATCAAATCCATCATTGAGATGCCTCCTCCTCTAATATCAAACATCTTCATAGTCTCCAAGGTAGACTTAATCAATTTCCACCATTTCATCTCCCAACTTTCATATCATTGTCAACCTTTTCACCATCTTCCTTTGAAAGGATTTCCATTTCAAATGGGATCACAACTATCAAAAGGCCTTTGATGACCTCAAACAATATCTTTATCACCACTCGTGCTCACCTCCACATGAGGGGGATCCATTTTATCTATATATATATCTACCATGACCATGCCCTGGGTGTTATGCTAGCACATCGAGATGAGAAGGGTAGAGAACATGTTGTCTACTACATAAGCCACACACTTCATGACTATGAAACATGTTACACCAAATTAAAAAATTTGTTTGCCTTGTACTTCACAACTTCCAAACTTTTCACTATCTCCTTAATCATAAAACTTATGTCATCACCAGTTTCAATCCTCTCAAAGCTATGCATTCTAAACCATACCACAATGATCGTATCACTCGATGGCTCATGCTCATGAATGAATTTGATCTAGAATTCATGTCGCAAAAATCTATTAAGGGAAATCCATCATTGATCAACTCATAAAATCTCCCCTTCCTGATAATCAACTACCTCATGAACAATTTCCTAATGAATCCATCAACACATATTGATCAAGAATACACTCCTCTAAAATGACACTTTTCTTTGATGGTTCTAAATGTTCAGGAAGGGGGAGGTGTTGATATCATCATCATACCTCCTTGGGGGACTCCTATCCCTCTATCCTTTAAATTAAATTTTGAATGCACTAATAACATGGCCATGAATGAAGCCCTCATCATGGGTCTCCAAACAATAGTCATGCTTGGTGTTAAAATCTTAGACATCTATGGAGACTCTCAACTTATCATCAATCAAATCAAAGGAATTTATCAATGTAAAAACAAAATTTTACAAAAATATAAAACATTTTTGAATTCCTCTTAGAAGCCTTTTGATCAATACATCATCCAAATAGTTCCTCGATCATCAAATAAATTCATGGACACCATGGATTCTCTCACATCACTCATTCCATTATCAACCGATGATTCCAAATTGTTTTTTTTTGTGCATAGACTTGATCAACCATCTCACACCAACAAACTCCCTTCTATTAACCTTATCAAAGACAATCAAATAGATATTTGGTACACTCAAACCTATGACTATCTCTCTCAATCTAAAATCCCTCTGATCTATCTAAAAATGCTAAAATATATTTTCTTCAACATGTTACCTGATATGTCATCATCGTAGGTGGTGTTCTCTATAAATGGATTTGATGGCCTCCTACTTCGATGCCTCAAATCTCATGAATCCACTAAAGCTATCCAAGAAGTCCATGATGGTATATGTGGTGGACACTCAGTGGTATGGTTGTTGCTAAATGTGTCCTATAGATGGGATATTATTACTAGCCTACCCTTAATCAATATTATTTGCACATATGTCAAGAAATGTGTTAAATGTCAACAACATTCCAACCTCACTCATATTCCAAGTCAAGCCCTACAACCCACTCAAGATTTATGGCCTTTTTCACAATGGGGACTTGACCTCATTGGCCTCATCAACCCTCATTTTTCACAATGACATCACTTCTATCATCACCACTACTGAATACTTCACAAAATGGGTGGAAGTTATTCCCTGGTCTCTACTAAAAAATAAAATCATTGATTTCATCTATCAACATATCATATATGTTTTGGCATCCCTCACAAACTTATCATAGATAATGGAAAGTATTTCAAAAATAAGGAATTGAAGAAATTATGTGACACTTTCAACATCAAGCTAATATTTTCATCTCCTTACTATCCACAAAGAAAATGGTCAAGCAGAAGCTTCTAACAAAACACTCAACAAAATCCTCATGAAAATCATCAATCAAGTAGGAAGAATTGACATCTTCCAAATTCCATTTTGTTTCTCTTGGGCCTATCAAACTAGCATCCATACTCCTATAGGTGTTACACCTTCTCTTTATTCTATGGCTCTCCAAGGTGGTTCTACCCCTTGAAGTTCAAATTCCATCTCTTGCATGTCCCTCAGATATTTTATCTCTTGATGAGGATTATCATCAAGAATGCTTAACACAACTTGAATTATTAGATGAATGCCACCTAACAACCCTGAACATCATCATGTCTATCAAGAATGCATCAAATGAACATATAAAAAACATGTCAAATAATGTGACTTCAACATTGGTGATCTTTTCCTTAAAGAGAATCAAAATGTCACTACTCTAAAAGGAGTAAATGTGGAAATTTTTTCCCCTAACTGGATGGTCCATATGTCATCACTCATAATATGGGTTGAGAGCCTATTTTTAGCCTCCTTGATGGTAAACCTAAAAAGGAACCTCTAAATGCCTTTGCACTTGTGTGGCCTTTCTATTGTTAACACATCTACTTTCATGACATTAGTCACATCAAAGATCTTATTCCACCAACAACCTATCATTACTATTGTAATGATTTGGAATTATGTGGTCTATCATCAGTATCTTATAATCATGACCTTAAATATGAGCACCATGGATTTTTTCATCATCACATTTTCCACATGGACAAGTTCCTCCTTAACAGGAACCCCACAATCATTACTCATCATTTCCCTTTATCTACCAACTGAAAACATGCTAAGGGGTCACATGTGTAGTTTGTACACACACTTTTTCCCCTCCTCAAATGGTCTACTAGGCCTTCCCCTCAACTTAAAAATAAAAGTCAAAAATACATTCATATCATATAAAAAATATATAGATTGATCCCTCTTGAAGGAAAATTATAATCATATATTAAAATATATAAATTGATCCCTCAAAGGACAATTATCAATCAAAATATAGATTGATCCCATGAAGGATGGATATCTAAAAATAAAATCAAAAATCATAGACCACTCCCTCGAAGGATGGCTACCCATATCATTACAAAAAGGCTTCCCACATCGATCAACCTTCATATCAAAGTCAAAAATAAAAAATCATCCTAGGAAAGCTTCCCACATCGATCAAATTTCCCATCAAAAAAAAACTTCCCGCATTGATCAGTTTACACAAATAAAATATAGTTGGGGCATAAGCCTACAAGCCATCAAAGGAGAACCTACTCCCCCTATAAAACTACACATCAACCCTTCCCATGTTGTAAGAAGGTATATAAGCTCATTTCCATCTATATCCAATGATCCTACATGTGACTAATTATTATTAGTTATATGTTAACATTTGTTACAAAGGCCTCAAGTGCATTTCATACATATTTAATTTACCATCAGATCACATATGTATCAAATCTAGTTAAAAAAGGAAAACATTTCACATTTATTCTTAACCATGATTAAAGTACATTTTGAAACATACATCAAGATCACTACACTTTGAGTCACATCATATCAACATCAAACATCACATCTAAACATCATATCAACACACATCTAACATCATATCAAATACATCTAAACTATTCAATATCTCAAACATCATCAAAATCATATAAACATCACATCAAAATAAATCAATAACACATGAATCATAGAATCATAATATATATATATATATATATATATAATGTTTATACAAAATTCCTCAAAAGGGCTCATATACAAAATCATCTACATCGAGTCATATAAAATCCACATACTATGTGGTAAAATCAAAATAAGACACTCGCTCGCCACCCTGGCCTCCTGTGGCTCCTCCATCAGCCCGGATCTCTCGAGGATGCATGACACTCCCAGTGTTCACAAGTGAGGCCTCCCATGAGATCGATCTACTCTCTTCAAAAAATCATCATGCATGGTAAGGTACACCAGTAGGCACTCTATCACTAAGCACTCATAGTATCTCATCTCCTCACCTAGTGCTCTCTGATACTACTCAATAATCACAAAACCAGAGGCCCCATATTCCCTCCTCCTACTACACTCCACTCCTCCTACATAGTACTACAACTCCCCCCTACACTAGGCCCTTCTCCTATGGGGCTACACTCCTAAGTAGCCTCTAAAGTTGTCCCCCCCTCTCCATACTTCACCCATGCAGTGCCTCCCACTTTTCGATATCTATCTCATTATTTTGATAAGTATCATCACTGCTCTAAAGCATGTTTGATCTCTCTCTATGTAGTAGTGTATCTCTCTCTGAATGAGTGGTGTCCCACTCTACCACCATCTATCTCTCTCCAAACCGTAAGGCATCAAAATATTGCCTACAAACTGGGCCATCTCCTCCCCACCATCACCCTCCTCCTACCTCTCCACCCCTCTACCTCCTCCCCACCCTATCTCCAAGGAGTCCCACTATTGTGTCCACCACTCACTAAATCCCTCCACCACCCCAACATCATCTACATATACCTCTTCATCTCCCCTTCCTCCTCCTCGCCTTCCTCACCTCATCTACTACTAAGGTAGGGAAAAGTCCTCTCTCGAATCATCTCATCGATAGATAAATAATTGGCTCACTAGTATATCATTGTGGAAAACCCAAACTACCTCTCCACACCCGAGGAAATAAATACCACCTCTATCATCTCCACCCTCCTCCCCCAAATCCACCATACCCACCTCAAATCCCACCAACTCTACATCCATCCCTAGCCATGTAAGGAAATCTCACATATGGCCTCTAGACTACATCATCTATGGATAAATATCCATAGTTGATCAACATAGTAGGTCTGGTCTCTCTCCACCCCATCATCCTCTCATCCAATCAAATCTCCACCTCATGAATCCCACCACATACTCTGTTGGGTCTCCTTCCCTCCAAGGTAGGCCTGGTGGCCTCACAACAACTATATGCTCATATGCCCAATAATGTAATAAGAACCCACATCAATCCATACCTCCTCCCTGTCACAAACATCCATATCTCATGGTATATACCTGAAGAAAAAGTGAATACAACCCAGGCATATATATTTGTGCTCCTCCATAATCTGGCATAATGACACCCAAGTGTCCAATGGAAAATCTTCCACCCCCTGAATCTAGTAGTGCATAACATGAAATACCAACATCACCACTGACATCAACTAGTTACCCGACACCTCTACATCATATAGGTCTCAATATGAAATCCCCTTGTTGTATATCAATATATGGGGCATCATCTCCATATAACCATCTCATCATCTCAAGATGGGCCTCTCGAGTGATGGGTACTATCTCTCACCCTGGATAGGTAATCTCAAGATCATATACACATCCTCTAATGTGATGGTCATCTCATCAAGTACATGGAACCAAAATGTCCCTATGTCTCGGCTCCCATCTATCTATCAAAAGAAACCATCATCCATCCCTACATCTGAGGAATCCACTGTGGTAGTGGTAGAATCCTCCTAAACCAACAACCATCAAATGGGCCCACTCAACATCTATCACATCTACTCTAATCCTCTCCAACATCTCTGAGACTCTATCATGGAGATAAATGGTGTCTCTCACCTGTGAAAAACACAAAAAAACACATCACTTTTAACTTCATCAAAAAAAAACCAATCACCTTCTGATTTAAATCAATGATTTTTCATAAACTAATCAATGATGATCCATCCGATCCATCGATCATCAATGATCATATGAACATGATCGATCGGGTGTTCCCACCCCAAATTTCAAAAAATCAAAAAAAAAAAAAAAAAAAAAAAAATCAAAACAAAAAAAAATTAAAATTTAAAACCTACTTACCCCTCTCCTAGTCTTTTCTCTTCTTCCACTTTACCACTCACCTCCATCTCTAAAAAACACTAAAAAAAACTAATCAATAGAGCTCTCAAATCACACAAACAATGACATTCACAAATGAGCCATTACATGCCCATAGATTGGCTTATATATTTTCCATTTTTGAATCATGATGATCTTAAATCACCCAATTATCTATCCCAAATCTGGACGATCCATAATCACCACCGATTTTAACCTTTTTACACACCTTATCTATTTTGGTCACCTAGACCTCTCTCTTATCACATCACAATACCATCAAAATCTTATATACCTTTTCTTTGATGCCCAAACACTTTTTCAAAACTTTTTTTTTTGACCATACATCAAATTTTTGCACACCTTTGGATGTTTCCTTTGACCTTTTTGGTCCCATGGCTTCACACATCCATGAGAGCGTTCCCATTAGATCCTCTCCATGTAGTATTCTTCCCCAAAAACACATGCATTGTAGGTGGTCCACATTAGCATCCCTCAGAGGCTGTATAATGTCCCCTACCAAGTGTTTCCAAGATTACTACCATCTCTACAAACTCCTCCAAGCATGGTCATTTCAAACTACAATCAAAATCCTAGAGCATCTTAAAGAAAACCTATCCAAAACAATCAACTCTCTTCAATCTAATGACCAACATATTCATTCATTGGCTTGAGGGGGAAAATATCAATATCATTCAAAAATTGGGGCATCCTCGCACTAGTTTTTTGTCTCAACCTATGCCTACAAATAACTCAACAAAAAGGGAAAATGTAGACACCCTTTTTCACCCTAGGTGACCTGACACACATTAATCACATTATCATATTATCATTATTATCCTATCCTAAGTACCTTATAAATTACCATCATAAATCCTAAACTACCCACGTAAATCTCATTTACCCTACCCTAACCACTTAAAACCAACCTAGCCTAATTTATCCTACCCATCTTAACCCCTAACCTCTTCCTACCTGAATCCCTAACCTCCCACCATTTTCCAAACAACCTAAAACCTAATGGATGGAAAGTGGTTTCAACCATTTTCCATGGACAAAGATGATCCATGATCACTCGATGATGATTCATCATCATTGTCGATCTATTATTTAGCCAACCTCTTCCTCCATTTCCATTTAGTCACAATATGGATGAGAGAAATCATTACACCTATAAACAACATCATCACATGATTAAGAATCATCAACACCCTCTATTACCAAAGTCTTAAAAGAAATCATCTAGATCACCAATCAACCTTTTTGGGAGCTCTATCACCTTCAAAACATCTCTCAAGGTTAGTATAACATTTTTACCTTTATCAAGCTTTTTTCATATTCATTATAATATTTAATCAATCATCTACACCATCTTCCATAGTCCCTTCAAGCTATATCTCTCATTTAGTCATTTATCCAATCCTTTACAATATTTACAATTTCCACAGTGATTCATCATCATTCCCTCGATCACCATCGATCCTTTGACCTCTTTTCCCTTCATTAACCTCCTAAATACATTTGAATCTATGTTTTCTGATTCATAGATTTATAGAGTCCTTATATTTCTTCTCACTGATTTCACATTTTTTCGGCATCAATCATTGTCTATTTTATTAGTACTTTTATCAAAACTAGCATTTTCTCCCGATCGATCGATTGATCATTGATTCCTATCCGATTTTTATTCATTTTTATCATTTTTAGCATTATCACATTTATATCAATCTGATTCTGGTCTAACAAGTTGTTTTGTAAGATGTATGTTTGTAGATGATTTTTCTATGTCCTTCACACCCTATCACCTATCATATAAGATCTCTGATCATCCATAGTCATTTTTTGGGAACAATTCAACATCTCACATGATCTCAACCTTGTGCACCCATCACCATCTCACTAGAAAATGAAGATATTGAGATCAACTTGAAATCATATGAAAGCCATAAACATGAACATGATGAATAAGTTTGGTTTGTCATTATCAAATCACTTATTTATTGATTTTGAAGCTTCTACATTACTTATCCCTATCCTAGGCCACTTATAACATTGAACATGATCTTTCCATCCCCCTTTGAATTCTAAATCATCATTATCATTTATATTATCATTATCAAATCACTTATTACCCCTATAACATGACTTTTATACATTTCAAAATCACATTGACTAGTCAAGAAGGACTATCTTAACAATTTTTACTAGATTCTCTCTATTTCCATTTGAATATCAACTTAGACCTTAAAATGACTTAAGCCCACTCTAAAAACTCCTATGAAACATTAAAACACAATATTTTAAGTATCTCTCACCATAATAGTCTTTTGACATGTTCCCTTCCCCCAAATCAACTAAAAAATAAAGAAAACATTTGATTCACCTTCTCCCAAATGAATTTTCATAGCCTTCTTAATATTTTGCATATTTCATATATAGTTTTATTTATCCTTCATGTCTTATCCATTTTTCCTAACCTGCATAGTCATAAAATATAATCCAAAACATAGAGTTTCATTTATAAACATGATAAAACACTATAAATGCCATCTAGTTTCAATAAGCTAGAACAATATTCTCATAATAACAAACCTCCATTATCAGAATCTCATTACTCTTAAACATAAAATCATCCAAAAAAGAGAAGCATCATACATAGTTGTTCCATAATGAATTCATCATATTTTACAATTACTCATTCTTTATTAGTGTGAGATCTATTATGTAAATTTTACATGATCTCAAATAGACCAAACTAGGCCTTCTTGGATCTCTAGAATCTCCTCTACTTGTTTTCCCTTCTTCAAAACTTAGTAACTCCTCCTCATTCGAATCCTCTATCAAGATTTGAAGCAAAGGTAGTTCGCAACTTGACTCAAGTCTCCTAACTATGGTGAAGACCGAGTTTACATGATAGGCCTTAATGAGATTGTTGTTCAAACTTCATTCCCCCTCATAGTTATTACTATACTATCACATAGACCCTTAAATACAACATTAGCAAATTCAAATATTTGAATTGGTGTTTTTGGAGGAAACTCCAAATCAAACTTATTACATACCAAGAGAGATATAAATGGACTAGAATACATTCCTAAACACCTAAGAGGACCTCTTATACATGATACACTTATTAAAACCAAAATTTTACTATTTACAAGAAATGATTCTCCCACACCAAGTATGCTTTGGCATGAATTATTTAGACATATAAATTACAAATATTTGAAGTAGTTGAGAACTCAATGTATGGTTGATGGTCCTCCTATATTTTCCTGTCTTGAGGGAGTTTTTGTAGTTTTGTATTAGGAAATACACACCAAGATCCATTTCCTAAGGGTATGTCCAAGAGAGCTTATTCAAGACTTGAGCTTGTGTTTAATGACTAATTATTTTTCTTACCCCTCTTTTAATTGAGCTAAGTATGCACTTACACTTATTGATAATGTTTCAAGGAATACATGGGTTTATTTTCTCAAGTACAAAAATGATGTATTTTCATACTTCAAATTTTTTTGTCAAGAAACAATCTTCTACTTGATAAAGAAACTTCACACTGAGATAATGGGGAGTACTTTAGTAAATATTTTTCTGATTTTTTTAAACTTTTCACATTAATCACCATCATTTTTCCCACATAATCTACAAAATCAATTCTTAGTAAAAAGGAAACACTAGACTTTGAATGAAATGACTAATTACATGATGCATTCTAGATATTTACCTACTATATAACGGGAAAAGGAAATTAATTATGCTAACTACATTCATAATAGTAGACTAAACAAAGGACTTGAGAATTTGACTTCAAAGGAGGCTTGGTAAAAAAAAATCATGGTTTCTCTTTTTCAAGTCTTTGGTATTCATGTTTGGGATTTTGTGCCAAAAACGACTAGGAAAGCCTTAGATAAGAAGAGACAACCCTTGATTTTTGTAGGGTATTGTGAGGACATGATAGATTATCAACTCTTATATCCTTATACTAATTAAGTTATTTTTCAAACACATGTTGAATTTGATGATCACTTCTCTCCTCGTGATTCTTAATCTTCTTCTATGCCTACTTATTTCTCTCATCTTGAGGATCTCTTCTTTAAGGAGCTAAGCGAGGAGATTATGGATGCCAACGAGGATCATATCCATTGATGTTATCACTATGCATAAGTGGGCTTGTACTATAGTTTCAGAGGTAGAACCTTTCATATAGGATCTTCCACCCATAATTTAACATCATGTACATTCTATAAGTTCTAGAATTTTATGTTAGGTATTTTATAAGGATCTAAAGTCTTGTTCATATGCTCATGGGATACTGGTGTAGATCAAGAATTTCTTCACTTGTTACCTATCCAAGTTAATGTACCAAACTAAACACAAAAACCCCGAAAAACTTAAATGAAATCGATACGATAGATTGGATAAGATCCAAAGATGTAGATAGAAAATAAAACTAGTATAGACAAGACGGACACACATGAGTAATCTTGCAAAGTAGATATGAGAAACTGTGAGACAAGATACTTGACAAAAAAGGACAATGTTAAAATATATTTGGGTGGACTGCCCGAAAAGTGGGTCCAAGAATCGATAAGCTCCCTCGGTGGATGTCAGTCCACGTTTTCAATTAAAGAAAGAAGCATACATGATAAAAGATAGTAAATGTCTAGATTTTCTGATTAAAAATGACAGACAGAATGTAAACAATGGACAAAAAGCAACAAAAACAAGAAACTATGAAAACAATGCTGGATTTGTGTTACCTGAGTTCTTTTACCTATCTCAGAGGATAATCAACGTCAATTATGCTCAATTGGTGTCGATGGGATCGAGTTGGCATTGACTAGGGGAAAATTGTAGGAAGGTTGAGAAATGGACAATGAAGGCTAGATCATTAATGTCCGTTGGATCTATAGGGATACTGAAAAAGCTCCGCCTTAGCTAGATGTAGGAATAGAGTCACCAAGAGATTGATGAAGCCTCACGATGTCAATGTTGTGGGAGTAGAGTAACGGTACTCCTCTTAGGGATTGATCTGGACAGAATTCACTCTCACTTGATAGATGATGCTCAGGCTTGATGCTCAAAACTCTCTGTCATTATTTCTGTCTAACCAGAACTAAATTTTGGCCCTGTATTTATAATCGATGATGTTCCAAAAATCGTGTCGGCCGAGTATCGTCGGTGCGAGATCAATGAACAGAGTCCCAAAATGGCCAAAAAGGATGATTTGGAGAGATGAAAGTGTATCCTTCTGACTCAAATATGGGAAATATCCCATTACACGGTTTGGGGGAGGAGAAATAGGGGGGATAGATGGATAGAATTGATATGGGAGGTTGGAAATTGATATGGGGTAGATAAGCGGTTAAGATACATGTAAAAAGTATAATTAAATAGTTAATATTTAATTATCCATGGGTAAAACACAATGGGGTATAATAAACTTAGGATAGGTGTTTAAATCAAATATTTAAGTAATACCCCAAGGAGAAGTGATGATATAAAGGTGCCCTGAAAGTTACCGTAGAGGATAAACAAACCTAGGGGACACTAAATTGGGTAACCAATTTTAGGTGTCTACATTCTACCCCTTTTTGTTGAGTAACTTGCGATAAGAAAAGTTGCAAGACAAAAACAAGGATTTGGAAGAAAGGAAGATAAAAAAAAGGTGATGACGTGATCCCCCTCAAACTAGGGATGGGATGAATCCCAAAAGACCAATCGATCCCAAGTTTGAAAAAGGTAGATGAGAATGCAGGATGCCCCACTAGATATCTGGAGTGAATCTAATTATTGATGACGCCTTTGAAAAACAATAAAAAGGTAGCAACCCAAGGACCTCACATTGGTAGAGGCGAGTGTTAGATGGTCTTCATATGAGATGCCATTAGTACCTATAGACCCGTGAGTGGAAGGAGGGATGCAAAATAGTAGAAAGAATTAAACAAGAATAACACATTGGTAGGTACAACTAGATGGTCTGTGGACCGGATGACGTTAGTGCCTACAGACCCGCTATCTTAGGTGCTACTAACACGAGTGACCCATGTCCAGAGAACAGACTCAAAATGGGTGATAATATCAAAAATATGTACCAAAAGGCACCACTCAGGTCATAATAATGATTAGATAAATAAGCCAAGCATCAACACTTTGGCAAAAAGATGAGGAGATGGAAGAAAGTGATGTGGAAAGGCAAAATTGCAACCAATCGGCAACGATTGGCCTCAATCGGCGTCGATCAAGCCAAAATTGATGTTGACTAAACTAATCAAAGTCTGCAGACCATAAAAATCAGCGCCGACAAAGATTACTTCGAACCCATATAAATATGAGAAAGGGAAACATGAATGATTTATTTACACCATGACGATTGATTTAGAAAGAGTCAAAAATTGACTTTGAGCAACATGGAAGCCTCTGGGAGCAGTCAGAAGTGGAAGAGGACACGACCTGGGGTAAGTGGATCTACCTTAGCCTTGTGTATATGTTTACCATTAAATAGCATACTAGGATGCTAGTTTTTAGGGAAATAGCATACCTGGACCATAAATAGAGACTTTGGTAGGAAATCGAAAGATGATGCACATAAGGCCATAGACACAGATAAAATGAACCTGACACTAGTTAGTCACAAACTAGATCTAAGAGATAGATGGAACGAGAAGTAAGTATGTATCTTGTCAAAATATACGAAGGATAGAATACGTGCTCATATTGGGAAAATAGGGTCTCCATATGATCGAAAAAGGTCTTATATCTCAGCTTCATGATTTTTGATAGAAGAGAAAACTTGATCAATGTGGGAAGTTTGCTAGATATAGAAAGACTGATCGATACGGAAGTCTTTCAGTGATGCTAAAAAGTGAACAAACTGGCCGAAGGGGAAGTCTGTTACTACAAAGGCTGATCCATGTGAGAAGCCTAAAAATTCCATGAGATAACAGTGAGTCCTTGTGAGGAGCGATCGTATTTTGAATTTGATGGTAGCCATCCTTCAAGGGAATGGTCTATACTTTTTAATTTATTTGATAAGGCATGGATAGTTGTCCTTCGAGGGATCAGTCTATCTTTTGGAATTAGGATAGCATCTTCATTTTTTTGGAGCTTTGGAAGAAGCTGAGTTTAGACCAAATAGATCAGAGAGAGGGGAAGAAAATGTATACAAACACATACTTATGCCCCGAGTAGATTCGATTAAGATAAACACTCAGGACAGATGAAGTAGTGATTAAGGTGTTCCTACCATGAGGAGGAACATATCCATAAGAAAATTGCCATGAGTAGAGCCGCAGTACTCATATTTAAGGTAGAAAAGACATAACATGGAGAACCACATAGTTCTGAATCACTACGAAATGCATGACTGGTTGTAGATGGATGAAGAATCTGGTTTTGTGACTAAGATCGTGTAAGATAGATTTTAACAGTAGAAGGGCCTTAGATGCAAAGCATTAAGAGGCTCCATTTCAGGTACACCATCCATGGAAGATAGACGATAAGCCCCGGACCCATATTTATGAGTGACTACGTACGGACCCATCCAATTAGGAGAAAACTTACCATGCTGACTCCTTTCTAGTGTAGTGACATTTTGGTTTTCTGTAAGAACAAGATCACCAACCTTGAAGTCACGGTGCTGCAAATACTTGTTATAAGCACATTTGATACACTCAAGATAGACTTGATGATGCTCAAGAGCATTAAGACACTGCTCATCGAGTAACTCAAGCTACGCTAGATGATTTTGATGATAGTCCTCATCAGAGACAAATTCTTTGAGAGAGACACGAAGAGATGGGATCTGGACTTCCAAAGGAAGGACAGCCTCAGACCCATAGATGAGAGAGAAGGGAGTAGCACCAGTAGGAGTATGAATGCTAGTCTAATAAGCCTAGAGAGAAAAAGGGATATGTAAATGCCAATCCCTACCAGCTCGACTAGTTACCTTTGCAAGGATATTATGCAAAGTTTTATTGGAAGCCTCAGCCTGGCCATTAGCTTAGGGATAGTATGGAGAAGAAAAGATAAGTTTGATATTGAAAGCATCACAGAGGTTTTATAAATCAATGTTTTTGAAATATTTACCATTGTCTATGATGAGTTTGTGTGGGACACCAAAGCGACAAATGATGTGTTGATAGACAAAATCAACAATGGGTTTAGCTTTGGTCGATGAAAGAGGAATAGCTTCCACCCACTTAGTGAAGTATTCTGTGGCAGTAATGATAGAGTGATGACGTTGTGAAGAGTGGGGATTGATGAGACCAATGAGATCAAGACCCCATTGTGAAAAAGGCCACAAATCCACTGCAGGTTGCAAAGCCTGACTAGGGATATGTGTAAGATTGGAATGTTGTTGACACTTGACACATTTCTTAGTGTATTTGCAACAATCTTGATTAAGAGAAGACCAATAATAACCTAAACATAAGATGTGTTTAGCTATAGCCAAGCCACTAAAATGTCCACCATAGATACCATCATGGACTTCCTGGATGGCTTTAGATGATTTAGGGGTTTTGAGGCACCGAAGCAAAATACCATCAAAGCCACATTTGTAGAGGATTCTACCTAGAATAGTATAGTGATTAGTGCATAGGATAAAAGATCTTCTGCCATTGGAAGTCAGATCTAGAGGAAGCACTGAATGGGATAGATAATAAAAAATGTGTTGATACCACTCATCTTGAGTGTTGGTTGTGACAAGCGTTAATTGAAGTCAACTGCTTGAGATGAGATGGTTGGTCTAAACACTAAACAACCACATAAAGTCATGAGTCTTTGGTAAAAGGTGGAATAAGTGAGGCTAAAGAAGCCATTGTATCTACGAATCGATTTGTAGTGTGAGGAATAGCTTGGATAGTAAATTTATCAAAATATTGAAGTTGAAAGAGAATGATATCACAATATTTTTGAAGGATATCATTTTTACATTGATAGACACCAGTGACTTGATTAACGATGAGCTCAAAATCACCAAAGATGTCGATATGGTGAGCACCAAGATTAATGGCATTTTGAAGACCTAAAACAAGAACTTCATATTCAGCCATATTATTGGTACACTCAAAGTTAAGCTTGTGTGTGACCGGGATAGGTGCACCCCAAGGAGGAATCAGGATGAAATATGCACCTCCCGCTTGCTGACATTTGGACCCATCAAACAAGATTTTTATTTTAAATGGAGACAGACTGAAATCAATTTGTTGGATGTACTCATCTGGGAATTGAGCAAGGGGAATTTGAGTGTCCAGAAAGAGGAGTATCAACTAATTGATCCGCAATGACCTGACCCTTGATAGATTTTTGTGAGATGAACTTGAGATCAAACTCTATCATGAGCATGAGCCAACGAGTGATACGATCATTGTGATAAGGTTTCACATGCATTGTCTTGAGTGGATTGACACTTGTAACAATATAAGTTTTGTGATTAAGGAGGTAGTGACAAAGTTTAGAATTTGCGAAGAAGAGGAGGTAGTGACAAACACGATTTTTCGGCTTTAGTATAGCATGTTTCATACTCATGAAGAGTGTGACCGATGTAATAGATGGCTTGTTCTTTACCGTTAGCATCCCGATGTGAGATCATGGCTCCTAAAGCATGGTCACTCATAGAAATATAAAGATAGAATGGCTCCCCCTCACATGGAGGTGTAAGCACAAGTGGAGAAAGAAGATAAGCTTTGAGATCATCAAAGGGCTTTTGGAAACGCTCATCCCATGCAAAATGAACATTCTTATGGAGGAGATGATGAAAAGGTTGACAACAGTTTGATAGTTGTGTGATAAAACGACGCACTTAGCGATTGAAGTTTTCCTTGAAGACCGTGGAGTTGATTTAAGTTAGAAGTGGGAGGCATCTTAAGGATAACCTTTATTTTTGGGATCAACTTCAATGCCTCTAATAAGAAGTGATAAATCCTAAGAGTTTGCCGGTGAGGATGCAAACACGCATTTAGATGGATTTAGGTGAAGAAGAAAATGAATGAGCCTCTCAAAGAGAGGTGCAAGAATGAAAAGATGATCCTAACGGCATTTGGATTTACCAAGGAGATCATCAACGTAATCCTCCATGGATTTTTGTAAGAGATCATGGAAGATGTAGGTCATTTCTCGTTGATAGGTTTCTCCTACGTTCTTAAGACCAAAAGGCATGACACGATAACAAAAAGTCCCCAAGGTGTTATGAAGGAAGTCTTATGTTGGTCCTCTAGTGTGATGAGAATTTGATTATATCCGAGAAACCATCCATAAGAGAAAGCATCTCATGACTTGTAGTTAAATCCACAAGTTGATCGACATTAGGTAGAGGAAAATCATCTTTCGGACAAGCGAGATTAAGATCCCGTGAAGTCGGTACAAATTCAAATTTTCCTAGTATCTTTGGTTACTTGTACTACATTTGAAACCTAATGTGGGTACTCAATGGGTTGGATGAAGTTAGTGGAAAGAAAGCACTACAACACTTCTTTAATGAAGGGCTACACGAGGGTGCATTTTACACAAAAAAATTAACTAGTTTGATGTCAGGAAGAGTAATGATATGTGGACCACAATATCGGGATCGAGTCCCGGCATATCTTCATATGACCAAGTAAAAGCTTGGTGATGATTGGAAATAAAGGTGGTGAATTCTCCTAACTCCTGTGGATTAAGAGATTGCCCGACCTTAATGATGTGAGGGTCTTTAGAAGTCCCTATATTAAGGTTGATAGTGGCTTCATTGAGAAGCGTAGACATATCAGAAGGAATGGTTTTAGGAAGATAGGAATCCTCTGCCCCCAGATAGGTGAGGACAGAATCATCATCCGCACAGTGGATAGTGTTGATAGTGGGAGAGTCGTCTCCAACTATTTTAGGGAAGACTAATGGTATGGAAGTGGATTTTCCATTAGTTTTATAGGTCAATGGACCTATGGAAATGGTATTGACTAAAAAAAGTTAGGCGGGATGGAAATGGCGTCATCCACATCAAGTGATGCTTCTGACCTGGTGGGAGAAGATGGTTCCTCAATGGAAAGAGGCTCATCAAGAATGGTGATGGTGGCTTTTGAGAGAGGTTTAAATCCTAAACCAAATTTTTGATGTGGTTTAAGAGTTGGAATGGACGCGAGGTCATGCACACCCTATTCATACTTTCCTAGGCCAAAGCCCTTCCACGCACATCAATATAAATAAGTTTTTGCGAATGCGGGATTCTATAAACAATCAAACCCTACTGAATAGGGTTTGGCCCTAGGGAGAATCCGGGTGATAGTGAAGTGTATCAAGACCACTTGTAAATGAATTTAGTACATTGATTGGGTAGACCAATGGTGATGATGCAACCAAGACTGGTGACATTCACTTGTTTGTCGGTCTACCATACTCATTAGGTTTGAGATGGGCGTCAAAAGAGAGAAGAGGAAGATCTCCTAGTGAAAAATGCTGCAATGTCTCCTCCAGATTTTGCAAATCTAGTATATTTGTTATAGGTATGAAAGAGGATGAAGCCTCGTCAGGAGAACAAGCATTCTCCTTTAGAGGGGCAAACCCTGTGGTCATGTTGCATTGTGTGGAAGGAAAAGGATCTCCTGGATGAGTATAGATTTTGCCCTCATACTGATATTTTAAGCATCAATGGAGGGTTGATGGGATGCAATGCATTGTATGAATCCAGGAGTGTCTGAGGATCATATTGTAGTGGAATTTCCCTTCAACAATGTAAAAAAGCTCGTGAAGCAATTTCTTACCTACCCGAATGGGCAGGACCACAGTTCCTAAAGTAACCACCAACTGATCATTAAATGATCGAAGGGCGAAAGGTGGTGGTGACACTACGTTCTTTAGTAACTTAATTTTCTCGAATGTGTGGGAGGAAATGACGTTGAGTATAGCACCACTGTCGATCATAGTGCATTTTAACGTAGTGTTGTTGATTTGAACTGTGATAAAGAGAGGAGCCTCTAAATCCTCAAAAGAAAGGGGAGGAATTTCAGAATCCTCAAAGGAAATGGCGGTTGACGGTCTATTCAATCCAACAACCATCTTGAAAGGTTGGGGATCATCTGAATTCACTGCAATGTGATGCAAATTATCAATCAGAGCCTGGTGATGCTATGGAGATGATTGAATGAGGTCAAAAAGAGACATTTTGACCGGAGCATGGGTGAGTTATTTCATAACACTCTCCTCAATTGACACAAGAATTTGAACCTGAGGTGAAGCATGAATAGAGACCCAAGGTCTCGGGGCTGATGAGGAAGGATGAACTCCTTCAGGGGCTACAGAAATGACAACCCATGGTCAAGATATTGTAGATGATGATGGATTATCATACTATTGTGCTCTAGTGGTGATATGAATTGTGTCAATTTGAGAAGGTGGAAGATCATCTAGAGTGGAATTAATAGAATTAGAGGTCTAGGTAGACCGTTCAGGCTCAAATGTAGTTGAGATGATAGGAGACACTTGTTCCTCCTCCTCTTCCAGAAGCAAAAGATCACTTTCTTCCAAGAGGTTGCTAACGACAAATTGAAGGGCTTTACATCCCTCGGTGTCATGTCCTGGAGTGTAGTGGTAAGCACAAATCAAATCAGAGTTGAACCAGGAAGGTTTTACTCCTTTAGGATTATAGGGTTTGATCGAAGGAAGAGATATGGATGAAGATTGGATAAGTTGGCAAAGAATTTCAGTATAGAATCCGGTAGACAAAGATGAGGATAGAGATGATGAAGGCACCTCTTTCACCTTAGCAGACTGTCGAGGTAAAAGAATCTACATGTCTAGTTTGACAGTCTTTTAGGGATCGTTTTGCTTTTCTGGACATCGGGAGAAGCAGCCTTGGGTGCTTGAGATGGAAGTAAGTGAGGCAAGATTGATTTTGGTGGAGGAGGAGCTCCTAAGATAGATTTTGAAGATGACAAAGATGTGACAAGTGTTGTGGTCTTCAGAGATGAAGAAGGCTGCTTGGTCGAAACAAATGATGATTTAGATAAGACTGATTTAGATGAGGGAGGAGCTCCCAAAATAGGTCTGATAGGAGGAACAAAGGGTGCCTTGGCTTTTGGTGATGAAGATGATGGTCCTGATAAAAGAGGTGATGCCTTTCTAGTGGGTAAATCCACTTTATGAGGCACCGGTGAAGATGGTGTTGTAGAAGAAGATGCCTTCTCAGTGGATAAATCCAATCTTTTATGAGGTGTAGAGAGAGATTTTTGAGGGAAAGCACCAAGAGTCTTAATAGTCTAAAATATTGGTTTTCCTTTTCAGGGATAGTGACAACTTCGACTACGTAACGTGATTGTAACCTTTTCGTGGGAAGCAGATGGTGAGGTGCGATGATGCAATCTTAGACTTGATTGTCTCGGTTTAAGTTCGGGAACCAAAAGTGTAGATCTTTGGTGCTATTTATTTAGATTTTTCCTTAATAGGAAAGGCAGCATTGGTGATGGAAGAAGTGGATGACAAAGAAGTGGTTCCCTATGAGGAAGATACTTCTGGTACAAGTAATTGTGGGTGCAACTACTATAGGAAAGGAAACAGGAAGAGTCAAAATTGAAGACGCTTCCATTGGTAGAAGTTGGTACGACTATAGGTATGTTCACCAATGGCATAGTCACGGTGAAAATAGGAGAAACAGAAGTAGATGTATTCGTTGTGGAAACTTGAAGAGATGTAAATGCCTCAAGCATTGAAAGAATGTCTGACGATGAGACAGATGAGGATGACACTATCTCTGGCATGGATGGAAGATCAGATAAAGAGGCAGAGAGAGATGAATCCATCTCTAACAATGGAGGAATATTCAAAGATGAATTGTTCGAAGATGGTGGAATCTCAGAGATTAACGGAGTGGGAGGAAGTTCTGATTCAATCGACGTGTTCATAGATGGCTTAGGTTTAGAAGAAGATTCTTCAGTAGAGATGAAGCTGATAGTATGAGTGTTTGGTTTTTGAGACCCTGAAGCGTCATTATTTGGGGAATGATTGGGAAAATGTTGTTTAAAGACATCAAGTTCCTGATTTGGGGGAGCATTTGGGTTATCCAGAATGAGCTCGCCTTTATCAATGAATTTTTGGACAAGATTTTTGAAGGTCTAACATCGTTCAATGTCATGGCCTTTTCTTCTATGATAACGACAGAAGTCATTTTCCCTATACTATAAGGGTCGTTCACGGCTTTCATCAAAATTTCTAATAGGGGGAAGTTCGATCATGTGAACTTCCAACATTTTTTCTAATATATAAGCATATGATTCCCCCAATGAAGTAAAATATCGAGATGATGAGGGTCCTTTTCGAGAAAATGAAGAGTCTCTCTGTGGTGTTTGATTAGAAGTGTTATCATTTCATGATGTTTTTAATATGATAGCATTGCTAGACCCTTGATTCTTGTCTTTGTTAGAAGTGGAAGGGTTTGATTTTTAAACCGAGAAAAATCTGGTTTAGATTTAGAGTGAAGTTTTAACTTCCCTTGTTCAACAAAGACACGGGACTCAAGTTTGTGTGCCATCGGAAAGACTTCTTCAAATGTATGAAAGGTTTGAATCCTTAAAGTGGAAGAAATATGATTAGCACAAGACCGAGTGAACAACTCAATCTGTTGAGATTGAGGGAGGGAGAAAGACAAGCTGATTTATTATCCCTCTCCAACCAAAGTGACAAAATCTACAATAGACTCGTCATTGAATTGTGAATGTTATAAAGATCTGTAATCGAGATCTTATGTGAGATATTTATTGAAAAGTTTTCAACAAACATTTGAGTTAATTGAGAGAAAGAAAAGAGGGATTGTTGGGGAATGCTATTTATACCCAGTCTAAAGAATGCCTGCTAGAGACATGGGAAAGTATGCGGCATAAGCTCCCGATCTGGACTATAAGGTAGCAAGCGTGCTTGAACACTCACAGTGATGTTGAGGATCCTCACAACTATGAAATTTTGAGAACGTAGGAAGTTCCCATTGGGGAGGATAAGGTTTAAAAGCCACCGATGGATAAATTGGTTCATTACAAACTTCTTTAAAAGAGTATGAAGGGTGAGCCCCTTTGGTGGAGACTTCTAGGTCTACGATTTTCTTGAAAAGAATTTAGACAATGTCAGATTGAGGAGGAGGCATGTTGGTATGTCCTGCATAAGAAGTGAACGGTAGATTTTGTTGAGGTGTTAACGGGGGATTCATTTTTGATTAACAAGATGATAAGAGGAATAACTAGGCATTCTGGGTGACGCCTGGTGAGGTATTTGTTATGAAGGATCCTGCGTATAAACAGGCTATGAGATGACAAGTGGTTGAGAGAAAGGTGGTTGAATGAAAGATGGAGCCTGTGATTGGTGGGCTCCTACACTTTTCAACTGAATCAGAATGGATTGAGGAACATGGGTGTTGATTTGATTAGACATGGTGGGGAACAAAGTCTGAATGAGGCTTTTGACTGCCGAATTGGTTATTAAGGGCACCGATGCCAGAGGATGGGTAAAGGTCACCATCACCAAAGCATTGGAAGAAAGACCGGCTGGAGGATGAGAAGAAGGAATAGACTAACTCGTATAAGGGGGTTGATTCATAGAGAGATACTGACCCTGAGATATAATAGATGTCATAGAAGAATTAACAGTAATCTGTGAGAGTTCGGATGCACACATCATAGCTAAAGATGAGGGCCTCTCAAAAGTAGGTTGTGGAGTAGTTGAGGTAGTCGTGGCACTAGGGATAGGCAAGATCATTTGAGAACCGGATCGACATGGTTGGTGGAAGAGAAAAAGGAGGCATAGATGCACCATCCTCTTCCATGGTTCAAGGTCGAAAAGTATGCTAAGCATTCTATAAAATCTTGGGATGGTTCATGAGAATAATCATAAACTTGCTGGAGTGGTGGTCCCCGATCAAATTTTTAAATGAGACTTATGCACTAGATAGTCCATAAGGTCTACAGTTGTGATCAAGGAGTGCTTGAAATTTAGGATCTCCATAAGGAACATACTCTATATCAAAAGTAGATGATACCTTTGAAGGACTGGAGGAAGTTGGACGTGATGGGATTGCTTTAGGATGATAGAAAGGATTATATGACCAAGATGGGGAACCAACTAACAGTGGTCCCGAGGAAGACTGAGGGTGCCAAAACATCCACATTAGTGGTGATCTTGGATGAATAAGGGGCCAGTTGAGCCATTTTTCTAGATTGTGACCGGGTGATGACCATCATAAACAAGTAAAAAACACAAAAAGAGATTGACCTAACTAATGCATGACAATTCAAGTAGCGTAGGTGATTATCTATTTTAAGTTTTCATGCTTTTAAGAAAGAAAATATTAGTGAAGGCTTTTTAGAACAGGAACTACTCAGATAGCCAAACTAAGGATGGTTTGGGGAATGTTTTAGTGAGGAGTCCCGAAGGCACTTGATAAAAGACCAAGTATGTGGCTTGATATAAAGGTCTACCCCGCACGTCACACACCGCTATGATAAGGGAGTCGGGTGCTTTTCCAATATATACCAAAACCTCGTGAATTTATAGTGTGCCCGAGTACTTGCATAGGGTCTTCCTCTTGGATGTCACTTCTAAGTAGGCGAGGTCAAGGAAGGAATTTTTGTTTAAATTCTTAATACCTAGTAATTTTGGATTTGCGTGCAAGGGTGAAAAATAAAAATCAAATAGTGTCAATACTGATTTTGATCAATTTTCCAACCTATTTAGAAAACTAGATGAAGAACATACAACAAAAATGACAAAGAAGAAGTTCTTTTAAGCACTAAAAATGAAGTGTTGGATTTCAATGAAGACAAGTCAAACAAGTTCTTTCCCAAATGCGATTAAATTCTTTTTAAGCACCAAAATCAAAATGTTTGAATGTGATAGAAAACAAACAAACAAGTTCTTTTTAAGTTCTTAAAAAGGAGAAAACACCGTAAAAGAGAAATACCTGTAGATTTAGCTCTCCAAGGTGTGTGGACTTCAAAAAGCACATTGTTGAGCTCTTCCCCTCAAACAATCCCATGAACAAGCAAAGTGCTCTACAAGAAAAGGTTAAGCAAACACACAAAAAAATCTAGAAAGATATATCCAGATAATAGTAGAACAAAAATTTCTATTTAAGAAACTAGAAACTTTCAAAGAAATGACAATTCTGCACCAAGAGATAAATCAAAAAGTGCAGTTTTGAAATCAAATGAAAGATTTACTAATTTTAGAAGTAGAAATGGGAATCTAGATATGCAAGAAAGAAATAATTTTGATTTTGCAAATTATAAACGAAAGAAGCAAGACCAAAATGAAGAAAGGAAATGCTTTAAGGAAAATTGATGAAAATCAGTGAAGAAAAAGAACAAAAGCTCAAAACTGGAAAAGAAATGAACTTACCAATAAGGGAATTTGGTTAGGTCCCACCAGGTGTGCCAGAATGTAGATCAAGAATTTCCGCGCTGGTTACTGTCAATTTAATGTACTAAACTAAACACAAAAACCATGAAAAACTCAAATGAAATCGATACGATAGATTGGATAAGATCCAAAGATGTAAATAGAAAAGAAAACCAATATAGACAAGACGGGCGCACATGAGCAATCCTACAAAGTAGATCTGAGAAACCTATGAGACATAGATACTTGACAGAAAAAGACAACATTAAAAGATATTTGGGTGGACTACCCAAAAAAAGCGGTTCCAGAAGTGATAAGCTCCCTCGGTGGATGTCAGTCCACATTTTCAATTAAAGAAAGAAGCATACATGATAAAAGATGTAAGTAAATGTCTAGATTTTCTGATTAAAAATGATGACAGAATGTAAACAGTGGACAAAAAGCAACAGAAAATAGGAAACTGTGAAAACAATGCTAGATTTGTGTTACCTGAGTTCTTTTACCTGTTTGCAAGCTGATCGGCGTCAATTAGGTGAATCGGCGTCGATTATGCTCAATCGGCATCGGCCCATCGGGATCCGTCGATGTCAACTAGGGAAAATTGCAGGAAGGTTGAGAAATGGACAATGAAGGCTAGATCGTCAATGTCCATTGGATCTGTAGGGATACTAACAAATCTCCACCTTAGCTAGATGCAAGAACAGAGTCACCAAGAGATCGATGAAGCCTCACGATGTCAATGTTGTGGGAGTAGAGTAATGGTACTCCTCTCGGGATTGTTTCGGAAAAAAATTCACTCTAACTTGATAGATGATGCTTGGGATTGATGCTCAAAACTCTCTGTCGTTCTTTCTGTCTAACCAAAACTAAATTTTGGCCTTATATTTGTAATCGGCACCAACCGAGGTATAATTAGTGCCATTCTGAAAAATTGGTGTTGACCAAGTATCGATCGGCACCGATCGGGGAACAGAGTCCCGAAATGGCCAAAAAGGATGATTTGGAGAGATGAAAGTGTATCCTTCTAACTCAAATACAGGAAATATCCTGCTGCATGGTTTGGGGGGAGGAGAAATAGGGGGAATAGATGGATAGAATTGATATGGGAGGTTAGGAATTGATATGGGGTAGATAAGAAGTTAAGATACATGTAAAAAAGTATAATTAAATAGTTAATATTTAATTATCCATGGGTAAAACACAATGGGGTATAGTAAACTTAGAATAGGTGTTTAAATCAAATATTTAAGTAATACCCTAAGGGAGAAGTGATGATATAAAGGTGTGCCCCGAGGTTATCGAGAGAGGATAAACAAACCCAGGGGACACTAAATTGAGTAACCAATTTTAGGTGTCTACAATAGGAGTGGCATGATATGATGGAAAAATGACTATTCTTATTTGATGAATAATATATTTGGATTTGGTCCTGTCTTCCTAAAGTAAGAAATATGGTTATGTTTAAGTTGGTATACTAAACCAAATACACAATGAAGCGTCCATTGACAAGTATAAGTATTTTTGTTGCAAAGGATTTCTCAAAAGTTAAAGGTATTGATTACTCATAAAAATTTACACTCGTTGCCAAGATGGATATAATATGTCTTATACTTGTTATTTACGCATCACGGGGTGGCTAATATGTCGATGGATGTGAATAGTTCCTTTCTACATTGTGATTTATAGGTGGATATATACATGGAAAAACTTGTTATATTTTTCAGAACTCTTCTCTTTTTGCAAACTCAAAAGGTCTCTCTCTATGGTCTCAAACATGCCTCTCAACCCTCATATGAAAAGATGTATTATTTTCTTCTACGTACTAGATTTGTTCATTATCACTTTGTGATCCTTGAAGATATCTCTAGCATGTTATGTAGTATATTGTTATAATTTTTTTCTATGTTGATGATATGTTACTAAAAATTCTTCTTCCCACATTTAGACTATTCGGAGGATATTTCCACACATTTTGACATGATAGATCTTGGGTTATTACATTATTTCCTTGGTTTGTAGATTTCTCGAGATAGATTTAGGGATTTATTTGAGTCATCAAAAGTACACCCATGATTTTTATTTTATTTTTATATATGGTTGATCGAAAAACAAGTCCATCTCCTTTTAGTATGGGGTTACTCTCACTTCCACCTACAATACTCCTCTTTATGATTCTATATTGTATATGAAGTTGGTTAGAAGTCTACGTGTAATTGAACCATACTCACCTTGATTTTTTCATTTGCAAAAGGGCTTATATCTTAAATTACACATTCTCCTCATAGTATTCACTAGCAGTCCTTGATGTTAAAAGGATTTTGTGATATCTACAAGTTACTTCATACTTTGGAATACACTACACTAGAGGTTATAATAAGTTTGTTAGATATACTTGTTCGATTGTGTTTGTTTTATTGATGATAGGTCATTAACTTATTGATATCTTATTTATCTTAGTTCTTTTCTAGTTATTTAGGTGTATAAGAAGTAATGGGCTATTGCACTTTCATCTACTAAGTCATAATACTAGGTAGTATTTATGGTGAGCCAACAAATTCTTTAGCGTTGAAAATTATTAACAAAAAACAATTTCCCACAAGATCCACTAACTATACTTTTGTGTGACAACCAAAGTGTGATTCACATTTACTACAACACTATTGAGCACTAGAGGAACAAACATATTGAGGTTCACATTCACTTCATTTGTAAGTTCATTCAATATGGAGTTATTTTCTTGGAGTACATTCCAACACACCGGTAGTTTTCGACATCTTTATGAATCCTCTTGCACCACCTCACTACATTGAGCTACATAGCATGTTTCATGTTTTAGAATCTATCCTTGGGGTGCTCATGATGACATATTTCTTCTTGTTATTTCTTCTAGCAAGATTTTATTTCTTACTTTTGGTTCATGATTTCTTCATGCATATATTGTATATAAGTACCTAATCATGCCTTGTTATTGGGATTCATATTTTGGATATGCCACTTTTATTCTACGGGCCCCTAGCTTCACTTGAGGTGGGTTTTAGAGTAGGATTTTTACCTTATATCATGTTTACCTAGGTAATTTATTTACCTTATTATTTATTTATTGTTACCAACTTATGTGTGGATATTTATTTTATCTTATTTATATATTAGGATGTTATTATCTAGTTTTTAGGTATATGTTTTTCCTTGATCTATGATCGACTAGTTATTTCCATGATTTATGGCTTGATTTATGACCTTGACTAGTTCTTAGATTGATCTTCCTCACCTATATAAGATAGGCTCCTTATTATACTACATATATTTCCATGAGATATAATATATTATATTGTTTATCTTTTTTTGTAAAGCTTTTTATAAAGTTATTTTGTCAAATTTATTTCATCTTATTTAATGTGATGATCTACTAACATATGAGGTCTTTATGGCTTGGAAAAATATTATAATCATTATTTTTAATGTGCTCTAGGGAATAGTCAATTGTCTTTGACCATTGAGGGAATCTAGTCTACAATGCATTATTTTAATTAGATAAGTTATCATTTGTTGGGTAACATCTATGACAGCGAGGTTTAGTGTCCATAACTTCTTCCCCTGTGGGATATTTCTTATAAATACTGAGAATTTCCTCCTTAGTCTCCATATAAACATGGGTTTTTCCTTGAGTAATATTCCTTTTAATCACCCTTTTTAGAGTTTATGTGGGAAATTCATACTTAAAGGCCACTTTGGGGTAAGCAACTTGGACCATAAAAGAATCCATTGCTTATGACTACTAAGAGTTTTCCATGTTTCCCTTGGGGTGGAAAATGTAATCGTAGTTATGGAAGGAATGGAAAAATAAGGTCCCATCTCTTTTGGTAAGGTCCCTAGGATCCAATATAGTGGTGGTTCTAAGCTGAGGAGCTAGAAAAGAGGTCAATAGATTACTAATGAAGATATGGGTAGCCATAGAAGTATAGAATGAGAAATTGGGAAGATAGGAAGGTATGGTAAGAAGTGGCATGGGAAACCTTGGTGGAAAGGCTTGAGAAATATATGGAGATATATAATAATGGAGAAAATGAGGGTTGAAAAATGAAAAAAATGCATGGAGGAAATTGTGGAGAGGTGTAGAAATATGGAGAAGGTTACACTAGATTCTTCAATTTTTGTTGAGAAAATATCCTAACAATGGTTACGAAAAAGTTGGGGGTGAAGTTGAACTAACTAGAGGAAGAGGTGAAGCAGAAGGAATTGGTGCATATATTGAAATTGATGCTTCGGTGCCACTTTGTAATGGAATTAGTCTGTTAAAAACATGTCATTATGGAAACCTAAGAAGAAGAAGAAGAAAGGTGGATTCTCATTTAGGTTGGCAATTGTTTTGATATTGGAATTGATAGAGGAGATGATGAAGCAATTGAGGTAGTGGGTGTAGTAGAGTAGGAGAAGAGATAAAAAGTAAGGCCAAAATGAAGGCCATAATATTAGGATAAATAAGGGGACTAGTTGAAATAGGGGATGAATGAGGATCTTGAAATCGATGGGGCATACATTATCTCCACCATATCTCACCTCATTTTCAAAAAAGGATATATAAGAAATGATTATATAATGGAAATAAGGATGAGAATAGGATGGTTGAGAGGGAGGAGTAAAAATATTACTAATAGCTACTTGAACAAATTAAAAAAAGGAGAAACATGGGAAGCCACAGTTGCAATAGTACCTACCAAAGGAACTCTCACAAGAGTATTTCCTACTATGTGTTAGATGAAGTCCCCATAGTGATCACTATACTTATTAGGAATGGACTTTGTGTACTTGAACAAGCATCAACATGGGAAGGACCAACTCTTTCATTAAAAATAGCAGGGACCCCAACCAAAATATTATTCAATTTATTAGTTAGATTACACTCTTCATCTAAATCTTCATCCTAAATTTCTCTTCTGACATGACCTAATCTCGGCCCACTAGTTCTAACCGACTACCCTAGAGAAGTTTAGGTAAACTTATGATTTCTCATATTAATTTCTATAATATTATTATTGGTTCTATTATTACAAACCATGTAATTATTATGTGTTTTATGTGTGTATTCATATGTATCCAGTGCCTAGAGTACTCTATAGAACTCGAGCCACTCTATATTTTTTATTATAGGGCCTCGAGTGTGATCATCTAGGTGGAAAGATTTTATATGTGAGGACACATAATTTTCCTTTCAAAGTCAGTTAGAATTGAAGAGAGTATTTGGAAGGGCATACTAGGATATGTAACCCTTTATTTCTTCACTTCCATGGAGATATGGCTATTGTCAAGAAAAATTGGTAGGTAATATGTGAGACAACTATTAGAAATGTAAAAGGAATGGAGAGGATTCCTTTCACCATGATCATTGTATATTATGGATAAAACTAGAAATATCCCCAAGAAGTTAATGAATTAAATATTCAGTAATTGACCGTAGGCATTGGAATGCCATAGATGGAATTAAAAATTACAGGTAGTAGTGGTTACATAGTACCTCAATGTTATTCGATAGTTGTGCATATGTAAACTACTAAAATCCCTAGAGACTGTGTGTGGTTGATAAGGGGTCTATTTGGGAACTCCCTGAAACAATTAAATTGCAAACACTACATCCAACAAGTAGGAAATCATGTATAAATGATCATCCTTCAATCTAACCTCCAAAAGGTTATTGTACAAGTTAAATTACATGAGTCTAACTAAAGCATGGGCTCTATTTTCATTAATTATCATTTCAATAAATGCACCCATGTCCGGTTTACAAGAAAAATATCACATGTAACAAAAATACATTCATAACACCGATTCCAATCTTGAATATACTAATGTGAGGGGTATTTATCATCTTGTATTCATTAAGTAGGTTAATAACCAGCTCATAAGGTGAGTCATCTCACTTAGGTGATATCATAGGTCATTAGGTGTCTTAGGATTTATATGATAGATTTTGTCATAGAATCGGTCATGTGTGTCTATGTGCGTCATACAGACTTGCATTCCATTTGTGGAACGTAATTCATCTTTTCCATTATGGAGGTATGATGGGTCTTGCATTGGGATTTACACATCACTCCTATTTGTACCTTTTCATTTTGATCTATGAGTATGAGTAGACCTATTTTATTATGCATGCACAATTCTTCTAGTTGAATATTTTTTCATATTATACTTCATGTCTCAATTTAATTACAACTTATTGATGTACATGTATTTCTTCTTGATCCTCGTCCTTCTTGACTCTCACATGGTATCATATCTTGAGGTTTGGAATTGTGTCACTCACTACGGTTATTTCTTACTACTCTATGGTTTGTAATTTTTTTAGTTCTAATAAACACAAAATCTATGCACTTGGGCATATTTCTACATCGTAAATCATACTAATATATACCATATTCCTAAGAAATAAAACTAGTGGTTGACAACTCCTTTTAGCCTTTTGATTGATTTATGCATTGCACTTTACTAGTTTTACACATCCTACAACTCTTCCGACACTTGAATAATTTATCTTTTTATGACCTTGGACACTAATGCCCATCTAGGATATAAGCACCTTGGTGGTCTTGTCCCTTCGGTGCCCCTATCCTTTTCTTTATTCTTCTTACTCTTTTGGGTCCTTTTCACCTTTGGGTCACTTTTTTAAATATTTGGGTTGACCTTTCAATTATCAATTATGAAATTTAAACAATATAATCATATATAGTTAGTAACAAGTATATTCTTGGGTTATTGGTGAGTTACAAGTAGTTTGTAATAATCAACCCAAGTTCCATTTTCATTGAGTTCATTGGATGCTTTCAATAAGTGGCCATGCAAACACCTCGAGGTAGGGGTCTAACCTATCCATATGGACTAAGCATAACATGATAGGGTGCTCTTAATGCAGATCACTCGACAAACATTAAGGACCGTGCCTACCTCTATATCCCACTTAGAGAAAGTACTCCTTCACCACTCCAATTCATAGCTCTATTATAATTAAAGTGTTTACCATCCAAAGTTTTGTTTCGACCAACTTGTTAGTTTTGGTAAAATATCAATCTTTTTGTCAACAATCTTGAAAAATGATGTATGAAGATAGCAGGTATTCTTAGTTGTGAGATAAAAAATTTCCCACTAGGTATCTTGGAATGATTATAGGGATTGAGAAGCCAAAGGTTACTGATTGGAATTTTCTTATAGACATATTCCTCAAGAAATTGGAAGGGTGGAAAGGATCATTACTATCTCAAGTTGGTAAATTTATTCTCCTCAAATGTTCTATTCAAAACTTACTATTGTATACAATGTCAATCTATAGATTACCTACTTAAGTTGCTAATATACTAGAAAGTATCAAAAAAAAAAATTGGAGTGGTTTTGAAAAAAAGACAAAATTCCCCTCCTTGCTTGGGAAAATATTTGTAAACCCAAGAGACTTGGGGGCCTTGGTATTAGAGATTGGGAAAAAAGAATAAAGCTATGTTGTCAAAAATGATATGGAGACTGGTTAAGGAAGACAATGTGTGGACTTATATCATAAGGCATAAATACTGGATAAATGTTCAAGATAATAAATGTTGATTTAGTAATGTTGACTATAAATGATCAACCTTTTGGAAGTCTATACACTTTGGGCTAACCAAATTTTATCTCGAAGGAAACAAATGGATGATAGGAGATGGGAGCTTGGTGAATTTCTAGGAAGATAAGTGGCATAGTGAAAAACCACTAAAAGAAAGCTACCCTAACCTTTACAAAGATGTTGTTGAAAAATATGGTACTAAGGTAAGAAATTACATAAATCTTGAGAACCATTTGAGTCAATGGAAAACAATTGATTTGGCTAGACATAACAACAATGAGATCAACTCTATTAACAACAAATTAAGTGGATTTATTATTAATAACAAAATTTTAAAGCCGGATAACTTATCTTTGGTCCATGGAGGAAAATGGTATTTTTGGTCGGGAAGTGCGTATAATGCCTTTTTTATTAGGAAGAGGTTCTTGAAAGCTTTAAATGGGAAAGTGTTTGGATCAAAGAAGTTACTCCCAAGGTCAACATGTTTTGGTGGTTGGTTCTCCATGACAAAATTCTAATTGTGGGTAATCTCAATAAAAGGAATTTTCATATGGTAAATAGGTGTGTTCTTTGTGAAAAAGATACTGAATACTCTTTACACCTATTCCTTCAATGTCCCTTTTTAGAAATGGTCAGAAACACCCTTCTAAATCTTTTTGAAATAAAGTGGATTTTCCCATATTCCATTAACTATGGTCTCAATGGTTCAGTCCCTTCAAGAGTATGGATTCAAACATCTGTGGGCTCTAACCTCATGCACCTAGTTTGGGAAATATGGAAGGAGAGGTATAGGCAAATATTTGAAGGTAAGAAGGAGTCAGAAAATAGAGTGGGGGCTTGTTGTTTTAATGCTATTAATGCAAAATTTTCTAATATTTCCCCACATAAGAAAACCATACTCTAGAATGAGAGTAATTTATCTAAGAATTGGGGTTCAACCCCCAATAAAATGAATCCTTCCATCCCAAATCCTATGCTTCAAGGTTGGGTGAAACCTAGCAAGGAATTGGATAAAGTTAAATTTTTATGGAGCATCCAAAGGAAACCCCAGAAAATCTAGTTATGGAGGGGTCTTTCGTGATCATTAGGGAAATTTTATTTTAGGATATCATTGTAACCTTGGAATACAATTGAATCATGTTGTTAAAGTTAGTACTACCTTATGGGAATCTCTATATCTCACCAACACAAATTTGTTAGATTGGAAGTGGAGGGTGATTCCCTCAACATTATTAACAACATCCTTGGAAAAGGTACCACTTCCATCTCTATTAAAAATTCTATAACTAGCATAAAAGGGATGATAAATATGTTTGAAGAAATCAAATTTAAACATGTTTATAGAGAGGCAAATGGTATTGCAGATTATTTTTCCAACATGGGCGTTACAAGTCATGGAATGACATTAGTCACCAATGTGGAAGCTATAGATACTAAGGTGCAAGCACACCTTCAAAATGAACAACATGGACACGTCACCACTGGATAATCATTACAAATCATGGAGTTTCCCCTTTGTATTTTCAATATTTTATTAAAAAGTTTTAAAAGGCGTGTTCTTAAAAATTGGGGTTACGCAAAGATTTGGAACTTGAATCACATGTGTCATTTCATTATTATTATTTCTTACTATGCGTTCATTGAATTCGACATAGTTGGTATTGTGAAAAACAGACTTGTTAACTTCAATCAGAGAGCTTCTACAATTTTTTTCTTACAAAATATGATGGAGGTGATCTCATGCGAACTGAACTATAGGACTTGGAAGCAGTTAAGATGGAAGCTATGGAAGTTTTTGAGAGGATGGGGATCTCTCCCTTTCTCAAAATTTATGAGGGCCATTATGAAAACCTAAGAAAGGATTTTTTCTAGAGCCTAGAAATCTACTAAAATTGGAATAGTGAACCTATTATCTCTTGAAAGTGCACCCGGCAGAGAGATGGTAGCAGGTGTTCTAAGTTTGCAAAAGATCTCTCTCTCTCATAGATACAATGGGGACACCTCAGGTCTATGGGTATACCTATTTTGAGGTGAACCTCTCGGGGTTAAAAGGTCAGTTCCTTATTGGTGTTCACTAGATCGCTCCGGGAGTTTTAGGGTTAGGAAGTGACTGAAAATGAAATAATTACTAAGGTGATACACCAAATTTGAATAAAGAACTTGACTTGAGTGGAATACACAACTAACTTGTGAAGAATTCTTTATGTGCACGAACCAATTTTGTACTTTCTCAAAATGTAAGGGCAAAAAAACACTTAATTTATACTAAGGGAAAATCACAACAGTACTAGTAAGCTAACATGCACAATGAAATTTAGCAAAAAATAGTAGATCTGCAGCAGGGTAAAGTGACTAATCAGGGAATATTGATTCACAAGATTAATACTGGCATACACAAGCCTGCAGAATAACTTGGAAAGGAAAGGAATAATTCACACTCAGAGGGAAAAACTAATAGAAATTGCTTCAGTACTCATATCAAAAGTTCTTCTGGGAAAAATCTCTGAAAAAATCCCCCCTTTGTGCTTTACAAGAGCACACAATATATAGCAAAAGTTCACCCCCTTCCTAAAGGCTATACTACCATGTGTCCTAATGTTATCCCTTAAATAAAGGAATAAAATAATACAAACTAGAGCATGTAATGAAATAGGCATTATCAGCCTTAGATACAACACATACTCAAACTGAAGTTAACTATTCTATTTTTAAGAAAGAAAGGTGATTTTTTTATAAAATTACAAATTGCTTGCTAGGCAAGTCTTCTTTCTTTGCACATGCAAATTCGTCATCTTCTCTATTCTGTCCTATTGTGGAGGCATGCAAAATATCATTTCCTATGTGTAGGTAAAGGATGCAACCTTTAGCAATATTTGCACAATAAAATTGAAGTGGGGACACCTCTAATGTATACATGCTCTAATTTCCTCCACTTTTCTGGATGGTCACATGAGTGACACTTCACAAATTTTGGTTTAAAAACACCCCATGTGGGGACCACCTTGGTTTGTTTGAAATTTTGGATGTTGCCACCTTTGTGGACTTAGGCAATTTGCATGTGTTTTGATAAAAGGGGACCACCCTTTGTCTAGCCCACCATGTATATTATTCACCACCCTTGGTCATTGGCACATAATACAAACATTACCTTTTAGGACTTTTGGCATATAATGATGTTTGATTTTGCATTGGCATTATAGTTTCAGACTTTTGAAAAGGTCCCTTTAATGATTAATTGAGGGTCTACGTGGGCTGGCCCCCTCCATGATGACTCAACCCTTGTGGTCTTAGGCGGTGGTAACCCTAACCATTGGCAGTTTGGCTTGGATTTTGTGAGCACTAATGGCCCTTGATCTTCGTCCTTGGTTTCTCTACCACCGTTGATCTTCTAACCATGAGTTAGGGTTCTGGCTTGAGCATTTATTCTGGTCGGTGAAGTTAACCTGGGCTTATCACTTGAAAACTATGTTTGTTGATCGCCGTTCGATCCTCCACTTGGCATTTGGTGAATGAGTGATCCTCTAACCATGAGTTAGGGTTTTGAAACCCTAGTTCGATGGAAGGTTTATACACTTGGGCTTCGCACTTGGTCATTTCATTCGGTTTTTCATTTTGCGGGTGAAGCCCTGGAAAATTTTTTGCTCACTCTGCAATTTTGATGAATGGCATGGAGATTTGGAGATCTTCGATCCTATAAATTTGTTATTCGGTGTTTGACGCCATGGTTTCTTGACTATGCCTTCATTTTTCACAAACCCGGAGGTATTTCTTTTGTTTTTGATCCTGTAGCTCAACCTTTTCCTCTTTGTATATGATCTGAAGATCATTTGGATCTATTTCTATGCTTTGTATCTTCTTCATGGAATGATGAATCTCTACTTCTTTCTGGTTTTCTATCTGGTTCTCATGATCTTGATAGTTTTGAGCTCAACACGAGCCTGCAGAGGGAAATTCCACCATCATTTTGCTTGTTTTCTTGTTTCATTCGTGGTCACCTTGGTAAGTTCTGTTACCCTTTTCTGATAACTACTTTCAAACTCGGGTTTTATTTTTGTAACTCTGAAATGTGGAAAAATCAAGTGAAATATTCAAAAATATTTTGTGGGTTCAGTCTTTTCCTTCTGATGCGGTCCTTTGAGCTCTGACTCGTCATTCAAAATTCATTAAAGCTCCTTTCTATGCATTTTTGATGAACTGTTTGTAAACTTGTCTCGGTACTTGGAAGTGTTGACTGTTTTGTTTTTCATTTTGATACACGAGCTCTGTTTCATTTCATCTTCCTGTGATAGATGCATATTTGTAATTTATGAACCCTTCATTCTTTAGAGGCAAAATGATTTTTTTTTAGTAGTTTCTTCCCTGTAGATACATGCTTGACTTGTTGAACTCATTTTTGAAGATGTAGTGAGAGAACTTCACTTCTTAGCATTGTTTTTTATGATACTTCTTTGCAGACCTGTAATGGTATTTGGAAATGTTTATTGGATATTGCTGAGCTATAACTATAGATGAATACTTAGCGTTAGCAGTTCACTTCTCTTGTGATTCATTTCCTTTTCTGTAATGATAGAACTCCATCTTCATGTAGACTTGGAATGGATCTTGTACCTTCTCGCTTTGCAGTAGTTGTTAGTTGAAGAGTTTCTGGAAAGCATAGTGTTAGAAGCTTAACTATTTATGATCTTCCATTGCACCTATAGCTTTGACATTTCCATTCAGAAATATTTTCTAGAAGCTATAAGGCTGCTCCTTTGATGTAAACATGATAGCATTCCATTCTGTATAATGAAATAGATGTTCCTTTTCTAGAAAATGAAGAAAATACTTAATTTCCTTTTCTGAAGTTATAGTAGCAATTGTATTTTAATTTTGCATTAAAATAGCATTTTTGTTTTTCTAGAAAAGTCCATTTTGCAAGGGGAAACTCTAGTAAAAATTTCTAGAATCCTTTTTCCTCTCATTTTCCATATTTTTGATCCAGATTTTGCAAAATATCTTCTTATTAGCTCATTCTGACACTTCTTTCTTCTACAACTATCTGAAAATGATGTTTGTGCTTCATTCAATAGATGCATTTCTTCTTAACCAAGTAACTGATTTTCAATCAATGTTGCAACCTGTTCCTGTAAAACTCAAAAATGAGTTAGAAATAAATAGGCCTTTTGGCCTCTCTTGTATCCATGTGATTTATTTCTTTTTTTTTTCTTCTTCTTGCAACTTTTTTTAACCTCCTTCCAGTGTCATTATCTCATCTGTTTTTGTTACAAGCTGCTTCAGATTCTGCCTTTTCTTAAATCAACTCTTAGCTTCATTTGACCTCCTTTTTTCAGATTTACTTTATGAACTCTGCCTCTTCCTTGTTGCCAACTCATCTATATTTCTTTGTTTTCCTATGCCATGTGTTTATGTACTTCTTTCTTTTAAGTACCATTAGATACATCAAATTCAGGATTTGTATTTGCTTTAGAACATGAGTATTGGAATAACATTGTACCCTGAGCTCAATTTGACAGATGCTTCTCTTGTCTTGTAGGTGTTAAGAAATGGAGATGGAAGTAAAAGATGGAAGAGTTGAGATGGAGATGGAAAGGCTGAGGAGTGGAGACAGAAGATAGAAAAGGCAATGATGGGTTCCTTTTTACTCCTCTACTCTTGTTCTTTAGCACATGTGGTATTCTCATTTCCATGTATATGATGAGTCACTTAGTCATATCCCATGGCTTGTGTGGGAGAGCTTATGATCTCTTATGAATAAAGCATTAAATTGAAAAAATGAGTTGATTATCTCTTTCTGCATTCAGTTTTCCTTTGATTGTACAATGATGTAGGCAACTCAATTTCTCAATGAAATGAATTAACATAAGGGATAACTTGAAGTGAATACCTGTAACTCCAATGGATAATCATTGAATGAAACATGTCTCTTTGCATGCTTTGTGATTATCTTAGCTTCCATTCTTCGTTTTGACTCCTTTCTGCTATCTCCATTTGGACATTATTGTCACTGTTTGTTTGTCAATATTTTCTTGATGGAAGTAGCAGGAAAGGAATCAATTGTAATATTTTATGGCAGCATAGGTAAATGCAAACTTATAAATCATAACAACTTTAATGAACATAGAGCAATAAAACTGATAGGCATCAAGATAATAACCATGAATTTGATTTTTCAAAACTATACACCTTACATATTCTACAATCTGGTGTCTTCATCAGGATAACACAACTATCCTTTGGGGCTTATGTTCTCTTGCTAAGGATATTCGTGAGATTACAGACTATGTGAGTTGTTACGTTTTGTAACAGCACACATAGCTGCAGATTCCACTTAATCTCTTTCACAAATCAGCAATAACAAAAATAATCTGACATAAATCCTTTAGCTTAGGTATACTTTACCAAAGTTGTCCATTGTAACGAAGTTTTGATTTGCCCATTTTTGCACAAGTGCAAAAATTGTCAATAGAACCTAAAAGGTGTGCATATAGAGATTACCATTGATACGGTGGCTAACATCATGGGTTTATTGGCTGAAGGTTGGGAGGTGTATAAGCCAAAAAAGGAGGCCACAGATGAATTGAAGCTTTTCCTGCAAGGTAATGAAAAACTTACTACCCATTTTTTTGGTTTCTTACGCTCATCTTTACCCCACCCTTATGATGAAGTGGCCTTAACCCTCATTCAGTTTCTGACCCTTGAAGGCTACCATAAATGTATTTATGCCTACCATCTACCGATGTTGAATTTTCTAAGACATGGCCATAGCTTTAGTTTCCCCTATTTTATATTTTGGTCTTTGTGTGCTTTGATTGCTCAGTTTAAAAATGGAAAAGTTGATGTCCCCCTTCACTAAGGTTTTATACTTTCCTTGGTCAAAAGAGCTACCCTCGACATTAAAAAAAGGTTTTCTTACTAAGGCCCTTGAGGATTATGCCAAGGAAGAGGAATTGGACTCAAAGGGTGATGAGTTCGATGAAGCTTCGAGTCTTAGGAAGATGATGTTTACGGGGATGAGATGGATGAGAAGGAAGTGGTTAAAATTGAGGTGGTTCATAGCCTCAAAAAGATTAAAGTGAAGAAATATCAAAAATTTTCTGTCAAATCCAGAGGGGGGTCAAGCATATAGGGGAATCAAGTTCTGTGAATGCCCGGTTAGTGCAGGAGTTGAGGCTTTGGGTCAAATGGGGTCCAAGAAGGGTGAAAATCATCTTTCCAAAATGGCTATGGACATTAAGGAATTGAAAGGAGACATGAGGCTTATGAAAATTTATTTTTAGTTTCTATTTAATGACTGGAATTCTATTGAAACAGTTGAAGATATGGCAAAAATTACTAAAGTGGGGAAGTCTTGAAATTATTAATGAAAATTGCAATAACCTCTCTAAAGAGGTGGATCATATTAAATCCGTTTTACACATCTATATGGAATGGATTACTATTAATGTGAGGTCCACTTTGTAACACCTTCAAAACCTCGAGATAGCTAGTCAATGTTTATAGGAAAGTTGAAGAACAAGGAAACCTAAAAAGAAAAGGGAAGCTGCTAGATGTGAGTGAGTTCCTGGGTGCCAACATTAATTTTCTATTTGTGGAATGGGATAAACTTTTAGCCAATCTGGAAGAAGCTAATAAGTAATGTTTATGACTATATGGTTTTAGCTTACTATGTTGTTAGTTTAGAATTTGGTTTTGTCGATGTTGTTATTAGTCTTTTTGTTTTGTTATGTATTGGTTTATATGGTCGTAAAGGGTCTTAACTCTTATTAAACTTTATATATATATATATATATATATTTCTTTTAGAATCCTTTGTAATGTTTTTATCTACTGCTCTTTCAGGATTTTTTTATGTAAGGGGTAGGGTCCCCTCAACCTTGTTTTACCTATAATAAAATACACACACACACACACACACACACATATATAAACTTATTCTAAATAAGGGGCCAAGTATCATAAGAATTATTTATCACCACCTACACTTGAACAAAGGCACAAGAGCACTTCAAAACATACATGTAGCAAATTTATACAAGGAACAAGGGCTGCGTTGGTCTTCATACACATCATAGGATGGGAGTTCATTCTATTCCATCACACATTTTGCATAGTAGGTACAAACTATATCTAGCCCGCTATCATCATGTAACTTGTACAAGGAAGCATAGGGTACAGAACACACACACACACACACACACACACACACACACAAATAACTACATGGATTCTGAGATGTAGTGTAGTGCTCAATCGTAAGTTCACTCTTTCGATGACCTCTAAGGCCAGTCCAAATCCACATTCTCTATATTTTTATTATATTTGATGCGGTTTGTGGACATGTGCAAGTAGAAATTTATTTTTAGGTTACAAGTGTGACCAAAACCTGACTGAAGTGAAGTTGAAGTGACAAATCTATTTTTGGAATGAAAACCTTTTGACCTAGAAAAATTTGGAACCTAAGAATCTAAGGGGACAATAACACCCATATCAAACACAAAGCACCTAGGAAAATTTTGTTCTCCCATGTGTGCTTCTATCTTGCATATTTCTATACTTCTGAATCTTCATCAAGATTTTGTGACACTATTCCTAACTTGTTCCAGCAGATACACAATCTAGATCACTTCTAGGTTGCATTAAATCAACTAATTCATCATCCCTCTTTTATTGGCTTAGGATTATACATTGCCGAATGCTTATTTCTTGTACATCATTATATTTTTTACCCTGAATATAAAGTTTTACAATAGTTACTATGAAATTAATATTTAATTCAAATTAAATTAAATCATTTGGTGAAACCCAACTCATGATCGACCACTAAAATCCTTATTTTTTCTATCATAAGTATATTTGCCTTACCCCAAACCCTAGTTGCATCAATGTTCATACTTCCATCTATTGTCTATCATACATCTGATCTGTATATTTCTTCCTAGGGTTTCATCCTTGGTCCTATCCTCTAGGTCACTTCCTAGGGCTTTTATTTCATAAATTACCTTTTCTTTCATATCATGGCCTCTAAAATTTCTCAAGTCTCCTTGTATCAATTACTTAGAAAGCACCCAAGTTACAATTATGGTATCACAAATGCCATATATACAATGTACCTACCTCACAATATGTCACCTTCACAAATATGTATAATTTTCAATCATCTCTCTCGACCCTCTTATTAGTCTAGATAAAACAACTAATCGGTCCATCTTTTAGTCAATTCAATATTTACACATTATTTCTAGATAAATTTAAAGCCATGGAAACCATGATTACATACTTAATATATGAAATACAACATCTCAAGGATGTTTCTCATACACTTGTTATTTCTTCTTCTACACCTCATCCTAATACCATGTCAACTACGTGGTGCTCATACAAGAATGGTCAAGGTCTTACCACAACAAACACCTCCTAAGTTTGATCAAAATTCTAGACCACACAATATGCTCTCTAATCTCCTTAATCATCAGTTGATAACCTTTCCACCTACTCATTACTACCCTCTTTATCGGCTTGACAAATACAAAGGTCACCCATTTTGCAATTATCATAAAATTAATGGACATCATGAAAATGATTTCTATGCTTTGGAATGGACAATTAGGAAAATTGAGCATCAAGGCCTCATTTAATTTTCTACACAACATTTTACCACATGCTCATGTCTAATTACCAAACCCCAATGGGCTCCCAAATTTGATCTCTTTATGTCTAGCAAGAATCACATAATAAATACTAATGTTCCTTCTCCATTAATGTAAGAGTCACTAAAAGTTCTATCTAAGGCCAAACCATCGAAGGAATCATAACCAATTCCCTTTCCACAAGCTTAGATGCCTCAGCAACCTTCTATATTTAAACGTATAATTCCTCATTTTAATCCGGATAATTCCTATGTTGATGAATGATACATAGTAAAAATTTTGATGCATGAGATGGTCTCTCTCACATCATCATATAGATCTACATCACTTTCACACTTATGGGGGATCAAACCTTCCCCAAGGTTTCACATTCGAATTAGTAGTTACCAATCTATAATACTCACATACAAACCTATACCTTACTTTTACGGTGCACTTCAAGTCAATATTTCTAACAACACTTTCTCTTATCTACACTATGAGCACACCCTATTACATCTCTGTCTATACTTGTGTCTTCCCTTTCCACTCCTATGTCACTCAATACATGATTTTATTCTCATGCTTACTTATGGATCCTTTTATTCATGATACACATACTTATTTATAGATATGGTACACATCCTTTCATTCATTATACATACTCGGTCTATTATTGCTCACAATGATCACATATTTTCCCGCAGCTCCTAATATTCACATTTGGGGCGAATAAAACCTCACCCCTCCTCACTTTCTTCCTATAATATTATTTATTCTTATCTATACAACATGATATTTCTACTACATACACTATCAATTGCATATAATACCTTTTCCACCCAATGACACACTCGTGTTCTCAAGGTTCATACATGACTCTTGAGGGAATTAAATGAACCTTACTCACACACTTTGGGGCATCACACTTTCTCCCCCCTTCATCACTATTGGTTGTCTCTATCATTTACTCATAGTTTATCTACTACACTTCACGCCTCGTGCTTCATGATAAATATTTCCAAGCATCTACTCTCAATCACATACAAGACATTTCTACCCAATGATGCACTCTTGTTCTATGGTTCATACTTGATTTTTGAGGGCACAATTTATAAATGAACCTCAATTGCCACATATTGGCTACTCTCTCTATCTCATATGCTCCTTTCTTCATGTCTATCTTTCTGAGCATAGTCATATATACTTTACATTCGTTACCTAAAGACCCACTCTTGCTCTACGGTTCATACTTGATTGTGGAGGTATCATTCATAAATGAACCTCATCTCGTACACATTCCACTAGGGAAACCCCCTTTCATCTACACATTTTATATATCATATAATAACATCACATGAACATTGAATATGCACATCTTTGTTATCTTTACTCGTGTTAGCTCATACTATTTACATATTACACTTTGTTTCCTCTAATATTTAGATACTTAGTATGTCATTATCAATTTTTATATGCACATGCATGTTCACGTGGTATCTTGAGGTGAATGCAGAACTTATACATATTATTGCAGGATTCATGATGCTTGACACCACTTTTGCAAGGCCTTCCCGAGGCTCCTAGGGTCATCTACCTTGGATAATCTCATACTACACACATCACAAGTCCAATTGTTATAATATTGATTACTTATAGTTACTTACTTTTACTACTATAAACATGATTTGACATACTATTTATCTTTCTAACATGCTAATAGGTGCTTCATGTGTAGAATTTTTCTTGCAAGATTCTATACAACCATGGTTATTTGTCACTTCTTGATTTTTATTATTTGATGTTGATCGCTTCATTCTTAATTGTATTGTGACATTGTGAGTGATGTCCCATGTATGTAACCCAATTTTTGTAGTACCTCTTATATTCACAATTTTTGTTTCATTGTATTATATTACATGTTATATCTTTTACACTAACATTATTTTGTAGTCTACATTGTTTTCATGTGCCTTGGTTTCTACCATGCACATCCCCTACCCCTACATATATCCAATCTCAGATATGCATATCAGTTTTGAATACTCTCATTTGGGTCACCTCCTCCTACATTCATCGCATGTGGGAAGAAAAATAGACCTGAGAGGGGGTGAATCAGTCCTTACAAAAATTTAAATCAGATTTCAGATTTCTTATTTAAAACACATAATCACTTAACCATCCATTAATGTGTGCACATAATCAAATATAACACATGTTATATATCGTGAGAAATAAAATCAACACAAGACACAAGATGTAAATGGAAAACATTCAAAGGGAAGAAAAACCACTAAAAACTATGTTGATACTACACAAAAATACTCAATTGAATATTACACATCACAAGATATTTCTTTAGTGAGGCACCAACCCCACAAGGAGCACCAACCCCTAAAACCTTGTTGATATTACACACAACAAGAGACTTGCATGAATATGACTCATCACAAAATATTTTGATGAAGTATGACCACTGAAAATATGTTTATACCATAGCTGATAGTGATCTAAATATTTAGCTCCAAACTCTTTCAAACCACGGGTCTTTAACTTGCACAATCTAGCTCTTTCTTCACTTCTCAATGCTTTAATCTCTTACATGTCACACACCTAATTTGATCTCAATACATGCTCATACACCTAAAAATATCTCACACCTAGGTTACACACCTTATACACACACACCTAGCATGTAAAAGTACCAAAAACTATGTTTTTATAAGCTCCTCATGATTTATAATTCAAACAAAAACTACTTCCATCCTTTGGCTCAACCCATACATCAAGGAAACATCCCAAATTTGAATTAAAAAGTAAAAATTTACCCAAATTGATCATAATAGATAACAACATCATTACATGTTCGAAAAATGGCTCAAACCCCCATAGGCACAATCTTAAAATTTCCCTTACATCAATACCATACATAGTTATGACCCATAATACATTATGAATTATTAAAATATCATTTAAAATTCATACATGGTTGCAAATTTTCTCAACCAATTAAAATATTTCATTTAATGGGCCCATTGCTCTTTCTATTTCTCAAAATTATTATTTCCTACACCCTTATCTACCCTAGAAACTACATTATGCCACTAAATCACTTTCTTTCAACCAAAACATGCCATGTGAAAACTTGCTAGAAATTCCATAACCTTTATAACACTTCTAACAAAGAAGCCTGTGTGAACTACCTAAACTCTTGCAAAGAAAAATAACTAGACTAACACCAAATAGTCTAATAGAAAGCTAGAAATCTACAATAGTAACATCATGGTCATAGCTTATTGGAATGCTTAATGAAACTAACATGAAATCAATCATCTAAGTACAAACATGCCTACTAAGTGTGCGATTTCTAATTAAAATGGACCTATGAAGATCAAAACCAAATCAAAATGGGTGTTCTTTACTTCAAAATGGGTGTTGTTACTTCAAAATGGTGAAAGGATCTCTCTAAAATGGCTACAAGGCCATATTAGATATTCCTGTACTAACCAAGCATGAAGATAGGATGTTAATATTAGCAAGCTATTCCATCAATGGAAATAATGCTCTTGATCATATGTCTTATATGAGATACTATTCAAAGTATGGTTTAAAGTGTGAACATGTATGAGGGAACCTTTATATAGATTTATATTGTTAGAGAATCTTACATCTTGGTGTATGTGGGACTTAAAGGAAAAGTATATTAAGACTTATTATCCTTGATTAGTGGACTTAACAAGTGATTAACATGTATCGTGTTTTAATTAACCAATTGGGGTTAATTAAAAGGCTAGGATAAGCTTTTAAAGCCTTTAGATATGATTTGGAGGAAAGGGGGTGATTTTAAATGGTTGGAAGAGGGGTTTCAACCAATAAGAGATTTTAATGATTAAATAGGCTTAATTAGCTAATAATAAGCTAATTATTTGCTGGAAAGAGGATTATAACTAACGATGTATTGTCAATTGCTATCTAGAATGTGAAAGAGGCTAGTTAATCAATAAAGTGTCATTAATTAACAAAAATAGAGAGAAACGTTATTTAATTAGCGAAAATCACTAATCATAATAGAAATGGTAAGAATGTGGGTAATTAGTGTACTTTTAGCAATAAAATGAGTTAATGGATTTTAGGTGTCTACATTTTCCCCTGTTTGAGGTGGAGTAAGTGATGTCACTTCAAAAAGTAAATTTTGAAGAAAAATTAGTAGAAGGAAGGATTCCCCTCGAGTTTTGATGGGGTGATAGAAGAATTCAATCAACAATTGAAAATTTAAGGAAAACATATAGAAGAAAGAGGGTAGGGATTAAAATGATTTTCATTGCCCCAGGTGTTTTAGAAGAAAAATTAATAGTGATAAGACATGATAGTGAAGAATATGGGAATAGATTTTTACATCCAATTTTTTCAATAAACAACTTTGTTTCATCATGTTGCTCATGATCTACATCATCGACCCTTATTAAAATAAATGCATACAACAAAAGTGTAAAATAACATGAAAAGCTATAATACTAACATTTGTTCATTGTTAAAAATGCTTAACTCCATGCAACATACATAATGCAATGCAATACGAGAAAGTAAACAAGATAACCTAATAGGAAATAAGTAAAAACACACATACTCAAAAAAAATGTTTAAGATAGTTGCACCAATGTTTTTGTTATCAAGCTTCAGTTCCTAAATGTTCATGTTTAATGACAAGGGTTAAAAATGGTCCCCAAGAAAGGATACATGCAAAGGGAATATCGAAGGACACTAGTCCCATGAAAAATCATTCGTGCACTATGACATAGTACACAGTAACTCGTTGTTACAGAGAGTACCGACATAATAAGCAAACCAACCTTTTAATAAAGGTAGATCAAAATGATCAGTGAGTCATTGTGACAATAAGAAAGGAACAAATAAGCATTTTTGTAGGATAAATTTTGATGTTCAAGAACAATGCATTTCATACAACCTTCACTGCATACAAGCCTTTTACTAATTTTTGAAAAAAATTGAATTTTACAATTTTTGGATTTTTTTATTGATTTTTACCAAAAAGTTTGAAAATTTGAAATTTACAATTTTTAGGATTTTTGAATTTTTAGGAAGAAAATTAGTTAGAAGAATGACCATGTATGTGGAAATCACCAAAAAAATGTTGGAAAGCAAAAATATGCCCCATGTAGCAAAAAGGGTCGCTAGGAAGCAAAAACATGCCCCAATGTAGTAAAAATGGGTGAAAAATGATTATTTATTAAAAATAACCATCACGGTGAGTGATAGAAGAATTTGGAAGAACCACAAGAATCACCCACCCATTGGGGGTGTGAAATATTTCACGGGGGTCAAAATGGCTATAAATACCATTGCGGCTAGCTATTTGTTATTTACCCTCATTGAGATTTGTGAGAGATTCATTTTGACCTTGGAGAGGAATGACATGGATTTAGAACTCCAAACACTTCTCAGTGAGTCTAAGAGTTTGAGAGACCTACCACATACCCTACACAAATATGTACACTAAAAAACTAGAATTTTAAGTGTAATTATTACATTTTATAGCTAGGTAAAAATTATGGGGTCGCGGTAGCACGTGCCATAGGGCACGTTTGTGTGAGGTCTCACATTAGACCTAATGTGGTGCAAAGTTGGTGTGAAGGGGGTGCACATGTGCAAAAGTAGAATAGAGGTGGGTAGAGGGTGCACACAAGTGTAAAATCGAGGCAAGTGTGCACGAAAATAGGAACGTATGGGAGCAAATGGGCATGAAGGCATGATTCGGGGCATGCATGCACGAGAATGAGCACGTAGGTGTGAAAAATGAACAAATATGCACGAAAATTGATACATTAGTGAAATACTTTAGTTTACGTCAATTTCTAGAAGAAAAATCTACAATTTTTAACATTAGTGAAAAATTTAGGAGTGAATAGAAGAGTATAAAAGCAAGGATAACACCTTAGGAAGATGTTTTTAGAGGAAAATGATGCTAATGATGGGTTGTGAAATTTTGTAAGTGAAATTGCATAAACTATATACATGTGAGTGGTTTGGGTGACTCGGAGCCTTAGATCGACTTTCACATGATGGGAGTATTAAATAATTATTTATGTTTTAGAGGCTACTTGACCTAGACTTTGAAGCCCATATGTCATAGATTTGATCAGATCATGCATTACTCACTTCCTTAGAAGAGGGATGACATAGCGAGAGTCATTGTTTCAGAATTCCTACGGGAAGGATGACCATTACATTAGAGGATGTTTGGTGCATTCTCTAAGTACCGATTTTGGTGACTTGATAGAGTATGATGGAGATTGAGGTTGGATCCAATCCTACCTCTATGACATGTTCTTATGATGAGACATACCTTGATAGGGTATGGAAGTAGATATTTATATGATGTTCGATGATTGACGGTATGCAAGGATACCGTGTACTTGATGGCTCTTGTTAGCACCATCCTTCTTCCTAACAAGACTAGTACACATTTACCCCTACGATTGACTAGACTTATATACGAGGCTCATGGATTTGAACATATTTTCTAGGGCCACTTTGTATATTGGCTGATTTATATTGGGATCTTCATTTGATAACTTACCAAGGTTAGAAGGACCTCGAGATCGGGGACTCTCTTTGCATATATGATATTAGGACCACATAGTTATAGATCATCCACACATAGTTCTTTGAGATAGGGGAGAAGGTGAGCCCTCTTTTTATGGATGATAGCTAGTGGGTGAGGATATTCACTTGTATATGGGAGAAACTTTATATTACGAGTAAGAGCCTTTGATTACTTTCAATTGTGGATGGTTACATGGTGGATCTACGGAGTTATATCGGTGGCAAGATGACGTCCTATAGTTAGGTACATCTCGAGATATATAATTTTATCATTCGGAGTTGGGGCTACATCCATGAGTGGTAGAGAGTAAATCGAGTTCGGGGATAGTTTGGTCATGTTCGGGGAATCCCATGTGATGAGATGTGAGTACGCTCGTAGGACATGAAAGACATTTGACATGGGACCATGGATTGGTGAGCATCAACCTATGGACAAATTTCTTTATATTATGCCACATCCATGGGTTCCACATGACCCTATGTAGTTAATCTAGGGACTACATCTTATTATGCGGTGTGGTATGTTACATTTTTCCTTTATGTTTGAATATTCTAGAGGCTTTTATACGGGTAGGGATAGCCGTAATGGAACAAGATTTACTGAGGCTAGACTCTCAAAGCTAGAGATAGATTATGTCAAGTAGGAGGGAAAGATGGAATTACAGGGACAAAGCCCATAGGTACAAATGCATGCACAACCAAAGGTTCATGTTGTAGCACAACAAGTTCCATTATAGGTTCCACAGTTCATGTGTCGGTCATCAGGTATTGAATCCACCACATAGTCCTTTGAGAGATGGATGGGATGGAGGAGATGGAGATAATTAGGATGGATGGGGATCCCCACCACACGAGTCTAGTGGGTTGGGGATGGAGATTAGTATATAAGTCACCACTTCGCTCACCCCCAAGATAGATTGACTACGAGATAGGAGATATAGATGTCGCGAGGCAACAACTAAAACAGTTTACCATAGAGAGAGACTAGTTCCGGAGTAGACTTGGCTATAGTCATAGAAGAGTGTGATGCTCTTCATCACGTAGATTTAGAAGTAGGGTTTCTAGACTTAGTCTATGATTTTCAGATAACATTCGATGAAGCTCATTCTAGAGCTTTATATCATGTCAGTAGTTCCACAGGATAGAGATCTCCCTTATTGATCGCCTAGGTGGAATTCGGTCTAGATATCATTCAAACAGCCATCTCAATTAGTGAGATCAATACAAAAGCCTTCATCTCAAGTAAGGAGCCTCTACACGTGCAGATGTCACCACCTGGTGCTAGGCCTAGTAGTCCGAGTGTTGGTGATGTATCATTTTTGTTGATGTATGCTTACGGATGAAGGCACATTTTTGTATAGATTCCGATGATGGCTTACTATATCTCGATGTATATTCAAGATACGGTGTTTTTATATGGACATTTGTATTTATATGGATTTATGATGATGATGGACTATATTTATTTATCACACCTTTTGTTTATGAGATATGATGTTTATCCCATGTTTTTATTATGGTCTATGTTGAGGGGGGATAGAAGGTGATCCTTGTAGATATCAAAAATTTACACTCCCCCATCTTCACTTAATTATCCCATTCACATTCGTAATTTATCACTACATTACATCAATATCCCATATCTCCTCCATTCTTATTTAATTAACTAAATACGTCTTCATATACATAATTATCATATCTCATGATATTATATTTTCTAAATTATTTCAATCCACTTAAATTCCCTAAAAACTATTTAAAATCACCCCTAACTCCTTATCTTGACACATCTATCATGGGCACTTTTATAAATCCTCCATTATCTTGTCAAAATCTTATTTATTCGTCATCATTATCACAAAAAATCTTATATAAATCCTAATTATCCACCTAACACCAATCCTAAACAAACTTAAGCTAAAATAGATAACATCTAACTAATTAGATCCCTTCCTTGACACATCATAGGCCAACACGAAACTTTCAAAACCAACCAACAAACCCATCCCTCAAAAATACAAACAAAAATCTTAAATTAGTAAGTTGTTCCAACAATCTACTAAGCCAACTCAAATTGACCGAAATCACCAAAGTGATTATTTAGGCCCATTTTGTAGTCTATTTTCGGGATCATCTTCTCACATTTTCGAGCCTAAAATATTCTATCAAAGTTCATTACTATTGCATTGCATCAACGTCAATACATTGTAATCCAACACTAGAATTTACATCCATCAAGCAACTTTGGCAATCATTTGGAGCCTATCGAGGTCAACGAATCACCACCCAGCTACAAGTTCCATCGGTGTTGTGTTAGGAAATTAATTTTTACGTTATAGGTTTGGTTGATTAGTTAGTGAATGATTTGTAATAACAAATCACGTATATATTTTGTGTGTATATAAGTTGTTATTAACAACTTATGTTTGTATTTACAGATTGTTTTGTAGGTTTAAACAACCTAAATATATGGTATATTGTTGTGATTTTTTTCCCTAAATATTAGGAACAACCTCACCTATATATTTGGCTTTATATCTTCCTGTATTTGAATCAAAGTAATAATACAGAGAAATCAATTTTTCTAATAACTATTAGTGGTATCAGAGTGAGGTTTGTCTCAGAGATCAATTATCCATGATAGTCTTCTATCTGTAAATTAACCATGTCTTGTAATTTAAATTTCTATCTTTTGCAATGCTCCACGTAATTTTTTAAACTATAGTCATTTTTGGTAATAAGATTCATTTCAATGAGTGAAATTTGTATACACTATGATTTGTGCATTCTTTGTGTGCTTGGCATCAACACACAGAAGGGACGTGTTATCTTGAAGATAAGTATATAGTATTCATTTTATACACTCATTCAAAGACATTATTTTATCTCTGGCTAAGGGACCAATTGTTGTTTAATTCAAGATCTATATATCTAATTACAGTTGTTAATCCATGCGTGTATTTTCTGACATTGTTTCATTCAAAATTTTGAACGATCGCATTCTCTTCCAACATCACTGCGCAGAAGAAAGGTTCAATGTCAAACTGATCTGTTGAGATCAGTTATGCAGAATAACTTGAGATCAATTACAGAAGCATCATTTTTGCACTAAAACCTATTCTAGATCTTTGTGGATTTGGTAGGAGGTTCTATGAGTTCAGTAGTGAGACCTTCATCCATTCATCCATCCATTCAGTTGTGATCTTCTTGATTGCTTTAGTATTAATCTTTATTTGTTTGCAGATCCTCCTTGTTGGACCTTTAAATGGCATTTGGATGGCAGTTTAAATGTATCCTTCAATAAGAAAATCACCAAATTTTTACATTTAACTGACGCCCGGTCCCTCTCTAATCATATTTATTAGGCAGTGAAATAGATAAAGATCCATTCAATATTTTTCACTCTCCAAACGGTTGCAAATTGGATGGAAATAGAAATTTGTGGTTGGATATGTTTTGGTTTGCTATCATTGGTTGTCTTGGATGGTTGCATGGACTTTGGTGGCATGTGGTAGCTTGGGGAACATCCACGTTGCTAACAAAGGAAAAAGGCCCACGTATTTCTTTGGATCGCCATTCCAACCATATGTTGTGCACACACACAAGAGCATCAGAATGGTACGATGCACATTTTATAGAAAACCCATGATATAGTTGTCATTAGTGGTAACAGTTATGTGTAATTTCAAAATTCATTGTGAGTCAAAAATTCCTTATAGATATTATTTCTTAGAGTTTATATTAAGTTAGTCAATTGAGTCATGGCCTAGATATTTGTGTCTTGTTTATTCCTTTCATCAGCCTTTTAATTTTTTTTTAAAGTAATTATATGTGTTGGACCTTTTAGTAGTAAAGATTCAAATTTAGGGTGTCATTAAAATCATGTCTGGATTACTATTAAATTCTAAAAGTGTCTCTTGGAGTCATATATAGTGGGTCAGTGTCACAGTTTGTGTGTCAATTAAATATTTTGTCAATCGTCATTATAGAGTTCTCATTAAATTTTTTTTTGGTAGGTTTAATAATCATATTATGTCAAAATGAGTCATTAGTTTTCATAGTGGGTTATTATTTCTTGTCAGTGTTTTATAGCGGTCGTATCTATTTAATGCCATCATTCACAATTTTGTCGAGTCTTTCTTGTCTTTTTTAATTCAAATTTTTGAGTTATCATCATGATTCATGTCATCATCAAAAGTTCGTAAAAAAATGCCTTACAAATGCATTTTTTTGTGTTACCCAATGTTTAAAAATAATGGGTTTCACATTGTGGGGGGGAGATAAAATAAACCCAATATGGAAAGTATTGAGCATCCAAGTCAAATCCATCCGAGCTAGTGCATGTTACTAGAGGACATAGGCATCGGAGGTTGGAGGTCAAATAATTAACCTCTCATCAGTCACCAATAACGGGGTTGCACAAAGAAGTTGTGGTGGCATATTATGTTTGGTGTGGATTTCAGCATGATGTGAAAAATAAGAACAGATGTGGTATGTTCAGGGTCACTAGTATGTAGCTATTTCTACATAATTCCCCAATGTAATAACATAGTGAAGAACAAATAACATAGTGAAATGCAACATCATGAGTCTTGAAGAGGTTGAATAGTCAAATGTGTTATTGTTCATACCTAGGTTTGTGGTTAGCCTATGGAAAACCATTGAAGTTTGTTGATTGTTCTGCTTGTGTTCCCACACATATAGGTCGAGATGTGTTCCCTTAAGTGATTTGTTGATAAGTAGATGATTCTTGAGCATGTTCCCATCCTCGTCGGTCATATGTGTTCCCAATATTGTATGGTTGATAAGAAGATGATGTTTTATTTCTTCTACTTCGATTCGAGTGTTGTACTCAAGATCATGAGAAAGCACAGGTGGAAATCTATAGAGGAAGTGTGAATTTTTGTTTGTTATCATGTAAACATTAAGGGGAGAATGTTAGGAAATTAATGTTTACATTATAGGTTTGGTTGATTAGTTAGTGAGTGATTTGTAATAACAAATCACGTATATATTTTGTAGGTATATAAGTTGTTATTAGCAACTTATATTTGTATTTATGGATTGTTATGTAGGTTTAAACAACCTACATATATGGTATATTGTTGTGAGTTGTTTCCTAAATATTAGGAACAACCTCACTATATATTTGGATTTGTATCTTCTTATATTTAAATCATAGTAATAATACGAGAGAAATCAATATTGTTGGTGTACAACTTGTCTAATACCTATTACTTTGTTCATCATCTCGAATCAAGGTCAGTTATTCATTTTACACTTTCCATTTACATATTTAGGTATATTATCTATTAATTTCTTCATTTCATATTATAATCTAAATCCTTAGAATATCATATCATCAAATTATTGGTTATATATCACATTTATTAGACTATTTATTATCCTTTAGAATTGCATGTGATTTGGTCCACTATGTTTCTTGTAGTATTAATTAGATTTTCATTTATTAATTATGTTTTATCTCTTGGCTACTAACATGTTGTCTATAATGTCTTGCTTAGTTGGTAATAGATGGTCATGGACATGAAATAAATAGCATCAACTTTGTACTGTCATCTACAATCCCATACATTGGGAACAATACGATGTTGTACATGACCTTGAGTTGTGTGTCATTCATTCCATCACATTGGATCAAGTACTGGGCTATATTTGAATCCATTCAAAGGATTTGTGATGCCACACATGGGTTTTGGGAGGATTATTTTGAAGTCTTACATATCTGAGCTAACTTGGGTTGGTTTGAGTACCAATACAAAGTTGAATCGGAGGCTTTGAGCTCTGAGACTGAATCTGAAGATCAAATTAATTACCAGCATTCAAATTCTGATTCTGAATACCAATAGGACCCAAAAAATGAATATCTGGAATACATTTCCGACTTCTTTGAGGAATATACTGATTACGAGTATTTAGACTACCCTAAAGAAGAAGACCTTGAGTTACTGAAATAGATAGTTCTCCTTCCTTTGAGAATTTTGACATTAAATTGGACTCTAGACTTTTAGCCATAGCTTGCATATCTCATATTTAATTATCTATACATCATTTTAATATAATCTTAAGCTGCTCGAACATTTATTATTTATCGATCATATGTCATGGATTATTTCCAAAATCACTTGATTATATAAACAGTGGATTGACATCCTTATGAGGAATTCCTTTGACTTCAGTGGACTGGACTTTGCAGGACAATCGCTTAATATTTTTACTAATAAAAATCTTGTATAGTGTATGTGATTACAACTTTATTCATAGGAAAAGATTTAATATCATTTCTTACATGGAGTGCAACGATCAAACATCATCCATCCACATCTATGGGTACCTCTAAACCCTGCCATCCTGAGGTTTGGTAAGTTTTATTATCTTGCTTATTAAGTTAGGTTGAAGAGGTAAAATTTATTCTAAACATTTTGGCACACCGGTGGGACCTTGTCCCTTGTTTATTTGATTCATTTTATAATTAAAATAACATCTTTTTTATTTTTCTAATTATTCATATGATAATCGCCTATGATTGGCTAAATTACTTACCATTGGGAAAATTGCAAGTATTTTTTTAGTGTTTTTCAAAGCCTAATAATTTTATCTTTTATTATTGTTTATAGGGTACTATTTTTGGAAACCTTATCTATTGGATTGCTAAAATTTCTTTCTTCCAAAATTTAAAATAAAAAAAGAAGAATTTAATGATGATTCCTACAACCTTCATTTTTTTAGTATTGCATTTTGTTTGATTGTTTGTATCAAAATCCACATTTCATTTCGGTTCTAAAACAAACAATTACATCCTTCTTGCTTCACATAGCTTTAATTAGGAAGGAAAATCAGTTGCATTCATTTTATTTTTCCCTCACACACAACCAAACCAATTAATAAACATCAAAAAACACTCAAACAATTCCCACCTAGGTGGATACCTAATTAGATTTGATCACTAAGAGGATAAGTTGACTCAGTGTTTTTTCCAAGTATACTCACCTGTCTATGGGTATATTGGTAAAGCACCTAATACCCTTATCACCTGCAAGATTTTGAAGTGAGGAGGTAGGCCCCAATACCACACTCGTATGGAAACAATACAGAGTTGGGCCTCTCATACCTTCAGGTATATCAAGGAATCCACCCATAAACATAATTTTATCCAAAATGAGCCCCCGCTTATTTTGGCTAACTTTCCTTCATCCTTCCTTCCTTATGCTTCAACTTCAATTTTCACACATTGTAAGCACTCAAACAATTCTAGAAATGGCTTCATCGGATAGAGAATTTTCTCCCCTTTCCAGAAAGGTAAATAATTCCTCCTAACTCCTTGTATTTTGCAAGTTATGGCTCGGTGGAGTTTGGAGGGAAAATTTGCCAAGGTGGACCCGGGAAAATTTTTGGCACTTAGCCTTTTGGCTAAAAAACTCAAGGGAAAATCTCGAGACCAAAATCCCATGATGAAAAAAATTGGTTAAGGCCTCGTGCCAATTAGAGAGTGCCATGTGTCAAGGCGGAGCGATAGGGGCGGAAGAAAGTTGAAGTTTTTGGCTTTTGGTCAAAATGCGTCAAAGGCAGAAATAGAGGTGCATCCCTGCAAGCAATCACATGACGCCACATGTCAATCAGTAGTGGGAGTCGGGGCACTAGGAGGATTTACTAAATTTTTCCAAAGTTGTCAAAAAGCACAAAGGGAAGAAATGGAAGCACATCCCCCAAGCAACCAGAAGGCCCCACATGTCTCGGAGAGGTGGGACCACGGAGGATTTTTTGAAAATTTTCCAAAGTGGCAAAAGGGGCAAAATGTTATTTTGAAGCCCGCATCTCCTCAACAAACCAGATGATGCCATGTGTCTTGGAGCGGTGGTGGCATAGATTTTTTTGGGAAATTTTTCCAAAAGGTAAAATTTTAAGGTTTGATCCCATCTGATTTTGACTCTGTTTTTACCATTTTTGCCCTAAATCTTCAGAGGGCCATATCTTTCGATCTAGAGCTTGGTTTTCATGATTTTGGTGTCATTGGAAAGATGTTGAAATCCTCTACATGATGGACCCCTAAATTTTAGATTTTTATGGAGTTTTATAGGATAAAAATCAAAAACGTCTCTGCGCATGCAAAAACCAAAAATGACCCCAACCACCAAAATTAATGAAGTATGGGCCTCTGTTTTTCTCTGCAAAGCAATTTATAATGAAGCATGGGATTTTTCATGGAAAACCATCATTTTGTAGGAAAATTGAATGGATCTTTTGGTGGTTGGAGTTTCAAATCAATTTACCCGTGTTTTTACCTTTCCTTCATTCATTCGATGGTTAAAAGCCGTTTTGGCTCATTTGTAAAAAAGTTGTTCATCATTCTTCTATGCCTCTCCCTTATTTTATTCCCCAAGGTCGAAAATGGAGTTTGAACCTCCTCCTCTACTCTGTAATGGTGTTTTTTCCTCTTACCCATGAAATGATGTTTTGTGTAAACTTCTGGAGTAATAAAAACGTGTTTTGTGATGCATTTGTCCATCCTTGCTCATTTTTGCTTGTTTTCTTCTTGCATCTCTTCATTGTAGGAATTTGTGCATGTTTGAATGTTCATTGTAGGTTTGGAGATGTGTTCATAGAGATTTGGAACACTTTTTGTGTGAAATCCATCCTTAGTTCCGTGATGCACTTGTCCATCCTTTCCATTGCTCACCTCTTCTGCTCTATGGTAGTCTTGATAGATGTTCAACATTTCCTTCTCTAGTCTATCACCGTTTTAGTGTAGGCTCTATTTTTTCTAGTTTTCTTCTCTCCTGTCTCCTTGGAATTTAGCTTAGGATTAGATTAGCTTGCATGCACTGGAATAGCTTGCGGCAGGTAGTTTAGAAAGAGGAACCAACCTTCTCTGGAGAGATTTTCCCATTTGCAAAGGTCTCACACTTTGGGAAAGCTCAATGTTGTGCATTCACACCAAATGACATTGCCTTAGAAAAGTAGATCCATAAGTCATTTTGGGGTGCTATGAATTTTCACTAACAATTTTGGCACGCCTGATGGGACCTTAGAGGTCTTCCACTTTAATTTTGATAGGTTAGTGTGTTCCTATTAAAGATTTGGCCTTTGGAGGCATATTCAACAACACATCTAGTGACTCCATCTAATCAATAACTCATTTTCGAGTTGTAGACGTGTTTTCCATCCATTTCCATCCACTCTTCTTTCCATATATTTCATTCTTTTCCATCATTCCATGAATTTTTACAATCATGACTTCATTTTCATCATGGAATTCACATTCACAAGTAGTAGTAGTACATTCCACGTCCAACATGTTTTACAAATCCTCCAAATCAACATTTTGATCAAATTCAAAATCAGTATGTATATCCATATGAGCAAGGCCGAAATTAGTTTGGCTATGAAGCACATCAATCACAAGGATACACATATGATGAGGGAAGTCGAAAAAAGATGCTGATTTGTTGGAGAAAATCCAAAAATGGAGGTTGGGATGGTGCAACCAAGGGCTCAAGCATAAATGAAAACATTTGGACTCGGTTGTGGAGCACCTGTCCATGGGTAGGACATTTTCCAAGGCATTATATCCCTCAAGAGAAACTTGAATTCATGGTTGAAATGCTGACATTGCTTGCAAAGTGGACTAAAGGAATAGAGGTGTATGGGAGGAGTATTCAACAACCTTGTCAACGGGTAAGCACACCATCTCATGCCTTTTCTTTTCCTCTTTCCCAATCTATTTTATCTTAGCAGTGTCAAGCTTCAAGTTTCCCATATGCTGCCCCAAATGTTGATTCCATTTCTCCATTTCCTAGTCTCCCATCCCACCTCAATTTCTCTACTCTTTTCCCTTCCAAACATCCATTCCCTCAAAACAAACAAAAATTCCACCTCCCTCCCCACCACAAACAAATGAAAAAATGGTTGAATCCCAACCCACTCCTTCTCTTGCCTTCCCAAATCCATGTGGGGAAGATGAAAATCAGAAAATCAGTCATGAAGGATAGCAAAATGAGGAGCCCAACAGAAAAGAAATGACATATAATTTGAAGAGTTGGGGTGCCAAATTTGGGATAACAAAGATCCCCTTGATGGTTAAGCCTTTAGAGGAGGTAAGAGTTGAAGAACAAGTGGTGGCCAAGACTGATTTTATTGTAGGGAAGAAGAGAGAAAAAGAAGAAGAAAATAAACAATCAATTTTCTAAGAATGTAGTGTCCATGTTGGTACTCTACTTGAAGAAGATGCTGATCCAATAGAATTTACACAATCAGCCATGGAAGAGGAAATCTCTAAAAGAGATCTTGCAGCCCCAACTTGTCCTCTAGAGTAGTAGATTGAAGAGTTTGATTTGACAAAATTCATGCTAGAGGAAGAGTTCAATCAAGAGAAAGATTGTCTTCAAGTAGCAGAGGAAGGAGAAGCTGCTCCAAATCCAAAAGAAGAGGAGCACATTCCAGCTATGGAGGAGAAAAATGCAGATCCAAAATCTTTGAACACAAAATAGGCTATAGAAGAACCTTTAGTTCTTCCTTCTACTTCATTCTCTTCAAGCTCCAATGTTGAAGAAGAGTTTGATCTTTAAAACTCAATGATTGAAGATGAGGATAACCATGGTGATCAAATTGTAGATCGGGAGGACGTCATGGAAGAGGTTGAACACTTTTAGTAGGACAACAATGAGGCGGCTTTATCTCTGTTAGATTTGGAGGACTGTTTTGATGGAGAGGAACCAGTTGAAATCACATTGTTTTCTCCTTCATCATCCACCTTCCAAGCACATGAGCCTATTTCATGGAGGAGAACTTTCAATTACAGCAGCTTGCATTTTATAGCAGCTCTTTGGAATCAAGTTTGGGAGATTTAAATCTTCCATGTTCTTCATTGGAGGAGGAAGAGAAAGAGCAGAAGAGTTCCACCATTCCTTCCACACCATTCATCCAAGAAGGTCTATAAGAGGAATCCATTTTTGGAGTTGAAAATTAGAGCTATGGGCATATCAAATGGATTAGACCTTGCCTAATAAGGTATTTGTCTTCATTAGAGCCAAACGAGAAACCAAAACTAGTCATGCTTGCTTCTAAGCATGAGGATGATATGCAAAGGACCAAGAATCGGATGCAAACCTCTTCAATAAAAATGCGAGCAAATAAAAGAGGTATTTGATTTTTTTCAGTTGACACCTTGCTAATTTGGGTAAAGAACAATTTTTGTTGATTTTCCACTCATCCAACTAGCCATGATCAGTTCCAAATCAATTACATGATGGCAATTTTGAAGAAAGGAAGCTATTTTACACAACCAATTGTCGGGGTTTGTTTATCCCACCTTTACTTCTAGTTTGAGTAGAGTAGGTAGGTTTTCTTTTAGCATAAGAAGTGCTTGTACACACTCTGCATATCCCACTTAGTGTATGTATAATTTCTAATCTTGTGCATAGAACTTGTTTGGTGTTGTTTTGGTTACTCTTGCACAGTCCATTTCAAATGGCATTTTGGTGAGGATCAACTCTAAGTTTCGGTGGGTTTACAAGTGGCTCAGAGGTTAGATTTTCGTGAGTTCATATCAGATTTGGTTATCATGATTGACTCTATGCCCAATGGATGCTTTAAAAGGTAACTGGTCATTCATCTAGCAGCAAATGACCTCTAAGTCACCAAAATTGTTATAAAAATGAGCCCCCTGCTTATTTTGGCTAACTTGCATTCATTCTTCCTTCCTTGTGCTTCAACTTCAATTTTTACACATTACAAGCACTCAAAAGATTCTAGAAATGGATTCATCGGATAGATAATTTTTTTCCCATTTCCATAAAGGTAAAGAAGTCCCCTAACTCCTTGTATTTTACAATTTATGGCTCGGTGGAGTTTGGATGGAAATTTTGCTAAGGAGGACCCATGAGAAATTTTTGGCACTTAGCCTTTTGGCTAAAAAACTCAAGGGAAAATCTGGGCCCAAAAGCCTACAAAGGAAAAATTTGGTTAAGGCCATGCGCCAATTAGAGAGTGCCACATGTCAAGGTAGAGTAGTAGGGGTGGAAGAAAGTTGAAGTTTTTGGATTTTGGTCAAAATGCGTCAAAGGCAGAAGTAGAGGTGCATCCTCGCCAAGCAATCACATGACGCCACGTGTCCAGTCTACAGCAGGAGTTGGGGTGCTAGGAGGATTTAGTAAATTTTTCCAAAGTTGTCAAAAAGTGCAAAGGGTAGAAATGGAAATGCCCCCTAGCATGGAAACCAAAAGGTGCCACGTGTCTCAAAGCGGTGGGATTGCGGAGGATTTTGGAGAATTTTCCAAAGTGGCGAAAGGGGAAAAGCTGTTATTTTGAAGCCGCGTCTCCTTAGCAAACCAAACGATGCCATGTGTCTCGAGTGGCGGAGGTGTGGAGGTTTTTGGGAAATTTTTCCAAAAGGGAAAATTTTAAGGATTGACCTTGCTGACCTTGATGTTGACTCTATTTTTTACCAATTTTTCCCTAAATCTTCAGAGGGCCATATCTTTCGATCTAAAGCTCAAATTTTCTGATTTTAGTGTCATTGGAAATCTGTTGAAATCCTCTACATGATGGAACCCTCAATTTTAGATTTTGATGGAGTTTTATTATATAAAAATGGGAAAACGTCTCGGCATGCAAAAGACATAGAAATGACACCAACCACCAAAATTAATGAAGTATGGGCCTATTTTTTGCTCTCCAAAGCAATGTACAATGAAGTATGGGATTTTTCATAGAAACCCATCATTTTTATGCAAATTGAATGGATCTATTGCTGGTTAGAGTTTTAAATTGATTTTCCACGTTTTTACCTTTCCTTCATTTCATTCGATGGTTAAAAGCTAGTTTTGGCTCATTGTAAAAATGTTGTTCATCATTTTTCTCCCTCTCCTTATTTTATTCCCCGAGGTCAAAAATGGAGTTTGAACCTCCTCCTCTCGCTTTGTAATGGAGGTTTTTCCTCTTACCCTTGAAATGATGTTTTGTGTAAACTTTTGGAGTAATAAAAACGTGTTTTGGGATACATTTGTCCATCCTTACTCGTTTTTTGCTTGTTTTCTTCTTGACTCTCTTCATTGTAGGTATTTGTGCATGTTTAAATGTTCATTGCAGGTTTTAGAGCTGTGTTGATGGAGTTTTAGAACACTTTTTTGTGAAATCCATCCTTGGTTTTGTGATGCACTTGTCCATCCTTTCCATTACTCACCTCTTCTTGTTCCATGGCATCCTTGATAGATGTTCAACATTTTCCTTCTCTGGTGTATCACCGTTTTAGTGTAGGCTCTATTTTTTCCAATTTTCTTTCTCTCCCTATCTCCTTGGAATTTAGATTAGGAATAGATTAGCTTGCCTACACTGGAATAGCTTGTGGTAGGTAGTTTAGGAAGAGGAACCAACCTTCTCTAGAGAGCTTTCCCCATTTGCAAAGGTCCCACACTTTGGGAAATCTCAATGTTGTGCATTCACACCAAATGACATTGCCTTAGAAAAGTAGATCCATTGGTCATTTTTGGGGTCTTGTGAATTTTCATTAACACATACATAAAACTAGACATAGATTTTTGTCTCTTAGGACCTTCATTACCAATATTATACATTTCACTTTTTGTAATAAAATCAAGAAAATATAAAAATCATTTTGCTTGTTTTTGCTTGTTGTTTGTAATTCACCCATTTAGTAATTTTCATTTTTAGGTGATTGTGTTTATTTTGTGTGTTTGTTTACAATGGTACAAATAAGACAACAAGCCCATAACCAAAATTCTGAAAACATGTCTCAACCATTATCCACACCCTTGCAAAAACAAACTCGCACTATCTACTGCTCCCTATTTACACCATTACAACATCATTTTCCCTTATCCACATCTTTTTCTACACCATTACAACAAAACCCATTTCATCAACCAAGTACATCTACTCCTCTTACTAATACCCAAAAACCTGGAATGAAATAGAAGAAAAGTATAATGAAGATATGTGACAATGTCTCTTGGATTCCACACATCAATTTCTTAGTCAATATTTCAATACCTTTGAGCAAGAAGAAACTAAGTAACCATACTCACCTAGATCTCAATTAGAGTCATGTGAACCTACTTTTATGATAGAGGAGACCCTAGTTTAAAATCAATGTTAGAATTAATCAACATTTCCCTTAAGACTTATCTCGTAGCTAGGGGTGTTCAACTCTAGTCTTTCATGCCTTAACCATCCTAGGAAATTCTAGATCCTTTATCTATTTCCTCACAATAAGTTGAAACCAAATCAACTTCGAATATTCCTAATCCTTTATTCATTTATTTACCCCATGCATATGATCCACCACCATATCTCCCTTATCCTTCATCCTGGGAACTCACATCTTATTGATCCAAACTATCACCTAGTCATTCAATGAGATACATTCATATCTGCCTCGACTCAACACGAAACATCGGAAGTTTCATCTTCCATTCCTATTTTTAGTCTACATATGGTTACCTCTCAAGACATAACTACCAATAACATACATCTTCACTAGACCCTTTCATTGGTTCCACACCTCCAATAAGTAACATGGGTACCTTTTTATCCACCCCTCTAACATATTCATAGTTCAAATAACTCCAATGAGTTATGTTACTACTTTTTATCATGTTATCCTCTCAACCAGTTAGTAATTACATCCAAAGTATCACTATGTTTATTCCCTCAAATCTGTCCCTTAGTTAATACTACTTCTATTGCTAGAACTCATCCTGTCCCCAACCCAATCCATTACACCCCTTGTCTCACTAAAAATACCACAACAAGCACCATCCTCTACCGCTTTTGCCACACCCTTTCAATAATTGCCTCCTTATTCATAGCCTTTCACTACTACATCCACTTCACATCCCTACCAATACATTCGACCATCGTAGTGATTAGTGTCTTAACCACTTTATCGTATATCATATCAATAAAATATACCTCAAAAAATCATTCCCACTTAAAGTATCCCTCACAAGCAGAATATCCCTATAGTGATTTTTATTCCTTTCAAAGAACAATAAAATCACATGTGCATCGCCTATCACCCAACAGCATTGGGTGCTCATGCGAGGCACATTTGAGCACCGAGCCCCTCCTTTATGTGAGGTGTGTGAGAATACATTATTTACAATAGAAAATTAAGTGAAGAGAAAGAAAATGAACCATACATTCATCTTAGAGCTTAGAATGGCCTTCTAGTCCAATGTATTCATTTAGATTAGAAAAGAATTATAGAAAATAGATCTGAATCATAATAGAAAGGAAATGCACAGGGGTTTACACCCACTCATATGAAATATATATATAATTGATCCATACACATCTAAGTAAAATTTGGAACCACATACATCCATATTAAATACATTTGGCAATCACATTACATTCATTGAGGCTATCGCAGATCCATATAATAGTGCATACCAATGTCATGCATCAGAACTAGACTTAAGCCCCTCATAGTATAAAGAAAAATATTCACACCCATCCCTTAATACATCATACTCCTAAAATCCTCTAAACCTAGCCCATGGAGCTCCCATAGTATTTTGCATAGCTTCTCCTATTTTCCATTATCTCTTATTTCTCTCTTGAGCACTTATATTTATAGCCTCGTGAAGCACCGCCATTCCTTTTTGATGTTGTAGATTGGTTGCCAAGTGTCTAAATGGTCCTCCATGGGAGCATGCTCCTTCAGACTCGAGCTCTCCATTATTATCCTTGATGACCTTTTAGAATCTTCTATCGTAAGGTATATTCCTTTCGTGGGCACCAAGATGTCAGGTTGGAACCTTATCCATTCCACATGTGTAGTCGGGTCATGCTTTCCTTGTGTTTTTACTGATATTCCAAATATGGATATGTCCCAAAACCTTTTGTCTTCCTTACGCCCGCCATGGTTCTAATAAGCCCTCCTAAAACCCTTTCCTACACACTTTCGACTTGCACACCCTTCTTCAAGTAGGCCTTGCACGCCCATGCACCTTCTTGTACTTAGCCAATATTTTAGGGGTCCAACATCACCCCACACTACGTGTGTTCTTCATACTTGGGAAAATTTTCTAAATGAGTAAAGAATGATTGTCCTACGAATAGTTTGGGAAATAATAAAGGAATGAAGAATCGGGAAGAATGAAAGAATGGAGAAACTATGATTACTCCTACAAGAGGAGATGGAAATCTTTCTTCAAGTCTACCTCCGACTTGTTCTAGGCATTGACTTCATTCTATATGCTTGTTGATGAGAGGTCTCGACTAGGGCACTCACCTCTGTAAAGCCTATCCCTTCTCCTTGGGTATTCATTTTTTCACGATCCCCTCCAATTTTTTTCCCAAATCCTTGAGCATGTCCATCCTTCAAGTGATCTGGGGATATAAATCCTTCAGTTGGTTCTTGATTGAGCCCCACAAGGTCTCAATAGCCTCCAATTTCTTCTCAACCTTTGCTAGAAATTTTCATGTTCCATGAGAATTCCCCTTGTTCTTCTATTAGAACTCCTTGAGATCCATTTCATGAGTGGCGACCAGAATGCTCACCACTCTATCTCTATCGGGAAGTTGTCATAGGCATCCTCGGTGATTTGGGAGGTGAATTTCACATCAATAAGGAATTTATTGTATTGAGTAAAAATTTCCACAACCTTCATCTTATCATCCTTATCTTTGCATGTTGATGCCTCTTCTGTTGATTCTAAGGCTAGTGGTTGCCTTTCCATTGTGTGGACGCTTGAGGTTAAGTCCTCTTGGCACTCTAGGGTGGATCCATACTTTTGCGTTGGTGGTGTCAAATCTAGATGATTCAAGAAAATTAAATCTTTGATCATCTATACTTTCTTGTAAACCTCACACACCCTTGCCTTCTCATCTTTTAACTCACGCACTAGTTGAGCACTGATTAGTTCTTCTTGATTTAAGTTCTTGGTTCATTCCCGATATCTTATTCCTTTTTCTCCAATTCTTCCTCTACAAAATTTACTATGACATTCCTCCCAAAGAGTCGGATTCAACCTCAAGCTCAACCTTGTTCAACACATTCCAATTTTTTTCGTATGATAGTTGTTGAGTGTTTACTAAGGGTTGAATCCTTTTGACTTTGGTACCTTTATTATTTCCCCTTGGCTTACTTGAACTTTGGCTTGTCGATGTGTGAATCAAATTCCTAAGAAAGCATTTTCCTCATACGAGGGTATGTACCTTCCTCATCAAATGATGTAATAGCAAGATTTTCTCCGTTGGTATTGTGCCTTGAAATATCACGTGCAACACCTTGTTAAGATCATCAATGTATCCCATGTCTTGAACTTTTGATGATTCTATGTTATTTCTCCCTATGTGTGTGGCCTTAGGAAATCTTACAGCTAAATTGGGATCTCCTCCCATGTTGTCATATTCTTTTTCTATGCTCTCCTCGGTTTCCTTCATCACCACATCTATGTTGCATTCCATTTCGCTTTACCAATTACTTGATTTTTGCTACTTCTTTCCCCATGACCTCATCTACCTATTCCATTATGAGGCTTGGGGTCCTTTTTATTTTGTAACTTCTTCACTTACCCCTTTATCTTGAGCATCATCCTCTTCTTTTTCATTCTTCCTCTTGAAAAAGATGTATTCATCATTCTCTTCCTCTCCTTCCTCCTCTCGAGTCATGTAATTCAAACACTAGAGGGCCTTAGAATTCCTGGGGTTATTCATCATCATCTCTTTCACCTCTGTAGGCCTCCAAGCTCTCTATATCCTCTGAGTCATCCTTCTCTGTCACCTTTTGCTTCTTCTTGATAGGAGATTCTACTTTCCTTTCCCCCCGGTGACTTCTCCTTTGGTGCTTCCCCTTGGGTGCGTGGATCTCCTTGCTCCAATGCCTCCTCTTCTAGGGTCTTCCCCTCACAGGGGACTTCTTTTGGTGTGCATAAGTGCTTGGCTTGGCACTTACCTCTTGCATGCCCACTGATTATGTAGTTTGGACACTTGGGGCCCTTTTCTCTTGCACCTCCTCTCTTTCTCTCTTCTTTAGTGCGGGCTTCCTCCTTATAGGGTCTTCAGGGATGGATACATCATTTTCCAAGTATGCACCCTTTTTCAAATTTTATCCTGATGCGTAGATACACTCGCGCATTGTGGTCCTTCTTGCAATTGGTAAAGTCAAGGGCTTCATCATCTGGACCTCATGGGATACATAATTTTCCATGTATGTGTAATTTTTGGGGTAGAAGAGCTTTCTACGTAGCTCTCTATGGTCTTGATCCACCTCACTAAGGTCGAACCTTAGTCTCTTGGCCTCTTTGAACCTATTCACCCCCGCTTGGAAGTATTGTGTGGTGAAGGAGAAGGGAAGTTTGCACTAGGGGCTCATTGTTTCATCTATCAATTTGAATCTACCAATGCAGAAGTGTTGGTACACTACAAACTTTGCTTCTCTGTCAAGAGAACTTAGTAGTTTTTCTAGAATTCTCTAGTTTACCCCAAACGAATCCCTCATTTGCTTGTACCACTTTTATAAGTGTGCTTTGTGAGTGGACGTCATGGTCTCACAAGTATACTTCATGAACCTCTTCACGTGTGACGGTTCTTCTTTTGGGTACTCCTAAACAAACCTTTCCAGCCCATCAGACACTCCGATCTCTGATAAAACAATTGTGAGGAGGACATTGCTGAATAGTATCTTCTCTCCCTCCTATGCACTACTAATGATTTCATCCCCGATGAAGGAGGATAAGTTTTAGATAGTCCCCTTCGATATTTTTTGGCATCCATCCAACCATGCCTTGTTCACTTGAGTTCACCTTTCTTGATCATTGAGCTTTGTTACCAAGTGCACGACCATCCTCATCACAGGGTCTATAATCTCTGTGATGTCAAAGTATCATGATCCTTTCTTGTAGTCATACGTGGATAATATTTCCTTGATGGCCTCCTTGTCACTCAGATCATCATCTATGCTCTCTTCCTCATAGATAAGGCAAGTGAACTTGGAAATCAATTGGGGAGTTATGTGCATCTTGCACCCTACAAAATAAAAATGGTCTTCATGAATGTGTGACATCAGCCATTGATAGAGGCACTCAGGTTTTCTGAAGTAGGGTAATTCGTAAAGTTGCAGTAACCCTGCCTTCTCCAATTTAAATTTTACTTCATCGTTGTATACGGGAATGTCATCCAGTGTCCTCTTGTTTGTTGGGAGAACAAGCTCCAAAGCCATTTCTTTCTCTGTTGTGTTGGTGCGATGATCATAGTCACTCATATTCATTTTATGTACATGAGACTCCCATTCTTTTCCTAGCAATACCCCATCTGGGCATTGCATCTCCGTGTACCAATCTTCATTTTTTCTATGAAAAAACTCATTTTCTTCCCCTTACCCTTTCCTTTTCCTTTTTTGGTGATATGGTTAGTTTATTTGTTTTCATTCTTCTAGTTAGGTTAACACTTCAAACATCTTCTCCTTGCTGCTCGCTCTATCACTCTATCCAACCCCAAGACTCAATCTTGTAAAGAAACCTTCCTAACTCGTGCCCTAGTGTATCAAACCCTAACTAGAACAATTAATCCACAAACCAATACTTCTCAACAACTTCTTCCATGCCCATGTAATCCTTTCATATTGGTTTGCGGATCTACTCTAGTCACACCCTCCTAGATTTCTTAAATTCTTCTTTGCATAGATCACTTTTGGATGCCCTAGTTCACGAGAGCTCATTTCTTTGTGTAAACGCAAGGTAAAATAATGAAATGCCCGACCTATTACTTATAGCTTTTCCTTCTTTCCAGCATTAAATGACATGTTACCTACCACCATACTAAACACTAAATGTGGATTTTTCCACCAAGATGACATTAG